>SMGT01002687.1:468343-486225 GCA_004794575.1 Lanistes nyassanus
CAGGGACCTAATCCTGGGCTGGTGATGACGTGAGCGGCTAGATGGCGGCTTGAACAAGGGGATAATAGACCTTAATTAGGGCCTGAGAGTCGAGGATGGTTCACACCTGGAATCTATGGTGCAATGTCCTTGACCCACCAGACCCCAACACGTGACACCCGGTTCACATCTACTGAATAAGAGTGACTGCATTAATTTCTGCCTTCGTTTTTGCGATGCTATAGCGCATACTGGATAAGGATCAAAGCTAGAAAGAGCCTACCCCCTTCCCCAATCCCTAACCCTACCCTAACCCCCACCTACACAACGAACAAAGAAAGAAAAATTTTGCAACTGAGACTCAATCACCTAACTTTCAGTTCTTAAAACCTTAGCTTTAATTACCCAGCTACAGAGCACTTCGGCAGATTCTGTTCATCCTAACCACAAGAAGCTGCACCAGCCGATCAGACGTCGCAATGTAACTTTTTATGGCTAGAACGAACACAACCTGCCGATGTGGTCCGTGGGTCAACGACTGAAAATACCGTTTGATTTTCGAATCTTTTTTTTTTTTTTTTGCCATATTTTGAAAAACTTTGCTGGGGTGGAGGTTAGAAGAGGGGTAGGGGTGGGGTTAGGCTTTGCGTTTCCACCTCCAAGTCACTAAAATGTGGGCCAATGTTCATGAGTCTGTTGTCTAACGGATCTTTATTCAGCAGGTGACAACATTGCAGGCTGCACGGCAGCATGCTACAGCCCCTACTGAGCAGGCAGAAATAAATGCAATATCTCGTATTCAATGGATGCGAACCGGGTGCGTACTGGGTGTAGATAGATAGATACGCACCTTTATCATGCTTTTGGTAATTTTATCCACCAGTTCATCGGCCAACTTAAGATTTTTGGAGATTCCTGCAGTTTCATCGACTGCCTCGGTGGTCTAGTGGTTAAGGCGTCCGCTTCCGAGGCGGGAGGTCGGTGGTTCGCATCCCGGCCGAGTCATACCTAAGACTTAAAAATTGGCAATCTAGTAGCTGCCCTGCCAGACGCCTGGCACTACAGGGAACAGTACTAGGACTGGTTGGCCCGGTGTCAGTGTAATGTGACTGGGTGGGACTGACGCCCGTGTTGCGCCATCAGTCCCACGTGTGGCAGCACGTAAACTTTGTCTAAGCAACACCGTCCTGATATGCACATAGTTTGCGACTGGACGTTAAGCACCAATTCCCCCACCCCCACCCCCTGCAGTTCCATCGCTTGAGCCAGGATAGTTATGGCGAACTGAATCCGGAATAGATTTTAGAGAAACGTAACTTACGGGGTCTATGTGAATACGGGCCCAGACATCGCGAACACTTACAGAGCTCGGCAGTTAAAAAAAAAGCAGCTGCTCCCGCGCGTATCAAGCCCCATCGATCTTGCCACGGATCTGAGAGCAAATGAAGGGGGAAAGACCAGCGAGAAATCGCAATTCTCAGGAGGGATGAGGGGGTGGAACATTTATAGAAATAAAATAATAATAACCCGCAAAATTTAGTGGGGAAACAGACGAAGTCAAAATCCGTTGAGTGGGTTTGAGCAAAATAGTGAAGAGCATGGTTGTGTAAATATGGTTTGAATATGGCCACCAGCCTTAGCTGAGTTAATGAAAAGAAACATCGGAACAACGGAAGTGTGCACACAATATATACAAGACATTGTGATTGGCAATGGAAAGAAGCCGCTTCTTTGGTCTCCACTCCCTCACCCCACCCCACCCCCCACCCCCGCACAAGCGCCGGGGAGGTTAGAGAATGTGCAAGGAAAAGAAAAAATGGCAAACTGAGAGACAGGAGAACTCAAGCAGAGCCCATGCAAGGATAAGGTAGAATGCTTTCAAGACAAAACATCAACCCGGAACAAGCATCACAAGTTGTAACGTGTTGTGCCGAGCCCTCCTAGAGGAAGGCTCGGCGAGGTAACAAGAACAGCCATGCAAGCGCGAGCGGGTGGAAAGGCTAAAAACCCTTCTTTCTTCTGGACTGGGGGTGGGTGGAGCAGGTAAATAGAAATAAAGAGGTATGGAGCAGGAGGAAGAGAGGAGTGTGTGTGTGTGCACGCGCGCATGTGTGTCGAGGTGGGGGGAGGGAGGAAATAACACGTATACAGGTAAACTGGAACTGAGCGAGGTGTCTTGTCTCAGGACAAAGTATGTACCAAAGAAAACCAAAAAGGCAACGGAATGAAGGAATGGCGAAACCGAGACTGGAACGGGAGGTAGGCAGGGATGGAAGGGGGGAGGGAGAGACAGAATTCATTGGGCAAGAAAAAAACAGAAAGTGGAAGAGCGAGTTCTGTATACAGGAGTGTTTGGACGAACTAGGTTCGTTGAACGGAGACCTTCGGGTGCCCAGTGCTTCTCAAAAGTGACAGACTTTAGCAGGAAGAGAGAGAGAGAGAGAACGAAGATCTGAAGGCTGAGAATGCGCGAGCTGTCGCATTTGCCGCCTGCGCTGGTAACGCGGTCAGGAGGGAGAGATGAAATAAACAGCACGATAGGTTTGTAACGGCAGAGTTTGTTGTTCAAAGCTCGCCGAAGACCGCTGGGCCTTATTGTGCATGCAGAGAACACTGCTGCAGGCAACTGAGGGTTCGGTTCGGTTACCAGGGCAAAATATTCGGCCCGTAAGACTCTGCAAGCTCTCGCCTTACAGGCATCAGCAAACTCCGGGAAGCTCTCGATCCACCTGTTCGAGTGAGCTATAAATCATTCTAAATCACCCACGCCAAACTGCCCAAGCTATTTAGCAAAGAGGTTGACAGAGCCAGCTAAGGGATTCAATCTCACATTTTGAGCCTTTTGGCTAGAGACATGTCTTTTTTCTCACAATTACACTTTTTATTTTGTCTATTTCATCCAAAAAAGTCGTGCTTAAGGGCTTAGAGAAGAAGATGTCGTTCTGGCTTAGGGTTAGTTTTGTAGGTTTAGGGGATGTTGACACAAGTAGAACGACAGTAGAAAGCTGTGAGCACCAGTATTGATGGAAAAAAATCCGACTGCTGTCGGCCAAGGCCCTTGCCCAAAAGCGTGTTCAAGTGCACGGCTCTTTACCTGATGTGGGAAAGGGCTTAACATCGCTTCTCTCAGGCATGAAAGATCACGGAAAACACGAGAAGCTTGATAAGTCTTTGGCAAAGACCTTTATTCGCAGGGTCCTGAGTAGGCCGGTGGTAGGGCATGGACATTCGGGTCGAAGGTTGAGGTTCGAATCCAGCAGTGGCAAAAGGTTATATCCTGAAGTAGAACATTGTGGAGACATCACTGGTAACCATCCCCCACCTAAACATGAAGCTGCCACTTCCCTGTGACAACCTTACACCAGCCATCAGTTAAGTGAACATTTGAGGAAAGAGCTTAGAGCAAACTTTGAGTTTTGTTTCGAGCTTAATAAAATAAATTATTTTTACTTCCATCTAAAATAGCCAACCAACCAGGGCACCTCCTTCCAGTTTAGTCAGTCATATGTTTGGCAACTTGATGTGAGCTCGTTCTGGACAAGGTAATGCCAGCAGCCACTCAACAAAACCAGCGCAGTAATTTTCAGCACCCTTTGTGCCCAGCAGTAAAAAACCCTATCCACATTATCCACTTCTTGATCTTTGTAAAGCGATTCTTTAGCTTAGCAATATACGATTAAAGTAATCCTTATTGAAGACCGCCTTTCTCAGTTCAAATGGCGGTGCGTACACTGGCAAGCATTAAACAACAATAAACTCTGTTGTCACAACGGTTCGTGCTGTTGCCGAAATGACTCCTGCAGCTGTCGTACTGGCGACATTCGGTTTCGCACAGATTTGCCTTCCCGACTGAAAGACGTTATTTTTAAAGATCGAACAGTCTTTTTTTCCGAATGAATGGGTTTAGTTCTCCAATCCCTTAAAACCGTTCCGTTCCTGAGATGTGATAAAAGTATCAGAGACACATTCTGAAAGAGGTTAAACCAGAGATGTTACTTTAGCGCGTGAATACGCTAAAGCCCTCAAAGTTGTAACCAGGCCTTGGATGCAAGTAAACTACTAAATTTATATCCGAATAGCGGATTTTTTCCTGTCTCTGAAAACCCTGGTTCGGCGAACTTGGAATAAGCTTTTAGTTCCTGGGACGAACGAATAACTTAATTATTAGTGAATAACGAGGGAAAATAGGCTACTCGGTTTCCGTGCATGAAAATTCAAGGAACTTATTCTAGAGTATCCGCCATGACAGAAATGTCAGCTGTTCGGTTGTCTTACATACGGGGCCAGTATGAGAGCCTGACGCCAGCTGATGTACAGTAACTGGGAGCCAATGTGACCACAGTCTGACTTCTTCTGGTACCACTGGCAATGGCGATGCTTGAAGCTTTACATATCGCGAAAGGAAAAGAGAAAAATGTGCTTTAAAATGGGAGGGAGCAAATACCTTAATTGTATTGAACTCGATCGCTCACAAAAATGAGACTCAGCATTTTATGCTAAATTCAACCTTTACAAAAATTTTGCTGCCGAGTCGATCTTTAACTGTTGATCTTGGGAGCAAGAGAAGCACGTGGGCGAATCGCGTAAACAGGGCTGCATTCGCGCTTTATCATGCTTGTTAAAGACACAACAGTAGCGCAAATCGTTCTTTCGTCTCTAAAATCGGATCCCTTGGAAAGAAACAAAGTAATAAAAACGGAAGAGCATTTTAAAGTGCAGTGCAAATGCATGCATCGTAAGCAGGACTGAGGAATCGACACAAGGGAAGAAACACATCACAACGACGAAATGCTAACGGGAGAACTACAGACACACGCGATCACACAGGGTACCACTGCTTGCTACAGTCACACGCGATCACACTCGGTACCACTGCTTGTTACAGTCACACGCGATCACACACGGTACCACTGCTTGCTACAGTCACACGCGATCACACACGGTACCACTGCTTGCTGTATGGAGCTTTGGGGTAGGGGAGCGGGAGGGGAAGCGAGAAGGATAATGAATAATTAGATGAGTGCATGAGTAGATAGAGGCCTAACGTTGACATCTACCACACGACCAGCAAAAGCAGGAATGAGAGGAGAGGCGTTTGATGGTCATAGCTGCAGCACTACCTGTACCAGCAGCAACATCAGTATCAGTACCAAAAACCGAAGCTTTATTCTAGTTTCGCAGATTTGGCCAACGTACAGAAGACAGAAAAGGAGAAGAAAGAAGACATACGCCAAACTGAGATTGAAAGCTTTGCTGCGCGAAAGAACTGTGACTTAAAACAAACTTCAACACGTGCGCCATATCAACACGTGCGAGTCCGCTCCCTTGCGTCGAAGCAAAGTTTGGGCTGTGGCTGGTCGTGTTGGAGTGACAGAAAACGATGTGGAAGACATAGAGATCGAAGGTAATAGAGAAGAAAGAAGAAGCAGCATTTTTAAATGCTGATGAACTCAAACAGTAAAAGAAACTTTGTCTTGAAATTATTTCCACAAACCACACATACTACATCACACCTTTCACTTTCATTCGCTCGCTCCAGCAAACATGTTATGCTGTCTGCTGTTCACTTTTAAAGATCTGTGGCTATGGCAGAAATATGAAAGATAAATCGAGTGTGACTGTGTGCGCGCGCATGTCTGCCTGCCTGCCTGCCTATCTGTCTGTCTGTCTGTCTGAGAGAGAATTTATGTTTTTGAGAGAGAGAGAGAGAGCATGTGTACGTGTGTGCGTGCGGGCTCGCGCTCGCGCGTGCTGCCAGACGGAGAAAGAGAGACGAGGAGAGGAGGAATGGGAAAGAAGCGCAGAGACTCTGGAGAAAGGTTCAGAGGTCACCATCTGAGCAGAAAAAAGCGAGACCTGAGACAGCTTTGAACTAAGCCCCAAATAAACTGTGCAGCCTGTAGCACTAAGCTATAAGCTCGCCGCGCCACCTCTGGGGCTCCCTTGTTACCCAAACATTATCCTTCTCTTTTATCGCTCCCCTTCGTAGAGCGAAACAGCCATCAGCAAAGGTCGACGGAACGTAACGGGAGTGTTTTGTTGCACGCAACACGTAAGACCAGTTGGCTGCCAGGTGTTCATGGGAGATTGAGGGATACGCAAGCTGCAAGTCTGGCAGAAGATGTCTCTGGGAGCGAGTGCTTTGAGGATTTCCCGATAACGAGAGGGCACGTGGTCTGTTTTGACTGACTCCACGGAATGACTTGTTGTGTAACGCTGGGCTTTCATGGATCGACTGAGTGAAACCACACAGGGGCAAAGAATGTTCCTACAGTCGGAAAACTGAATTTCCTGGACCAGATTTCCGCCGGTATTTCCTCTAAACGAGTTTGAAACAAACATATGTGCCCGCAAACACAAAATTCACTTCTGGGGACACCCAGTCGCATATCTGACGAAGATTAGTTCATTATTACCATTTTAAACCTACTTAGTGTGAGGTGACCCTTATCCCACTGTCTGCAACAAAAATGTCATTTCCTTTCAGTCAAGATATTTGATTCAGTTTCCGCCTAAGCACAACATATCGAACGTCGGTGGCTGTCCAGAAAACTCTGTAGTCACGAGAAAATCAACTAGCGCTTTAAACGTAGACGACAGGACTAAATCTGTGCTTATGCTCTCACGACAGACTGACTTCTGCTGTTCACTTTTAAAGATCTGTGGCTGGGCCCAGATATACATAAGATAGATCGGGTGTTACTGTGTGTGGGTGTTTGTTTGTCTGTTTCACTCATGCACACACATACACACGCTCTCTCTCTCGCTCTCACTCTCTCTTTCAAACACACATAACCATAAATCTTTGGCCTAAATCTTTTGATCGGCCTCGTCGAGTCGTGTAACTCCAGCATTAGAAGGTGCATGTACTTTTTCCAGTGACCATTTTGTCTAGTCGTTTACAGACTTTCATTCAATTCCAAATAATTTTATGCCAAAAGTACGCTGTGAATACAGAGAGGAGAGGGTTCGGAGATAAAGCTTGTTCAAGTCAAAGATGGTGTGGACAAGAAAAGAAAGAGAGAGAGAAAAAGAAAGACATAAAGAAAGAAAGACGGAAAGAAAGAGAAACGAGTTAGAAAGGATTGATGAAAGAAGAAACTGGTACTAGAGGAGTATCAGTCGAGGAAAGATGATAGCACAGGTGAACACGCCGCTGCTGCTCCACATTCTCCCTTTTCCATGAAAGGTAAATTGGGGGGAGGGGGGAACCACGACTCGATGAGTTCAGTAAAAACAGGGTTGAATCTAGAAAAGATACAAAAACTTATAGCGAGATGACACGACAAGAGATGACATGAGATAGCGAGTTAATGAAAATGCAAGAGGAGGTTGGGGGGGGGAGGGGCCAGGAGAGATCGGAAGAGGAAAACGAGATTTGAGAAGCAGAGAGATAACGTGATGTGTTGGTGTGCGGGAGTGGTGTTGGACAGGGACGTCTAAGACAATATCTCGCCGCTTATTTTCTTTCCCCTTTAGGGAGTCTTCAATCACTGTTTTAAATCGTTTGACAATTCGTGCTACAAAAGCTGTAAGGCTCTGACAGTTTTCACCACAAATATAGAACAGGCTCCAGGCCCCAATCGGCACATGTAGCGCTCATTTGTCACGTGACTCGGTACACTTGCACAGGGAGCGCGTATAATTTTTTTCTTGGGGAGGGGTGGACGGTATTTGGTGCTCAGTTACTGCTGGCAATAACCCGGGTGCGAGATACGCGGCAGAGAGTGGAAGGAAAGGAGTACAATGATATTTAGATTTTCTATTAAAGACCTATGCGCATGCGCAAAAATAATTTGGCGGTGAGCTTCCGTACGGTAATATGTTTAAAACACCCAGAGTCTCTTTTGATTGATTGATTGATTGATTGATTGATTGATTGATTGATTGATTGATTGATTGATTGATTGATTGATTGATTGATTGATTGATTGATTGATTGATTGATTGTATGGGTCACTCCAAACCAACAGGGGAAGCGAAAGGCCGAATAATTACGAGCAGGGATCCGATCACGAAAACGCTGATCGATGCCCGTGCACCGCACTACACTTTCCCCCGCTTCAACCAGCCGCGAATGGGTGCCTGACCCATAGGTTAGGGAAGGGGGGGGTATTTGTTGCTTAACGTCCAGCCGCAGACTATGTGCACATCAGGACGGTGTTGCTTAGACAAAGTTTACGTGCTGCCACACGTGGGACTGATGGCGCAACACGGGCGTCAGTCCCACCCAGTCACATTATATTTACACCTGGCCAACCAGTCCTAGTACTGTTCCCTGTAGTGCCAGGCGTCTGGCAGGGTAGCTATAAATTGACAATTTTTAAGTCTTCGGTATAACTCGGCCGGGATGCGAACCACCGACCTCCTGCCTCGGAAGCGGACGCCTTAACCACTAGACCACCGAGGCTGTTTAGGCTAGGGAGGGTAAGGCTGCAAGGGAGAGGAGATGGGCACCTCCATCAAGATGCTGCCCCACAGAAAAGATGTGGCATCAAACACCCCTACTTCCCCCAGTCCCCTGAAGGTCACGGGGTGATCCTTACCATTACGAAAACAACATTATGTAAAAAGTAAGGTTCAAGACCCAAACAGAATCTGTTGCTGTGTACTTACAGTGAAAAAAAACATTTCTTCACTGAAAGCGCAATGTTGGACAGAAATGAAATTTTGACTTCCGTTGTAAATTGGATGGTTAGAAGTTAAACGTGCATATTAAGTATTACCTTTTGCGAAAAAAATTTCTTTTCATTGAACGAAGCTTCGAAGAGTTTGCAGAAACTTTCAAATAAACTGAACGTTCGAAGACGTTGCAATTGTCAGGATTTCCATTCAGACAATGACGAGGGTGGGTTGGACCAAAACAAGCTCGAACGTTGCCAGCCATTAATATTGCATGGCCACGGCCGACGGAGCTTCTCTGTTCGTCTGGCTTGACTCCTGGGCCGTGAAGACAGAGCGACCGCCCCACCAGCGCCGCAACCACCCGTCGGCACGGGTTTTGGCTGTGGGCTTCATCATCGGCCTCTCCTGAGAGCGTCATGTTTCAACTAATGGAAGAAAGCGTAAATTATTTTTGTTCTCGCCTCTCCTGCACCCATTTGGCCCTCCCCCACTTCCTTCCACATCTCCCACATACATTTGGACGGACGGGGAGACTTCATAAGGTCATACTTATGAACACGACACCTAGCGGAATTTCGGCCAGACAGCAGCGTCTGGCTGAATGAAATAGCACATTCGATAGAGTAAACATTAAAGTATTTGGCTCCGACAGACTGACAGAACTGTTCGCCTCTTTTTGAGGAGAGTTCATCTCCAATAGGTTTTCTCAAGGCAGCTTTACTCCCTGTCTTTCTTAGTTTATGTAAGTAGATCAGGTTGCCCTCCCCTGCCAAGCCACTTTTCCACCTTGCAGCTCCGTTCAGTGGCTGTTAACTTTTTTGTTTTGTTTTTGGTTAACCCTTCCTGTCTCCAGGGGGCGACGTCGTACCGCGTTTTTGAAGTGACGTCTGGCTTTTTACCACTTCCGGAAGATCTCGAACCAGTGCACGTTGTCTTTACGATGCTGTTGAAATTGTGCAAGGGGCAGATTAGCGATGATGGTAGTTTACTGCCGTCTTCAAGTCTCATTCCGTCTTCTTCTCTGGGACTTGGAAGTGACAGAAGTTGGACTTTAAATAGAACTCTGACGGTGCCCTCAAAAGAAGGGTTGTGTGGAGGGGATTCATCGAGCAAGCCTGTTGCGTTCAGGGGAATTTACCCCACCTAAGCAAAAATGAACGAATTCATTTTTAATGGCTGCCCAGATAGAAATAGGTTTTGACAGGAGTTACCTCCGCTGTCAGGAGTGTTAGCGAATTTATGTAAGAGGAGTGCTCACAGCTTAGAAGTGAGACGTCGTTGGACCTGTCCAGAAGAGGTAATGGTTGAAGCCATTGCTGAGTGCACGTGCACCCAGTGCAAAAGTAATCGCTATTTTAGTTTTATTCTTGTCATACATTTGTCATTTTTATGGCAAGAACTGTTATTGCTGTTAAGCATGACTGCAGTGTTTCGAAGGCATGTTTGTAGTTTCGCGAGCACTGCACGCTGAAACAGCCCGCGCTGCATGGTGGGAAGGACAGACTACAGCATGCAAGGGGTCTTATTATAAAGAACGTCTTTGAGTGACGGCGCTAATACTCTAGCACCGCGGTGTGAGCAAGGTGGTGAAGAGGCAGAATGCTCGTAAGTCTGGCAAAAGTGTGAAAACTCTGTGAGTTTGAAGACAACGGGTTGGGGGAAGTGATGGGGATGGGGATCGGAGTTGAATTGTAAGGAAATTAATCAAATGTTCCCACAGGGTCAAAAGACAATAGGGGTTTCCGAAATTGAGTGGGCTAGCCTCAAAACTCTACTGAAATGGGTAGTACTGAATCTATATGGTGCCATGTACTATGAATACAGAGCACCATCTATCACCACTGCCACGCTTGCTCTCAATCTTTAGGCTCGCACTCCCACACCCTCCTCCAACCCATCCTCCACCCCTTTCTTCACTGTGCCACCATCTGTCGATCTCTCCCCTCCCCTCTAATTCTTTCTTGTTGTCTTACTTTACGGTGACGGGAAAATAATTGTGCGTGAAGGCACCAAACTGTGTTTGAGTCTCTCACAAATGCGTAAAAATACAAAAAAAGGGATTTTAGCCCCTCATGTAACATTACCCTTCCACCGTCCAGCACATGATACAGAATGCGAAAAAATGCGTTTGTGTCCAAACAGCCAACAGCCATGGTAAGGCTCTACACGTAAAGTCCCAAGAGGAGGTTAGCCTTGCTTAGGTATTGTCTGACGCTGTCAGAAAAGGAAGCGGTGGCATTACTTCCCCTTCCGCTCTGGGACTTCCTGACCTAGGATGCATTCCATGTCTGGTTATTTTCCCACTGGAACGCTTGAATGACGCTTCGAGTCTTGCATATCATTTATGTGGTATATGCCTGACACGGATAACTCGCGCCAGAAATTTCAGCTACTTTTTTTTTATTACGAAAACCCCACCAGTCTTTCAAGCACGTGTCAATATCTGTGAAAATGAAATTATACATGTGTTCGATTATTTTTAAGGTGTTTAATTACCCTAGGGATGAATAACTGAAGAATGCTTAATTATGCTTTGGGATTACAAGTACCCGAGGGCAGTGAATGGCCAGGTGATTGGATCACATGCCTTCAAACCAGATGGTTCGATACCCGTGCGCCGCAGCACATTTCACCCAGTTCACATTTCACCCATTTCACAAAACTGGAAATAGGAACCTCACTCCACGGGTCAGGGGAGGTAAGGCAGCGAGATAGAGAGAGAGAAAGGGGGGAGGAGAAAGGCACTGCCCTTAGAATGCTGGCCCACAGAAAATGGGGTCTCTTACACCCCCACTCCCCTACAACCTATACAAGCTCATGGAACAAACAGGTACCAATTTGACAGTTACCTGACGGTGTGAGTTGTAATTAAGGACAGGTAATAATATCCTGGGATATACTGACACTACGGTTTGTAATAAGACAATATTGTTTAGGGATTCGGAGAGTTATAATTCGTCCAGACATTTTAAGTGATGTCACTGAGTTGGCGGAAACGATGTTGCAAGCTAACCGAGGAACGAGCCCAACGGTGGGATTTGCGGTAATTTTGACACGGTGAACCAGCAGACAAGGATCTGTATAGTTGGATAATTCGTCAAGGAAGCAAGTTCGTTATGTCAGTGACCCTATATTAGACTTTGCCAGCTCCGACATTATCTTGCTTTGTTTGCCCTTCTTGGGTCTGTGATGCTGTTGTCTTTGTGGTTGGGAGCAGAGACTGAAGCCAAGCGATTTCGGCTGTAAAGTCGCCGCCATGTTCAGTGTGGTGGACAGGACACGGGATGGCGGGGAAGACGAAGAAAGGGAACTAGAGAAACCGCTTGCATACATTGGGTTTAATTTCTTTATTGTGTTTCCTTCGCATTGAACTCTCGGATGACTGATTGCACTGTCTACGTCTTATAAGCACTGCATCTTCAGTCACGGAAAGGTCTTCTGCTGTTGACCTCAGACAGCGCCGCTCTAACAATAGCTAATGAGCTGTACAGCAAGGTACCAGTGTCTCCCAGATGATGGATCGATGTCTCCCTGACGATCGCCACATATCTTCCCGTAGATCCCCCGATGTCTTCCTGACTAGTGGCCGATGTCTCCACGACAACGCCCAACGTCTTTCCGAGGATCCACTGATATTTTTTTCCCGACGATTCGTCACTCTCGCGTTTCAAACCCATGTTCGTCGCCGCTATCGACTGTCTGGCCTGATCAGACCGACGTGATGTTCGCTCTGGCGTGCTTCCTCGCCAGCAGTCCGCCGTGCAAAACAGCTGGGACAAGAGCAACAACGACGACAACGGTTTTGAAGAATGGCAAAAATTGCCCAGGACCAGGGAGGGCCGGGTAACTAGCGAGAGCTGGGGAATGCCGTCCAGACGCTATTTCCCGTTCTCTGCTAACAAGTCCTGACAGGTGCTCATCTCAATCGCTCTTCAGCCTAGCCTATCTCCCCTCATTTCACCTCCGCCATCACTGTCATACAAGCTCTCTTGCCTTACCCCTCATCATCTGAATTACTACACCCCGACCCCCACCCCCACCCCTACCACACTTCCACCACCGTCTGTCAGTCCCGCTTTCCTCCTTCATTCAATCCTTTCTTCTATCCTACCTACCTCATGCCTCCAAATACAATATCTTTTTCACCTGTATTAATGGATTTCTCATAATTAAGTTTTATTGCCTCTTTACTCCGATAAGATTTGCTTCGATTCCATGACACAGTTTACGTTGAACACGCTTTTATAGAGTCAAACCTGCCAAGGTACTTACTTTCCAGATTTATTATACAGCGGGTAGAAGTACCCCGTATTGCCAGCTTTTGGCGCAAAACAGCAAACATTTTTATTCTTCCAATAATTGTCAACACATAAACAGGAAGCTGGCATTCGAAACATAAGAGTGGTGGATGCCAATAAATAATAAAATAAATATGTAAATGTTAAGTGTATGCACAACAATCAGCCATCCGAAATAATGCCTTCTGAATGTGAATATGAACAGGAAGATTGTAAAACATAAAATCAAAATAAAAAATATTGTCTTAATCATAAAGCAATACAAATGGGCAGACTGAAGAAAGAAAGTGCGAGAGGAAGTTCATTCTCATATTTGTTCTCGTCTGTATTTTCCTTCTGTAACAGAATTGCTAATCTCTTTATTTTTCTAATCACTCACTCCACGCATGCAGAGACATACGTATGTGCATGCACACGCAGAGAAGAACCGACAGACAGAAAGACAGATGAACATGAAGGACTGAAGTGCAGAAAAGGTGGAACTGAAGAACAGAAGCACTGGAAGGTGGGGGTGGGAAGAGAACCGGGGTGGGAGAAGGAATGGAAGGAATGGAAGGACAGAAAGAGAAAGATCAGCAAGCAAGGTTTACTGTGCAGCTGTTTCTTGTTCTCGTGCAGATATCAGGTCCCGGCGTTGTCTTGCAGGCAAAGAATGCCTCGCTGGCTGCTGTCTGCCCGTCTGGCCCTTCTCTCTGGCACGAAGAGCAACACCTGCCCACCTCCCCCCTCCGCCCCTCCCTCCCTCCCCCACCCAACCCTTATCTCTGCCGCACGACCGCGCGCCTGCCGTACGGCACATAACTGCATGGCGCCAACAAGGTTCCACGCACAAATCTGTCCCCAACGCCTCCCCACAGCATTTTCTGTGAAGTATATGGGGTGGGTGGGTGGGTAGAAGGATTGTTCCTACCTACATCAGCTTCCTTCTCTACTCCCCCCTCCCATGGTGACCCCCTCCTCACGATGACATCAGCGACATCTAGGGCGGTGATCTTTCTTGACACACGAAGGCCACGATAACAAGAGGCCTCCGGGCCTACCGCTCGGCAGCCTTGTCAGACAGCATTTGTCGAGATAATTGTTTTGCTGTTGTTGTTCAAGGGATGCGCCCTCATTTTCTCCAAGCAACAAGCACAAAACTCTTTTTCATGTTGTCGCAGATATTTTTCTTTTCCCTTCATCAGGTTCGGGTAGCACTGTTACTGGTTTATTTTTAAAATTTACTTCATCATCATTTCAGAAAAGTCATCGGGGAAGGCTAATTATGTAACACCACACTCTTTTGTGGAGTCTGGTCACAGCACGTCTTCAGTGTAACATAATCAGAACATAAGGTAAATCTGTGTAGTCTGGTTACACTAAAATACCTTTTCTGAAATCTGATTACATTTCTGTAATCTGATCTCATTTCTGTAATCTAATCACACCACAATGGAGCCTGGAGATTATTATTCAAGAATCCCCAACCACAAAAAATTATATTATAAAATAGATATACAATTCTTACGTGGCCACAAAAAAATACAGTTTGTCCACAATATAGATTGTACAAACACCCACCCCTCTAAAGTCATGGCCATACAATATCGCCCTTGTATGTTGTGTTTCACTCAAACTTCCCTCCCCAATGACAGCAAAAGACCTACAGGCACATACTTAAAAAAAGCAGGATCGATAATTCATAAAACATCTTTCAGGAAAGGAAACTGCAAGAAATGCGATCAACATCCTGGCGCCGAGCATCCGAAAGAGACATGAAAGCCGTAAACTGGACGTTGGCTAGCATAACAATGTTAGCTAAAGATAGGTTGTCAGACGTGTTGTCGCTGCCCTTTAAGCTGAAAAGCGCTCACGGGGCTTCAAGAGTCAGCAGACAATTTTGTACACAGATCTTGTTGTATTATGTCAGGTCCGTCCTTGACAAAACGAATGGAAACGTTGCTTGCTCCCAGTCGACAGTCCCAGTCGCGAGAACAGACCATTGTCATTGATTGAGGATCCACAGTTCGTGCTACTGCACTGGACTCAGCTTCAGGGGAAATGACTTTGTGTTTCTCCCCGTGATAAGTATTTGGATAAAAGAAACTGGATGTAAATAGATGTATTTATCAACAAGACAAAAATTAATACGAATAAGTTCGCTTTACAATTATTTAATGTCATTGGAATCGAGGGTGCTTTTCTTTACCAGTGGGAGTGGGACAGTTTTCTGCATTGCTCTCCCCGTCTCCCTTTCGTCCCCCCGCCCCACTCTCCCCCTCTTCCCCGCTCAATCTGTCTTTCCCCATTATCAGCTTTCATTGCCGAGGCTTTATGACAGCACACGACGATGACACTGGGAAAATATGAAAGCGATTTCTGCAGTTCGGACATAAACAACCGCACAGGAAGATAGGCCTTGATGGGTACTAAGGGAGATAACACCGATCCTGCATGTGTAGTTTGGGTGCGAAACTTCATCGCGCATGCGCAGGAACTATGTTTGGGTGAATCGGTGGCAGGTACGGTGGACGGGGTGGTCTATCAGCATCTCCATCAACAACTGCAGCCACATCAGTTGGACAACGGATGGGCAGCTGGCACCGGCATGTCGATTATCTCTGCCCGCTGGCCGAACTTTCCGGACGGGATCAAATATGAGGGATTTAGACTATCACCGCCCTGTACCCAGCATGCAAAGCAATGTCTGTAACCTACTGCGCTATCGCAGGTTTAGACTGGGCATGATATCCACAGATATGCTCATCACTCAGTCATCAGTCATTAGTATGAAAAGAAATTGTCTTCCCACTTTCCCCACGATGAAATCTCGAAAATGAACTCTCCGTTCGTCTTACAGAAATTCCTGAAATCATTTTGCTTTGCGTCTCCGTGAGCAGGAGATACGCCCCGCAGCAAAGTGTCAGCGAGTGCCAGCTACCGATGCAGAAGGTCAAGGGTTACGATCCCGTGTCCGGCACGTGCATTCTGCATGTAGCAACTGCTTACAACGCTGTACCTCGAAGTTCTCTGCGGGTACTCAGCCTCCTGTCCCTTCCAACCCCCTTCATCAAAGCGACAGCTTTCGCTGCTGACTTGACGTTAAACGACCAGCCAGCCATCAGACGGAAGCAACGTAAAGTCATCCTTTAAAAAAGAAGATCCACTTCCTTCCGTCTCCAGTGACTGGCTGATAATTAACGCGATGAAAGCAGCGTCGGGGCTGTCAGACGGCAGTTAGACATTCGGCAAGTTAGAGTGACGTGGACAAATTATCGGCAGTTTTACACAGCTTCGTGCTCTGGCTCCCTACAGAGTCCTTGGTTAGTTCTGGATTCAAACCCGAAAGCTTCTACACTCGAGTCTGATGCTCTGACCATCCAGTTATTAAACCTCCCTCCCTCCCGTCACGCATCTGCTCCTGTTTCTCATTCTCATATTTTGTCCAATCTGCGGAAACAAGGGAATGATCTGAAAGAGTAAAGACGCAATGATCACGAGTGAAGCTAGGTGATGACGTCCTCCAACCTTCCACTCGAAGGTTGCACGAGCACTGGCGTCACCACCACCTCATCTGACTCGCGGTCCTCGCCGTTACAAAGCTCACCTCTGCTGATCTGTGATAGCGGCTGTCGCGCTGACGACGACACCATAAACAGCAGCAATATTAAACAATAACAAAAACGAATAAGTGCAATAGCAATAAATAAAAAGAACTGAGAAAAATATCATCATAATCTTGCTGGCATCGAAGAAACACGTTGACATTTCCAAAACTAGGCCGCGCGCTTACAGTCTGGTGGCTGAAGTCCCTGTCGGTAAGGCTTTGCTGCTCAAAGCCTTTTTTTTCTTCTCCCTCGATCCTAGCTGGCTACCTTGCGCACTCCTCCTCCTTGCTCCTCTCCTTCCCACCCCGCCCCTCCCCTGTTCCTTTTCCTCTCCCTCTCTACCATCCTTCCATGTCAACGCACATCCTTCTAGGCTTACCACGCCTGAAGGCACGACTAGCACGCTTGGCTATCTTCAGAATAATTACTTCAGTCCAACGAATAATTGCTTTCAGTGAAAAGTTCATCTTATCCGGGTTTTTCCTTGACACTGTGCAAAACCTTTCTTCACCTGTTCTAACCACGCGGAGACCACCATTTATTGCAAATGACAGGATTGAGTATACTGCAATCATTCCCTCTTCCAGATTCTTTTTCACTTGAAAACCTGTCAGAACCCTGACGTCGATATTTTTCAACACAGGCCTAATGCGTTTTGAAGGTTACAGCTTTGGCAGAAGTGGAGAATTATACCACCACACCTATGAGTGTACTTCAGCGTCGTCTGTGATGTGACCTTTGTGCTGATCTAATAAGACCGACTCTTGACTATTTTTATCTCGGGAGCGGGAAGGGGGCATGGGGTGTTTGGTCACGTTTTGGAAAGCAGTTGTTTTTTTTTATTTCAAAGAAATAAAACCAGATGTTTGACGGTAAGGAAGATGAACACATTGCACTTTGATGTAAGTGCTGTCTGTAAAGGCTGTAGTGCATCTCATGACCGAGTGACGCGGCACCGCGAACCGACCAATCAGAGATAGTCACAACAAAGCTGGAGACCCCTTCCCCCAACTCCCACCCCTACCTCAGTTCCTTCCCTACTTCTCTGCATGTGATTCACCGCTGACCGACCTTAGTGTGCGATTACAAGCAATGGCGCCGCCAGTAGGCGACAGAGGCGCCGCCTTGCGGCCAAGGTTTCCCACACGTTCGGTCAATGCTGCGAACGGCAAAAGCCAAAGAGCAGCGTGTTGCACGTGCAGTCGGCGGGCAACCTCGCTCTGGCTCGTACGTGAGAGCTCGCAGGCACCAGCTTGACAGCTTTGGCGAAGTTGTGAGGACCCAATGAACGCGAGTGTTACTAGCTGGTGTCGTTAGTCCTCCATTCGACTGTAGGGGGGTGGGATTGGATGGGATCCTATATCTAGACTATGCACTGAAAGAACCACCAGAC
>SMGT01002687.1:486679-499787 GCA_004794575.1 Lanistes nyassanus
CCCCCCCCCCCCCCCCCCCTTTGTGACCGGCAGGGAAGATACACAGCCTCATACCAACCATACCGCCACGGCGACCAGCCTAGATTTTAACGCTGTGCGATGAGAACCTACATGGAACGTTTGTTTCTCCTGCTGGAATAGTCATGAGTCAAAGAAACATATACATATAATTATACATATACATATCGTACTTGTATTGTACTTGCTGTCTTCTTTCTTTTGATAGTAACTCTAGCTGATTACAGATTAACGTTGTTGTAAGCAATTTCATGACGATTACCAAATTTCTATACTATCTGATGGTGACCTGTTTGTAGCCTGTTGTCACCTTATATAAATGTGTAAGAGATTGCGAAGGCCACGAAATGCCCAGCACGTCCAGCTGCCTGTCCTCACTGGTCATCCTACTGCAATTATCAGTCTGGTCGTTCTTTCAGTGCATAGTCTAGATATAGGATCCAATCCACCCCCACCCCCCTCCCCCGTAGTGCGAAATCACCTTGAGGTGAAGGCACCGTGCATCTAAAATTACCCACCTATACCTACCTGGAGATTGCACCATCACATTAACGTGCAATTTCATTCAGCTTGGATGATCGTGACTACTGACATTGAGTTTCATCAGTCTGCCCGTATGTCTGTGTCACTGCGGGGTTTTCTTTGGGGGGGGGGGTGGGAACGAAAATCGGGTAAGTTAAAATTTTGAGCCTGCGTTTAGGCCTGTGGAGTGACCCTGTCTCCAGGCTGGAGAGAGCGCGGGAGACGAGGAGGAGGGGATGTTTCGCTTTCCTCGTTGAAAAGTTCCAACGAACAAATCACTGGTCCTTCACGGGCTTCGCACACAAGGTGTGCTGCCGACGTCATTCCGCAGATTGTTTACCTTGACTGAAAACTACGAAACGACGTACACCGTTCATAGATGAAACAGGTGGTAGATAGGTGAAACAGCTAGATAAAACAGGACAACATGTGCATACAGAGAATTTAAGCGATCGGTCCTCATTTGTTCTTTATTAATTATAATTTGCACCTTGAGGATTTCATGTATTTGTCCTATGCTGTGTTCGTCTTTGAATCCTAGTTGTCAACACACGCTTAGTGAGCGGGCTGACTTCATTAACATGGATTCTCTGTATGCACACGTTGTGCACCGAGGCTCAGTTGTGTGAAGAATAGCGCCGTTATAAAGAAAGGGATGGCAGATCTTTTTGAGGATCTGCCAAGTTCCTTTCTTTCGGCCCTCTCTTTGCTACGTGTTTGGGTACGGTAAGCTCCCTTTGGGCACATACGTCTGCATACGGCTATGTGTGAGCGTTGCCAGTATCTTTGTTGGAGTTATCTTTCGATAATTTAAGCGCTCTGTCTTCATTTGTTGTTTATTAATCCAAAAATTTGTAACAAAACGTATACATAAACTTTAAAGTAGGACCGAATATTTTTTACAGACACAAATGTTTCTCTAAAATATTGGAGCCGTAGAGAATCCTCGAGAAAAACTCTTCTTCGAAGGTAAACGGAGTCCTTTAGCATGTTCTTAAATGAGTTG
The DNA here is from genome assembly GCA_004794575.1 of Lanistes nyassanus. Classification (NCBI taxonomy): domain Eukaryota; kingdom Metazoa; phylum Mollusca; class Gastropoda; order Architaenioglossa; family Ampullariidae; genus Lanistes; species Lanistes nyassanus. The sequence goes on from SMGT01002687.1 coordinate 488,226, forward strand.
TTTTCGATAGCTTTCATACCACATAGTTGATAGTTCGACATCAAATATGGCATCAGTGCTGTTGGGATTCCTGTGTAGGAGACACCGGAAGCTTTGTTGATGATGCTGCCTCTACTGGTCAGTAGTTTCTAACCAGTCGCTATGTTATCTGAAGACAGATCCGCGAACGGTGGGGTGTTCAGGACTCTCCATACCGCTCCCCTGCTACTGTGTCGATCCGAGGCGCGGGCGGCCAGGTCGATAAACGAGGCGCTGAAATGGGCAATTAGAGATCCGCGCGCCATCGCGGTGTGGGCTGCGTTCAACACGCGATGATTGTGGCGGGCGGTGATTAACGGGTAACGTCCGGCTGTCAGTGCCTGGATGTCTGCAGTCTGACCGCCCCTGACACGCGCACGAGAACCAAACGTCACTGAACAGGAGTGGCACGTCTTTGTCTGCAGCTCGAAGGAATCGCTAGAACACACACGCAGACACACTTATACCCAAACATCTTGTATTTCCACTCATCCACCCACCCACTCACCCATCGTTTCACGCAGGCATCCACGCACCGCACATCGATAAATACCGATTCCAACCCCCTTCTTAGAAGAAAATAATTGCAATAATTCTCCTTGCATTCTTTTAAAGTTTTTACGAGTGCTTATACACAATTATTATTCTTCATAATGGGAACTTGTATCGAATGTAACGTTGTAACAAGGTGAAGTTTTTGCCATCTGTCCACACCCTTACTGTACCGGACCTCGTGTATCGCGGGAGGGACACACCCACTACATAACTCGTGTACCTTCCCGTCCCCCCCCCCTTGTTTCTTTGTTTCTGTTTCTCCGTCCTTACCTCAGGGCGTGTGTGTGCATGCGTGCGTATGTAGTACGTGGGTGTGCGTGTGCGTGAGTGCGTATATAATGGTGTGTGTGTGTGTGCGTGAGTGCGTATATAGCGGGTTTGTGTGTGTGCGTGAGTATATAGCGGGTGTGTGCATGTGTGCGTATATAGCGCGTGTGTGCGTGCGTGAGTATATAGCGCGTGTGTGCGTGCGTGAGTATATAGCGGGAGTGTAGGTGCGTGAGTATATAGGAGGTGTATGTGCGTGCGTGAGTATATAGCGGGAGTGTGAGTGCGTGAGTATATAGGTGGTGTGTGTGCGTGCGTGAGTATATAGCGGGAGTGTGGGTGCGTGAGTATATAGGTGGTGTGTGTGTGTGCGTGCCTGTGGGAAATTGGAGAAGAGAAGGGAGGAGGTAGAGAGAGAGCAATGTGGACCATAGTAGGGTTACCTAACGTGCAAGTATTGTCCATCAAATGAAACCCAGATTTAATAACTTCCATGCTAAACTCACGCGCGGTGAACCCCCGCCCCCCCCCCTCCAAAAAAAAGTATCAGGGACAGAAAAGGTCGAAATGTCCCCACCCCAGCGCATTGCACCACAAATGCAGGTTCTCAACCCAAATGGAAACAAACTGTTACCACCTGTGAAAAACAACGCCAGTGAGAAGAGGGGGCTTTGAAAACGGGCAAGATCCAAGAAATATCGGCCGAGCCAAAAGCCCCGATGAAGTTTTTTGTGGTCAAAGGTGTTGTGCTTGGTATATTTCCCTTGCTGGGCTAAAGTGACTAGTTAATGCGTCTAGGAGATCCAAGGCAGCGGCCATTTTTGTAGAGGCTGGCGGGAGACTGGAGGACAAGGGAATTCGCGAATGAAGTTAGTGACGTTACAGACCCTCGCTTCGTGTGACTGCAGGTCAGAGCGTCTCTATTCCCTCGAGATCTTTACATCTGTATTTTTTTTCTCACCAGCACTTTTAAGACGGTCAGTCCAAACTCATGAGAGAAACCATAGTTTTTCATTGGCTGGAAGACGGCAGTCATCCGTTTGGAATAGACCAGGTTGTATTTGAAACAACTCGTCTGTGTGGCTTAGTCTTAAAGCTGGGTTCAGGAGAACCCAGTAGCTAAGGAACCTTCTGGCAACGTTTCCATCAGCGAGAACCGCTAGCCAAGCTACATCTCGACTCTCTGACGTCAGACGGGACGGTACCCAATATCAGTATGTGCGATGATGAAGTGCATTAGATACTGGATAAAGCTAACTCGATTACCAACAAGTAGAATATGCCGTCAAGCATACGAAATGCTCGTTATGTTAGATGGCCAGGGGAAAAGTAACTGGGCTACCAAAGTAAAAAACTTTTTATTCAAAAACGGGTTTGGGATCGTTTGGGAAAACCAAGGAGTTGGCAACGAAAAGATTTTCCTGTCTGAAGTGAAGGATAGGCTTGTAGCCATAAACGCACAGCAATGGCATGCTGATCTGGAAGCAAGCGATAAATGCGGATGGTCTTTAACATTTAAATCTGAACTAAGAGCAGAGAAGTACCTTACCTATATTTTAAACCCAAGACTCAGAAACTGTCTACTAAGGTTCCGGTTACGTGTCTCCCAATTTAAGAATCAAAAAGCATGGTACTCTATGGAAGACGGAGAGGATGTAGTGTGTGCTGCGTGTGGACTTGAGTTGGAGAGTGAATGCCACTTTATTTTGGAGTGTCAGGCATATCATGACATCAGGATTAAATTTATACATCAACGCTATTTTAACAACCCAACATGGAGCCAGCTATCTTTACTTCTACAATCTAACAATACTAGAGAAATAGTTAATCTAGCTAAATTTCTCCACTTAGCACTAGACAGAAGACAGAGCTCATCGTGAAGACGAAAGCTTTTTCATTCAGTTGATCGCGAATGGCCTGCCGTACAACCAGCAAATATACAGGTTATTATTATGACTGTCTCAAGGCATTGGTGTACGAATCACGTAACTTGTTCGGTCAATCTACTGACCACATCTAAAGTTTGCTTCGAATGTGAAGATGAATGGATGCGTTTGAATGGGAAGTAGAATGGATGCGTATGCATTATAGTTGTGTAATTTCTTTTTATCTCCCCCTTGTTAAAGGACAATGGTCTTATGACAATAAAGAAATCGAATCGAATCGAATCGACTCTCTGACGTCACTACATAACGTCTGTAGCAAACAATGCGTGTATGAAAAAATCTCGCGTCTGTGCATGGCAAAATGTGACCTGCGCGTCGCCCAGGGCTGGCAGCAATCAAGATGGCCGTCGTTGCTGAACACCGGAAGAAGAAGATCGTCTCCCCTTAGCGTGGGGCGCTCTTCATACAGCGAGGATGGCGGGAGCTGAGTCAATCAATGTCAATCAAATATGCCCCTGCGCTTTGATCCGTCTAAAAGGAATTTCTGTGAATACCTTTAATTTACGAAATTACTGTTTGTATTCCACTCCATTCCAGTTAGCAAGACGCACGGGCAGGAAATTGCCTGCTGATGGCTACTCACTGGTATTCCTCTGTAGCGTTTCGATCCTTTTTCCCCTCCGGCCATCTCTCCCTCTCCTGCTTTCTCCTTTTGGCCATCTGACCGCCTGCTTTCTCTCTCTCCCTTGGTTTCTCACTTTCTCCCTGCCGCTCCTCGCTTTCTCTGGTTCATTTACTCTCATTTCTCATTTTCTTTCTTTCTTTATTCTTGCTTTTGTTGTTTATCCTTTTCTTGCTTTGTATCTTTGACATTATGTTTTTCTTTCTTTCTCCCCCTCTCTCTCTCCTCCCCACTCTCTCTCCCTCCATCATAATCACGCACAAAGAATGGAAGGAGGAGGTAATTCCACAAGAACAAAAAGCGACTGATCTCCCCCTTTTCTTGAGGAAAGGACTGGAGGCTATTTTCCATCATGCCCCATGTTTTGGCAGAAAACACAATTATGTGTGTCAAATCGCGGGCATTCACTCTGAGCTAGCAAAACAGAAAAAAAAGTCTGCTGAGACACGGGGTACAGGCTTTGCTGTCAGCAAACTCTATGCTGTATTGTGAAAGAGCTTTAGTAGTCAGAAGTGAAAGCCCCTCTTCCAGAGCGGGCGGCGACGAGGCCGCAGAAGATGTGATCGATGAGAGAGCGATGATGAAATGCCGCCATGTTGACTCTAGTCTAGACAAATAAGGGGAGAGCATTCGAAAGACCGGACACGCGGATAATGTCCCCCTTCTCTTCTCCACCTCCTTGGATATTTGGCGATCATTTGTTTGGTCAAAAACGCTTTGGCGAAATCGATGAGGCTAAGTAAAGAGCAGGGGATGTAAACCAAATTGTGTCGATGCATTTCGTGGAACCACGACATGAAAATTGCCTTTTGCTTTTCCAAATATATATATATATATTAGGAAAAGACTTTTAGACAATAAGATTTACCGCCTTTTACGGAAGAAATGTAATGAAAGGCTGAACGGGCAAAAATAGTTGTGATATTTGTCGAAGTGTATGTTTATTTTGCAGAAGCATAGGAACAGAAAAGAAAATGGCGGGGCTATTTTTCCAGAAGCTATAACTGTACGATCGTCCAGCAAAGGGCGCAAAATCTGGTGGGTTTTTTTTTTGTGCGCAAGAGGGAAAAGGAAGTGGGGGGGGGGGTGTACCAAGAACAAAAGACAGCTAGAAGGACGAAAGAAGAAATATAGAAGTAGGTTGGCAGAGATTAAGGCAAGAATGAAAGAAAGACAGAAAGAAACCAGGAAAGAAACGTTTGCCACTGCGCGGCGTATGTGGCATCAAGTTTGCATGAGACGACAAAACAGTCGATTCTTTGCACGAGCATGAGTCAGTGTAAACTTGAGATGTCCCTGTCATGTTGTCTTTTCATCCGGCTACTCTTCTCCGGCAACTCAACTCCTTGTTGTTGGCCCCAGATTGGCTGTTTTCATTCGCCGCGAGTCACGTGATCCTATGAGCGCGAGGCTAGCCCGGCCGCCAGTGGGCGTCTCGGTGACGTGCTGGGAATCCGCGGTATTCATTAACTGAGTGACCTCTAAACTGTGTGCACACTAATTAGGACAACGAGAATTGAACAGAACAAAATCGATCAAGGACAAAGCATTAAAGGGAAAAATACGAAGCTGTTGATGTGGTACTGGGCCTCTGTGCCCGGGCCTGGGAAGGAGGTGGGGGATACAGCGTATTCTGACAGCAGACAGAAATGTCGACATTACTAAGCAGTCGTGTATCGAACCAGTGAGGACGGCTCCAAACGGAGCTGTCACCATACATAAACTCCCGGTATGCGATGTTTTATGACGCCCTGAAAGGATAAACAGTCGTGTTGGCTCCAGGAAGTGACGTATTGCCAATGAGTATCCGTCTTGTTTTGTACCCAAACTCGCTTATTGGATCCCTTCTGTCTAGCGGAAGAGAATGGAAAGGTTCCCCATCGGAGTTTAAGGACAGAAACTAACTCTAGCTGTGAACAGCTCTCATGAATTATAAGGACCAAACAATTTGCTGGACTGCACATCTGGGCTGGCTTCCATAAGTTGTCGTATCTACACTTCCGGTCATAAAACCGGTCGTAAGGCTCATTCGTAAGGCTCTTTCACCTGGGTATTTTATGTGCATCTTTACGTATGAACAAGATATATGCTTACGCATGCAACCCAGCCATGCTTCATTATAACAAAGTGATCTTTCAATACAAGTCTGTTGAGGTAAGAAATGCGATGAACAGCTTGTCGGCAAGAGAATGGGGCCAGCTGCATCCGTTACGTGTCCAGTGGCTCAGGATAGACCACTTGGCCCCAGAGTGACAACCGTCGTTTCTAGGTTCAGATCTTTGCATTTGCATGCCTTTTGTGTAGCACCTGGTGACACAGCCCTCATCGTTTGACGTGATGTTTCAGATGTAGACTAGACACTCCCCTTTCCCCCTGCCTTTCCCTACATACTTTGTAACCATAGCGTTGAAATACCAGGAACAACAGCATCAACGTGGGAAGCCGATTTTCCTCCACGAGAACCTGTCAACCAGAAGTGAGCTCCCAGATTGCCACACTACTCGAAGCAGTTTTTTTTTTTCGTCCCCAGCACTCCACCTGCTAATCATTCGTTCTCATGCGATATTCATTCTAATCTAACTGCTCACTCTCACCTCAAAAGTAGCTCGACTTCTTAGCCTGGCACTTCCAGCACGTGCGGCAGAACTGTTTCTGGCGTCAGCGATTGTTTGGTTTCATTTTTATATTTCAAATCCGCTGTTTGAAATCACGATTGCCAGCACACAGCACAACCCCACGCCCCTTCGCTTCACAGGCACGCAGCAAATCGCTTAGACCGAAACGTGCAAACTTTGCAGTGAAAAGTAATTATTCATACAGGGTAATATTATGTTGACATGAAAGAGAATTAATGACGTAGCAATGAACTCCTTGCATAATTAACGGAACGTGACTGGAATTTTCTCGTTTGTTAATAATTTAATGTTTGCATAATTTAGATGATCGCCAGCCATTTCTCCAAGGACCATTATTTTCTTAGGTAAAGACGTTCACTGGAGCCAAAACAAGATTGCATGGATATTATAGTTTGTTTTTATTACACGTTAACTATATAAAGAGACAGATTTTAAGACCTGAAGAGCAAATGCAAAAGCTTCTGTCACTTAAATCAGATTTCTAAGCGTTTTAAAGGTCTCAAAATCTGTACGCATCACAGAGTAAATAAATCTTAAGTCTGCATAGGTGCCCATAATAACGAAATCAAACGTCATTTGTGAAGAAGAATCAAATATTTTAGAAACGTGTGGTATCAAGTACTTTTTTCACCCTGCGATTCAGATAAGTGGGTCGACGCGCTGAGTTTCAGGACATGCTGATTGTGGTGTGGTCGTTAAGGCTTGTGAGATCACTCTGTCCGCTCCTCTCACTGCAGTCTCATCTATTTACAGACGTTAAGGCTTGTGAGATCACTCTGTCCGCCCCTCTCACTGCAGTCTCATCTATTTACAGACGTTAAGGCTGGTGAGATCACTCTGTCCGCTCCTCTCACTGCAGTCTCATCTATTTACAGACGTTAAAGAGAAGCTTAACCCTAGACACAACTTGAGATGAATTCATAGATATTGATATTGTGAGTCTTGTCAACCATAAATTTCAAGCTGTATCGGTACTATTTCCATACAATCAACGTTTTAATTTCGGTAAATAATGGCACACGGACGTCGCCATGTTGTGGTACTCTTTCGCGAATAAAAGCAAAATATCGCTGCTGTCGTCTGGTCTGGTGACGTCAGTTCCCCAGAAGCATTCAATATGCTACAGTACAAAGCGTTCGGCTGTTTCAACGAACAGTGCAAATCGTTTAATGTAGACGGAAGCCACAAAAGCTTTTTGAGGATTCCGAATCCAGCAAAATCAAAAGATTGCTATGCACTTTGTAAAAAGTGGCTTGAAAATTTAAAGAACGCCAATTAAGTTGCCTCGTCATGCGAAATGTATAAATGGCACAAATCGCACCTCGTGTGCGAGGACCATTTTACGAGGGAGTGCTTTGAAGGCACCTACGAAAATGATGTGGCTGCTTCGCTTGGCTTCAAGACTTTTAAGAAAAAGTTAAAGAAAGGAGCCATTCCGACAATTATCAATACAAAGTGTGCCAGTGAAAAAGGCATTGTAGCAAGGCCAGACCGGACGGAAGCTGAGCCAGAGAGTGAGAACAGACAATCACAGCTGAGAGCGATGTCACTAACAAGTCAAGTTTCTTTATTCTTTTACCCTCAGGGGATATTCAGAAGAAAAATAATGTCAAAGAACACATGTCAATCGTAGTTCATCTGACATTAAAATATACATATATTGATAAATAAACTCAATGATTCATAAACACACAAATAACACGCTCAATCACGCACGCAGACGTACCCACACGCAAAAACATAGGCACCTATTTATCTATTCATTAATGCACTCTACTAAGAAGTCAATACAATTTTGTTTTTGCAAGAAAAGAGTTTATAAAGTTTAAATGGCCGGCTCGAGTAGTATGGTGTCAGCGCGGTGCTGCGTTCAGCTGTAAAAACGTCTGCCCGATATTTGTGACGCTGCTTTGAGCGCTATCGGCTGCGGGCTGCAGTAGCTTTCTCCCTGCCCGGTTACTGACGTCACTCATCAAGGCAACATGGCGGCTTCCACGTAAGGCCGATGAGCGGCATTAAAAGCTGGGTTGTAAGTGAACAGTTCTTTTGTAGCTTGAAATTTAGGGTTAAAAAGACTCACAACATCAATATTCGTCAATTCAAGACAGGTTACTTCTAAGGTTAAGCTTTCCTTTAAGGCTTGTGAGATCACTCTGTCCGCTCCTCTCACTGCAGTCTCATCTATTTACAGACGTTAAGACTTGTGAGATCACTCTGTCCGCTCCTCTCACTGCAGTCTCATCTATTTACAGACGTTAAGGCTTGTGAGATCACTCTGTCCGCTCCTCTCACTGCAGTCTCATCTATTTACAGACGTTAAGGCTTGTGAGATCACTCTGTCCGCTCCTCTCACTGCAGTCTCATCTATTTACAGACGTAAGACCTGCCTGTCACTGCCCTCCAATGTCTTCCTTCTCTGATACAGTCCTTTATCGAACCCGTGGACACGACTTAAAACGGAGCTAAAGCGATATTTAAATTAGCAGCAGGCGGCTCATTGTGATGCAGTTAAAAGCAACGCAGTGGGGTTTGTCCCAGAAGAACTGATATAGCAGGTTTCGAATGCGTACCATTTCTTTCTTTTTTTTTAATCTCTACCCACTCATTGGGTCTCTTTCGTTACGGGCAGGAGTTTGATCTGATTCGGCAGGGGGCTGGTTATTCTCACTGCTCACCTCCTGCGCCAGTGAGCCAGCACCTTCGACACGGCGCTTGGCGCTCCTTCGGGCGGGTAATCAGCTAGTCCCCGTGCTTTCGCTCAAGCGTGTCGTGTGTATACTTGGCAGTCAGGCGTGGCAGCTTCCCTCGACCTGCACTCGCAGTGTCAAGGGGAGGCCACTCAGAAAACGGGTTCAGAAAGTCTGACTTCGTCGTGCGGCGTACTGACTTCAGTGTGCATATCCTTCCTCTTCAGGCGAACTGTCGGCCATGTTTTTGTCAGACGTCAGACGCAAATGTAGGAGGGTCGGGGTACTTAGTGGCATGCACTATTTGTAATCATTGATTTGGCGGATTATCAGCCATCGCACTGTGGTTGGACTTGAAGAATACTGAACCTGACTGAACTTTAAAACAAAACGCAGGGATATGGGCCGGAATTACGTTCAGCCTGTAGGCAAGGTATGGCCGTGGTGCCGGGTACCAGAACAGAGTAGAAGAGCAGCGAACCACTACTTTAACACAATCCAAGTTATAACCCAAACAGTGTTTTCAAAAGGGAAACATCAGAGATCGTTTGCTCGACCAACTTTATCCAGAAACGAACGAACGAACGAACGAACGAACGAACGAACGAACGAACGAACGAACGAATATACTTTCGCGTCATGTCCCCATAGCAGACGGGTGGGAAGAGTTATGCCCCCCTTTTACCATCCCCGCCATTGACGCACGACTTGAGCCGACTGTCATATAAACGAGTGCTTGGCCCCAGCTCGGGCTGAGGCTGACGCTCGAGTACTTGAGATGAAGCAGATTGCAACCAGGGTTCCAGCCCACTGACGCTGGAGTGTAAACCTTCGCCGTGCGCCGTCGGAGCCCAGAGTGTCGTGCTGATTAGGCGATGCACGTGCAACGCGAACACGCATGAGAACAGCAGGTACAGGTCCGTTCATAACTTTCGCCAGATAAAGAAACATCTTGTTTGCAATAAATAGACGTTCTCTGTGTCTAGATGTGTAGGACAACAGGAATTGGATTGGTTGGTTGTTTGAAAGGGAAAGTACTCTTATTTCGCGGTGATTGCGCACTATGGTGAAGGGGGTGAGGGGGTGAAGGGGTGGTGGGGGAGATTTGAACTGAAACCTTCTCCGAACTGTTTGCTGCGGTAAGATGGCCAGAGCAGAGAGCCAGTATGACGTTTTGAGGGCGGCTTTCGATGGAGTTTGCGTAATGGTTTATTAACTCCAGGGTATACTCCTTGGCCACCGAATTCGAACCCTCAGACCACCCAGCGAGCCAGACCCCCAAAGCTGGATTGCATTTGGTCGGGCTGGATCCGCTAACACTTGTTTTAACATCTCTACCGCAAAGATGGTCGGCGTAAAGTTCTTTACTTTGTTCTGTGATCTCTTCGTCTGGTGACGGTAACATTGGACTTTTATATAAAAAGTTGTAGAAGACTGTTTTTGACTGTAAAACAAACAAGAACAAATGAGGACAGAGCGCTATAAAATCGTCAAACGACAACCCCAACAATGTACTGGCAGCGCTAGACACAACCGTATGCTGACGTATGCAATCAAGGGAGCCTATCGTACCCATACACGTAGCAAAGAGAGAGTCGAAAGTAAGGAACGTGGCAGATCTTCGGAAGATCTGCCACGTTCCTTACTTTCGACTCTCTCTTTGCTACGTGTATGGGTACGATAGGCTCCCTTGATTGCATACGTCAGCATACGGTTGTGTCTAGCGCTGCCAGTACATTGTTGGGGTTGTCGTTTGACTGTAAAACACTTAGATCCAATGATGGTAACAAGTTTATCCTTTTCAGAAGTTCTTGCTCTGAAGAACAAAGAAACACTAATTAATGACATTATCTGTCAGTTGTCCCATGGTCACCCCAATGACCAATCACTGGCTTTTGGAACTGGACAGCAGACCCAACCTTAACTTGTGCAGTGTCCCTAAGCTGACTCATCCGATAGATGACCAGTGGATACTCAATAACTCTTCATTACCGGCTGTGGGTAGCCACATGGCTCCCTTATAAGCCCTCCAGGGGAGAGGAAAAAATATGAAGGGTTGGGGGAGGGATGCACAAACCATGCCAGTGGAGTCATAGAACTGCTACACACCCTTTGTTTTATACAGTTATATGGTTTACATACGGCCACATGGTTATATCCTACATACAGATTACCCCCCATGGTTACTGTCAAAGGGATACACGCTACCTACAGATTACACCTGTAGTTATTGTCGCTAGGCTGCATTAATAGGCCAGAGACATTCCAACAAATGGTAAAATGAAAAGACAAGACACAACAAATACTTCGAACAGAAGCTATGGCAAAACCCTTTTATATTTTGCATCTGGCTTTGTATCAGCAATAATTATTGCACAGCTGTCCAAGTACTATACCATTTAAGCATGATTATTTATTTGTGAAGCAAACTTCTAACTGTGAGCTTACTGATTCCAGGTACATATCAGTGTAAGAGTAAACAGTTCCAAGCGTTCGTTTCGCAGTAACTGCATCTGGCAAGTGAGAGATTATTTGCATACTCCATGGCAACTCTTCACTCCTAGATCTGCAGAAAGGGCATAAGACAACAGAACAGCTCTAGTGTCCCAGACTCAATTAATTATTCAGATTCATTTAGAGCGAACTTGCTCAGAGTCGGAATTTTTCATGGTGTTCGTAGGCGTGTGAATGTTAACAAACGTTAGCAGGTTCATCCTTGCCAAAGTGAACACATGCTGGTGAGACAAGAGGTAAGGCTGGTGGAGTCACTGCAAAATGAAAGTCGCAAGATTCATCGAGTCGAGACAAGATACCAAACCAAAGAAGGACCC
>SMGT01002687.1:499800-510992 GCA_004794575.1 Lanistes nyassanus
CCCCCCCCCCCCCCCCCCCCGTGCTCATTCAAAACTTTATATCATCGTCGTCCAGGAGCCACACGACTGCGCCACCTTTGCTATGGTCACGAAGACTCGCCTACTGGGAAACGCAGTATCGTGACAACCCCTTTCCGAGCAAATCGAATTACTTAACTAATTAGAGGCAACAGAAACATAACACCACGCAAAAACGGTATCCTTACGAAAGAGAAAACTCGCACATATCTCACATAACACCCACGTTTGTCATCCAGGGAAACCTTTGACCTCTGACAGGTTCCTGCATTGTCCATCGACATGACGATGCTTAATTACCAAAGGCGTTATGGGAGGTGTTGGGTGCCGCACATCTGACTCACCGACCCCAGGACAAACGAATGATTTGGCTAATGAAGGTGCAACTGCCTGCGACATCGGTAATAATGTGATAGTTGAAGATGCTCACGGAAACAGTTTTTTGTGGTGGTCTTAATGAGACAAAGAGAGGAAATAGGGGGAGAGAGGCGTGTTTGGGGAAGGTGTGGGATGGGGAAAGACAGCACCAACGCAACGTTTTCATTTGAATCTGTGACTGGTTTGAGAAGCCGATGGCATTAACGCAATGCTTTTTGCAGAAACGCAACACCAGTCCCGGGGTTTATGCGCGCTGCAAGACGGACCTGACTAGTCTCGAGTTTCGCCACACAATCATTGTGTGGGGCAATAAAGAGACGACGAGGTGTAGAAATCACGCCGAATTTTCGTGATGCCGACGCAGGCCTGCGGTCGCGGCGAAGTAAATTGGCGAAAAACGATCGTGTAAATAACGACAGCGACAGGAACGCCGACCCTTGCACGCAACCGCGGCGTCGCCAACGCTCCAGAGGCTGTCACGTGACCCAGAGGCGAGCGCTCCAGACTGGAGAAGGACGAAATGCCTGGAAGGTTGGTTGGTTGTTAATGTGCGGGGAGATGGCCGAATGGAGTTTCCACAATGTTTAACTTCAGGAAATAATCCTTGCCACACCTGGATTCGAACCAGCAACCTTTCATCTGCTAGTCCGCAGCTAAATGTCTGGAAGGAGGAGAGGAAGAATGAAGAAAGAGGAGGACAGGAGGAAGATGGCAGATGGAAATGAAATCAGGAGGAGAAAGGGAAGAAAAGGAAGGAAAGAGAAAACAGGGAAAAGAAGAATAAGAACAGAAGGACGAATAAGAGGAAGTCTGGAAAGCACCAGGCGCACAACAAAAAGTAAGAACTACAGCTGTGCGGGTTGCGACACCGGCGTCTAGCAACAGACAGTGCAATGGGTAGTGTACAACTGCTGGCCGAACGGGGGCGGGGGGGGGATGCTTGCTTTGATCTGCGCCCCGTGCGTGGAAGCCGCCGCCTGCCAACTGCACCATAGTGATAGTTGGTGGGGTGGGTGGGGGTGTTTTTGTAACGCGCCCTGACAATGTCTGTCGCAGAGCTTTTGGGATGGACAGCCCGGTGTTTACCATCACAGGCACGCGATGGGCTTTCTACTTTAATTTCCTTTACACATCAACTAACACATAGTAATTGCTGTTCCACACAAATGGAACAATTTTTTTGAAAGCAGGAATAAAATTATTTCGAAATTTGCTGTCGCTGCTGCTGAGGAGGAGGATGAGGTGGTGGTGGTGGAGGAGTAAGAGGAGGGGAGGAGGCGGGGAGGAGGTGATGTGGCGGAGGTGGTGGAGGAGGAGGTGGTGGTGGAGGTGGAGGAAGTGTTGACCTCTTGACCATCTTATTTTTTTTCTTCTTGAAGGGATTGTAACGGGGTGTGTGCTGATACTCAGATTCTCATCAGTTTTTTTTAAAACTCGGGCTCGCCGCACAGACCCCGCCGCAGAAAGTTTCGTGGGCGATGAGACTTTTACACCAGCAAATCGCTATCACGTACGTTATTTAGGCCAAGAACAACGGCTATGCTTCGGTTGTCAATTTAAATGTTCCACTTTCGCTTTAGCTCGGAGCCCTAAGCACAAGTACTAGGTGAAAAGGTATTTACGATATCCCACTGACATTCACACATCGACACAGTACGTTGATATCATAGACACATTCTGGCGTCAAACGTCGTACAAGTACCTACGTATATCATACACTACATACAGAAATATGTGCAGTACCGGTAGTTCTCGTGGAACTGGAAATGTCCTGGAAATCTTCACCAAAGTCCGACAAAATACTAGCATACCACACTAGCACTAACACAGCGCTTGCACAAATGTACACGTGACAAGAGGTCCTCAAATCCTTGGAAAGTATTCACAAGATGAAGCATAGTCATCTTTCATCTTGTCTGCTCACAACACGACTAGCGCAAACAGGTGCATATCACAACAAACAATAATCCTGACACATGCAGAAACAATATAACGAATTCGGAACTTGTTGTAATGGAGCACCGGCAAAAGTCATCAAATGCAATCACATTCTTCGACGTGACAACTGTTCTATTTCGAGCAATGTCCGTTAGACGTTGATGTTTACTAGGGGTGCTGACAGCTGTCCTTTTTCTTTCACAGCACCGACAGGCGCTTGGCTAGTTCAACAGTAGCTTGCTTCTTGTTGTTAGGTTGACGAGATTTCTCTCACTTTCGCACACGACGTTCTCAGGTGGTACGAACTTATTCTACATACACTGACCTTCTCAACGTCGGGAGGGTAATCATGACTAACAGACTCCTTCCTAACTTTATTTTAATTGCACCCCCACCCCTCGTTGGGACCTCCATATTGTCACATGTCACTCCTAGGTTATCACCTGTCACTCTTAGTTAAGCCTGTTCGCTCCTCCCTTTTTTTTAACACCAGGTAGGTGGACGCATTGTGGGTAGCTGCTCTAGGTCGGCCAGTACCGGTTTAATCGAGTTTAAGGCATGAGAGCACAGGGTACTTAAGCGGGGGAAAGCTTGAGAGGAGATACACAGGGACAGACGGGGATAGGACATGGAGAGAGAGTTAAACACAATCGCGCCGTGTGCGGGGAATAAACCCCTGTAGGAAGACCAAGAGAAGCGGACACGTGTAGACCCACGGACCTCTACACTCGCCTTCTTAGTCAGGACGACAGAGCAGCAGCTAGCTATCACGCAGATACCCTGGGTGTATTTCGCCGACTACGAGACAAAGTAGTAAGTGACTGTTGACTTTGCCTTATAAGTTAAGAACTGCTCTTACCATAAACTTATCTTAGAGTCTGGGACTCGGGTTGAATTAAGATAGGTGGTTTTATCCTGCCGGAGACAGGAGACGTCACAAGCTAGAGGCCGGGCATACGCCAAGAGGAGGTATAGAGTGAAGTGCTGGTTGGGGAAATGTCGTAGCTTCATTGTTGGTAGTTGAATAGCCTTTAGAATTGTGTATCGCAGAAATAGTTGTTTGAGTAGTGACGAGAGTAGGAGCTCTGTTGTCGGTCACTCACTGTATTTGCGTATTGAGGAATAGCTTTGGAATTGTGTATCGCAGAAGTAGTTGTTTCAATAGTGACAAGAGTAGGTGCTCTGTTGTCGGTCACTTACTGTATCTGTGAATTGAGCGGGATCATAGGCCGTGTTGCAGTTTGATTTCCCCTCTGGAGTTTGATTATCTTCTTTGTCTGATACCACGTGGTATGACGTAATCAGGCAGCGTCTTACCCTAGACACGAGCACGGTGATTCTCTGTAAGTAATCTGTAGATATATTTGATGTTGTCCAGCCAGTTAGTGTTTGAAATATATGTTGAATAACGGTTCGCTGCAGTTGTGTCTTTTACGAGGGTGGGGGCTCTTGAGTTAGTAGTGTTTTGCCTGTGTGAGACTGAGCGAACGTGTCGGAGTATGAGAATCTTTTCCCTCGGTAGATTTCTCTAGTTATTCACATTATTTCATAGCGTCGTCACCCTCTGGTGTAGAAACCATTGACCTGAGGCAATAAAGGTTTTGGTGAAGATTGCTCAATTAAATCTACATTTACGAGATCACCATAAAAGTTTGTTCAGTAATTCTGAGAAGTCGAGTCCAGTAAGTTAAGGTACGGCCCACCACGTCACACATATGACCGCCATCTTGGCTGCCATTTTGATCGCAATTTGGTGCTTCTTCTCAGTGCTGTCCCCTCCCCTCTTCTCACACCACACACATGTCTACATGTGATTCTCTCTTTGTATTTTGTTTTGTGTTTCCGTTTTGTCTTCTTGTCCTGACGAAGGGACAGTGCCCCGAAACGTCGACTGTGTCTTTGTCCTAACTTGGTACAGATAATCTGTTATTCTTACTGTTTTCACTCCAAGTAACAGTCATTTGTTCTGATATTGGCCTGTGTTGATAGTCACGTGATCTCACTCGTCTGCGCCATCAAAGATTACATACTACTTACCGTGTGTGTAAGATTACATACTACTTATCGTGTGTATACAGAATCTTTGGTGCTATGACCCTCAGGGGGCCCCCATCTTTCTGCGCCCGAGTTTTAGCCAGACGCTGATCTCTGACCTTGCTGGGTATAAAACGCTTGGCTTATCGATAGTATGACGTATTTAAACGGACACCCGCTGCCCCTGGCAGGTGATCCACTGTCCGGGATCAATAGTCAGCAGGCCGGCCCGTGCGGCGTGAAAAATGACCCGAGAAAATGGGCAAGCCGAGAGCAGACGAGGCTGCGAACAGCTGTGATTTGTCTCCGAAGTCGACGTCGTCCCTTTAGGAGAAGAAAGAGCTGGAAGTTATTGCGGGGCCGCTGTTGCTAATTTTGGTGAACGTTCTCTTGGTGGGGAAGACAAACACGTGTGAACGGTCTTGTATAAACAGTATCGACCAAAAGCGAGTGCAGGCTAATAGAACAAGAGATTACAGTGTGAACAGTCTTGGAAAGCAAACAAAATCGTTTCTTTCTTTCTTTCTGTTTGAATGAATGAATAAAAAGCACAAATAGACGAATATGTGTACCCCCCCCCCCTGCACACCACCACCACCACCAGGTACTCCAATTATTTTTTATTACACTTTTGCAGATATCCATTATACTTATGCCCATAATTTTACCAAGCGCACACACACACACACACGCATGTAACCACTCAGATTAACACGTATAGAAAGCTATGGGTTACCTCATGTACGCACGTGCCGCTTATACACATAGTCATGCGAACACATACAGACGTTCACCTTTATGTGTTTATGTATTCACTCACGTATCTACCCTCACATGTTTATACACATGCGCACTCTCTCTCTCTCTCACTTTTTTCTCTATATCACACACACACACACACACGAAAATATCAGCACAAGCAACAGTAGGCAGCCGTCACGCTTCAGCTGCTGAACCGCTGTGCGCGTGCGGGTAGGCAGGACGAGTGCGCATGCGCTCAGCACAGCACGGGGCGTTCTACCCGTCTGATCTGATCTACAAGCAGCGGCTGGCTATCGGGTGACGCCCGGGGGCCCTACGAATCGCGTTCCGCTCGCGAGATCTCGGGGCCCAAGTCTCGTTTCCGCCTCACCGCTGCCGCCAGCGGGGCAGATGCCGTGTCGCGATAGGGCCGTAAATGAGTTTCGAAATTAGCGGAGTCTGTCTGTGCGGCCCGGCACCTACAGCCTTCGCTGACGACGGCCCTGATGGAGGTCGATCCGGTTCCGCCAATTAACGACAGACTTTGAATTGATCGCTCTGTACTGGCATCTTCCACCGAGCGGTAAACAAGCCACCCACTGTCCACAGAGTCTCATTAGGCAGTTAAACCCGTTAGCGCGAACTTTCATTGCTCGGCACTTTTGCCACTTTTTGCCAGTACGTGTACAGGAAAACAGTTTCAATAATTTCTGCCTTATTCTCGGGTCTGGTGTCTGCTGACACCTTGATGTTACACAGCTTTAATGGCGTTCTGAGTTTCTCACCTCTCAGAGGACAGAAATATTGACCTGTACGTCTCCCGTCCTCTGCCAGCTCCACATCAAATATTTGTATGTGGGTGGTACGGTGGGGTAGTAGCTGCTTGGGCGGGCGTGCGTGCGTGCGTGCTTGCGTCGTTTTTGTCGAAAGAGAGGATGGAGAAATACAGTGGTTGGTCTGCTGGCCGTTTTACAAAGGAGAAAAAAATCCTAACTGGGCTACGCGAAAGTTCAGTGGCCACTGAAATCTAAACTTTCTAGTCCGTCTGCCTAGTGAATATTTGTGAAGATCCTCATACCTCGTAAGTATAGCCGATACCAATCACCGCTCACGCTGTGCAGCTACCATCCTACCAACTCCCATAAACCGACTCTAGAAGTGGTTGTTTATACCGAGATGTTCATACCCCGAAAGGTTCCAAGAAAGGCGGAGGCAATAGCAGGAGAGAAAAGAAGGGAAACACAGGTTCCCATATCCGTGAAGAATCTATCCATGTGTTTATTTGGTGTCGCCACTTACAGGCCGCGCGAGGGCACCCAGCAGGCTGTACAAACAGATGGCACATGCTAGAAAAATACGTGTGTGTGAAACGAGATCTGTCACGATTTACTGGCCCACCAGAAATCGATCAGTACAAATACCTTGTTTTAGTTTTAGTTCCAGACTGTGTTGTTTTGAAGCTACGTGTCCCATTAATAACCCCTACCATCTAGTAATGTTTGTCTGACCCGACTCTCCCTTATCCTCCCCCCCCCCCACCCACACACAATCTCTTCCCTTCCCGTTTCCCTCCTGCGACTCCTGTCTACGCCAGCAAAACTTACTCTGCAAGAATCAGGAGACGGCACAATAACCGCGCATCGACCGTTGCAAATATTTCTCCGTTAACAGGGGTAATAACTCTTCCTCACCATTGACAGTGACATCCCCTGGCTGGCGGGCCGACCCCGAAGTTCGTGTACAACGTATTCTTTTCCACTGAACACATTTCGTCCGTCGGACCAACGGCCTCGCACCCTTCGCACACTTGTTCCGCCCGCCGAAGGTCCCAAAGGTCGGAGGCCAATATCGTCGACGTTCAATACGAAGAGCAGAGAGCGAGGTTCTCGATGCCGGCATCTATGTCACGTGACTGCCAGACTCCCCGTCTCCAGGCAGACGACACTTGAGACGAGGACCGAGAAGCAGAATGTCAGTTTCAGGGCACGAGGACGGAAACGAGAAATATTTTGAAGCGGTTGTCGGGAGGAGGAGACGTGGCGGGGTTTGAGGGGATTCGTTGGGAAAGACGAGAATGAAAGGCCTAATGTCTACCAGTGGCTCCTTTTTGTCCCGGACAGCGTTACAGCCGCAGAAAATCGCAGTTATGGACCTTTTTATGCTGCTTCTCCTGTTTGCGGGCGTGTTCTGTCCAAATCTGAGAGAACCCGAGCCTCAGCTACAGAGCTTTTGTCTGTCCGTCTGCCAGCTGGCCGTCACAGCGCGCTTCTCCATCAATGTTGCGCAGACTAACGGCGAAAAAACAGTCGTTGATGTGGTGGTAAAAATGTGTCGGTGAGTGAGTGAGGCGTTATTTATTTAGTATGACACTGAGCCTAAAAGATCATCGTTATCAAATCTAAGCCATATGCTTTGTCAAACTGTGAAAAAAAATGCTACCAGATTGTGTTAGTGTATTTGAATAGAACGACATACTGCTCGTGGGAATACGTGGGGAGGTCTGTCTGCTAAGATGCTGCATTCGGAGTGCAATGTCTCTCGGCAAGACAACTGGAGCTCTGCTACTGAAATAGTAGGCGTGACTGTCTCTTGTATTATTATGTTAGTGACTCCTTAACAGTGACAGTCGACATTCGAACGAGCAAAGAAAACTCAAAACGGAGCTCTCACCATAAATAAGTTCCCGGCAGGCGATGCGTGGAGACGGCAAAGTCGTATTTTTTTCCCTAAAAATGATTGATATGACATGTTCTAAATGCGTACATCATTAAAAAAAATCTAGCAACACATGGGATCTATTTTTCTTGCAGAGGAATTTGCTGTGGTTCGATATAGCACTGTGAACAGACTGGGACTGGGACTGGTAGAGGAGAGGGACTGTTAACAATTTGTGGGCTGGCACAAAAGAATCCGAAGACCAAACTGGTCCAGCACTACCAGTGGTGAGGTTGAAATTCTGACAGTCGAAGGACCTGCGTTGTTGGGTGCAGTCACCCTGAAAATCATTTTTAAAACAAGAGCTTCACTTGGAACAAAATAGCAGGCCGCGTGTCAGCAGTCGGCGTGACCTTGGCCTGTACCAGTACTGTTAAACTTCATGCCGATTCACTTCTGTGCCAGCACTTACTTCATCTACGATGCCCAAACTGTCAGATCTACCAAATATATACATATGTCTAAACCATCAAGTATGTCGAAAGGATTTTTTTTTTTTGTGCTCTGAAAACTGTTTCGGCGAACTTGGAATAACCCATTCGCGGCTGCGACCACCGAATAATGAGGGAAAAAATAAGCTTTTCGGTTTTCGTGGATGGGATATTCAAGGCGCTTATTCTAGAATATCCGCCATGACAGGAATAAGACAGCTATTCGGTTGTCTTGCATACGGGGCCTGGTCCTTAGCCTTGATATTGATGTGACAGCGACAACGATGGTTTTTAGGTTAATCAGACTTGTATTGCTTAACATCTAGTCTCAAACGAGGTGTACTCAGGACAGCGTTGTTTGAGTCAAGTTATAGCGTGCTGCCACACTGGAACTGCTGTCGCAATGCAGACCTTTAGTTCCACCCAATCACATATATTATACTGACACCGGGCCAACAATTCTTTGTGACAACGAGTACACTGAAATCGGCAATGTTGAATAATAATTGTCGATAATTCTTGACTTACCAGGGGTCCGGAAACTCAGACTTGCGGCAGTGGAGGAAAGGGAGACAAAATTCCGTACAGAAAATTGTCTCTCTCGAAGACGAGACGGGGGACTACTCATGTGTACTTCCTCAAGAGCGTAGTCGGCAAAATGAGGAATGCGAAACCTTTTCTTGACAGTTCAAATCACACACTGCAGCGTCTGTCAGCGGCGTCCCTTTTAAAACCCATCCATCTGCAACTCTATCTCTAGGACACAATTTGCTGCATCATCTGCAGCACCCCCACCCCATCCTCAGCAAGCCGCGGAGGGCAGATTGAAAGTTGACAACTAGGCTTGGAGGCGCGTGTCCGACATGTGCGCACAGTCCTTACGCAGTTTTCTCGCGCCTGTACGTTTCCAAACAAGCAGACATGCAGCTTCACGTAGTTTTCACGTGGACCATACGTGCAGACAGTTTTGGATGATTTTCATCTACATGTGCCTGTAGTCCTTCAGAAACGAACGCACGCAGTTTTCAATCTTTTAAAACGAAAGACAGAGAGAATCTCTTTTCACTGAAGACTATCTGCGAAGCATACTTAATGAGCTGTGTGGCCATCTCTTGTTTTTGATTACTTCGGGATTCCCTATCCCCTCAACACACACCCTCCGCCCGCCAACTTTTTGAAATGGAAGGTACCCTTCCACGGAAAAGGCAACTATTACTAACTGAAATGTTACTGAGAATAGTTTGAAATCATGGAAGGGAAAAAACTGAGTGGAATAGCAGTATGACCTTTCATCGGCCATGGTGTGTATGAAGCTGCCTTAGAAGTGTTAGGTGCCATACGAACGTCTGCACAACCCAGCCACGCCGTTCTTCGGATGGCGAGATCTTGTTCGCTAGTCTGCACTTCTCTTGCTGGTGTAGCGTGCCACTAGATGTACGTCGCACTGCTGCCTCACTCCTTGCTTTGCTAACGTCCCTGTCTTCTCCTAGCTCTGGCCTCCCGATCCCTTCTTTATCTCCGCCCGCCTCTCCCTCACCCCCTTGCGTTTGCTAAATGAACCAATATATAACTTTCTGTCTTGCAAAGATTATTAACATTTTAAAAAAAATCCTACTCATTGTTATGTTCAACTTTTCATCTTCCAAATTCAGGCTGAAAGGATTTTTCCTGGTTTTTTTTCTTTTAGGTTATTAGCCTGGATTTTTGGCGGAGCCCATTCGGAGCTAGCTATCAAAAGTGGCTGACAGAGGGTTAAAAAAAATTTGAAATATCAAGGGAGACAGTTTTTTTTAACTGCACCTTTTCCTTCTCAAGAACACTCACACACCCAAGCACGAATCACGCGCGCGAGAAAGAAGATATTGTAACAACAAATAATCGCAGACACAATGAAATATACAGACCTGTTTTAAATAAAGCAGCGCCCACGACCCACACATCCCGGCGATAAAAACCGTAACGTCGATTTTACGTCCGTTGCACAGAGGCGAAATATTGAATGTTTTCTTCTTTAAGACAAAGACCACACACCGAAATAATATAAAAACAAAGAATTACTTCAAACATTAACTGGTGGATAATGTAAAGGAAGTTGGGAAAATAGAAAAATATAAATGAAATCATATCAAAACCAGTCCCTAATGTATATGATTAAATACTTATACAAAAAGCGACGTTAAATGAGACGGGCTGTCTGCTAACTGCTGGGCAAATGGGTCAGTATCAGTAACATTATAGTATCAAAAGTCTACGACTTTCCTTTAACCCGACAGTCGGCCTCAGTCAAGAGATAAACTAAGACGTGTTGCCTGCAATTAGTTTTAAAAGGGGAGGCTACCTTCTCGTCTCCGTGATTTTTCATATTTTTTTAATCAAGGACGACGGGTATAATAACAGACAAACGGGATTTTAAAAAAACTCAGAAAATAGGCGAGGAAAGTCTCGTTTATGGAAACACTTTGGGTTGAAAATATGCAAACTGACTTGCAGACAGACGAAAATGTTGCTGTTTGTCGTGTGTGCAGCGCTGTCATCAAATTAGCAGGTGGCACAACTAGTATGGCCGCACATTTCAGACGACACCAGCCGATCCCGTTTGGTTTTAAGACTTGCACAAACTTTTTGGTCATTCAATACTAACTTTGGCACAACCACACCCGCACACGTGCAAAAGCGCACCCCTAGACATGCACATATGCGCGTGGTTTAATATGCATAGCCAACAAAATTTGGTTTCAAAGAAAACCAGCTTGCCTGTAACGCTGGAATGGTGATATTAAAAAAACACGCAGTTAAACACTGCGCTGCGTACTCTCTAGTAAAGAATATGTAGTGTTCTTTGAGTCTCAGTGAAAGACCACACTCTTTGGCTCCACAAGTTATGGAGTTACGGAGCTATGCAGCTTAACTAGAATTTTGCAAGCAAAGCACTTGCAA
>SMGT01002687.1:518276-560899 GCA_004794575.1 Lanistes nyassanus
CCCCGAGAAGACACCAAAGTCGCGCTTACTCTTGGCTGGCTGGAGCAATGACCTACAAAAATCATAACACCCATGACTAACGTTTGAACTTGTTTTTCCCATGTAAAGAAAGAAGTTTTCATCACTTTCATGTATCTGCACATTACATGTACCTACTTTTTAGGATCCTTCTAACCTACCAAATTAGTCGAGAACAAAATGTTCAGTTCAGTTCACAAAGTTGGCTTTTGTGGCTGTTGTATTCAAGCAAGCCGGAGAAGAGATAGAGGTGATGTAATGCGAACTGGAGCTACCAGTCTCCAGCCAATCGGGGCGCGCTGAAGCCACATCGCGGAAGTCACCTTCGGGATTTACACAACCTGACCAGCGAACCGTCAAACCCCTCATAAGCCTCTTAGCGATTCCTCATTTCTCCCTTCGTGAGATCGAAACTTCGGCGAATCTACCCGAGGAATTGGCAGATTAGAAAACGCCTTCACACCCATTAACCCGAAGCTGAACGTCGAATGTTTTGTTGTCAGAATTAGCTGCCCACAGTAAACTTGGATGCTCTGTGTCTGTGAGAGTTATCTGCCCACAGCCCAATATGGGACGGATAACACGAATTTCTACAATTAGGAAAGACAGCAGAAGACGGATGCGGCAAGAAATGCTTGTTAAACACGGAGTTTCCAGAGAGAGACGCAGCTTCGTCACAGCAGGGGTGGGGGGGGGGAGAAAGAAGGAGAAAGAAGGGGTGAGAAGGAGGGGTAGAAGCAACCAGCTGGAAGCGCATCTGAAGTCGGAAGTGACGTACAGGACAAACGATGGGAGATGGGAGAGAGGTTTGCACTGTCAGAACATCATGTCCTGAAAAAGGGTTCTGACTGAAATTGATAAATTTCGGAGGAAGAAGGAAACATTTCTGTTGTGTCTGTCTTACTGTCCGTCCTTCCGTCCGACCTTCTGACATTCCGTTCTTTCTTTCTTTCTTTCTTTGGATGTGTTTTTACATGCAAGGACATAAGGAAATGAAAGTTTGTGCTTGCGCTTCCACAGGCAATGACGAATGTTTCGCTAGGCGCCGTGTCTGTTGCGAGCATGTTCCAGTGGACAGGCAGTCCGTTTCTGACACGCATGAGGGAGTAGTGCTCACGCGGGAACCGCTTCCTGACCGGGATTCCACGTCCCAGTAATCCCGACCCCCGCCCACCTCCCCCCTTGCACGGGGAACTGGCTTCACCAAGGTCGTGATACCAACATCCGTCACAAGTGTCTCGCAAGTGTCGGCTGCACGACGGATCCTATATCCTGTTTTGTATGCCATAAGGTGAACGCACTCTCCGAAGAGTTTAATGTATGATCTGAGTTACGAGCGCGCTCATGCAAGGCGGCACAGTACAGCATCCTGATGGACCGGCTCTGCTTTTTCCTAAACCAGAATGTTCAGAAACACGGCTCCTGAAATTTTTGATGATCTCGCCGTGCGTGCGTGCGTGCGTGCGTGCGTGCGTGCGTGCGTGCGTGCGTGCGTGCGTTTAGGAATGGTGGTTAGGGTAGAGGAATAGCTATGAGCTTAGTTAATTAAAACGTGGACCATCGTTTATAACTAAAAATTCAAAATTAATTTTTTTAAAATCCTGATAATTGTAGTTCACCATAAGTGGTTGGTGACAAAGTGCTGAGATTAGGAAATAGACTCCAGTGTTTTGGGCGCAGGTGACAAAACGATCCAGATCTCATTTCCATTTATAAATGAGGACGTTGAGACTGTATGAAAGTGTGACTGCTTTCTAAGATCAGCTGGTCTTAGTTTTGGACGAGAAGATGCGAACACATACTCATCTTGCCGCTGTGTTCGTGACCTTTTTCCATACATAAACTGCCCTTACATTTCATTGAATAAACTGACTGTACACCATAATATTTTGTATGGCCGACAACGAGATGGAACTTTTCATGAATCCAACCTATATGGGAGGCAGCCAGTGGGGATCTGTGTACAATCAATGAGACTATATCTTTAGAGGGACAATCTATAATCGAATGGAGTACGTAGAGTTGAATTCTACACATAAAATGACTTTTCTCAAGCTGCCCCAAAACACAGTTAATGTTGTCTGCCTGTAGAAGCCGTATCTTGTACCAAACTCTAGCAAATATTCTACTACGTCGCCCAGGTCGTTCTTGTAACTTGTACATTTTACATATTTAATACAGAAAATTATAGACAGTACTCCATGGCGCCTGGGTCAAGGACAGTTAGAAAGTAAAACTTACCACAGAGTCATAAGTCGGATGCCATAACGCTCTTCCAACTTTAAAAAAGTATATTTTTGTGTCATCCTATTAGAGATCATTTTCTAACTATTAGCTCTGAGATAGAGGACTTTTTAACACGAGTGCGGTGAATGCAGTGCAAGGCCTAAGCCCATGTTGAACAGATAACAAAGACACGAGCACAGCTGAACGCGAATTAGCTTCGCTAATATTTGTGCAGCATCAAAGTTTGGTTGAAATAACCGTTGCTGGTGCTGGTAAAGCAGTTTGCG
The DNA here is from genome assembly GCA_004794575.1 of Lanistes nyassanus. Lineage (NCBI taxonomy): Eukaryota > Metazoa > Mollusca > Gastropoda > Architaenioglossa > Ampullariidae > Lanistes > Lanistes nyassanus. The sequence continues at coordinate 520,808 of SMGT01002687.1, forward strand.
GTTTAAAGTTTGTTTGTTTTCCTTACCTCGGGCAGTGTTTGTAGGTCGTTTCCAGGTTTTTTGCGCAACCTGCGACCGCCAAACAAAGGGCGGGGAGGGGGTGTGACGACTAACTTCGGATTAGTCCTGAGGATAACGTGTCAGAAACTGGTCTCACGATGACACTGCACCAGATTCGTGCAGCAGTCCCCGAGGTGCTGGTCTTGACAATCAGTCCAAAGCGAGTAGCGATGGAGTGAATTTTTCATGAGAGTAGTGTCCCTTTGGCTATTAAAGACGAAGAGTTCGTGATACTGGCTGCTGGGCTGTGTGGCGCTGCAGGAAAGTGAACATCCGACTACATAATCCTGTGAGCGGGAAGCAACTTTGTGTTCACGACTTGACAGTGCGTTACCACCCTGATCAGCACGCCAAGGAGAATACTTAAAAAAGGAAGAAAGAAAGAAAGAAAAAAGACAGAAGAAAAAATCCTGTGAAAACCCTGTTGCCAGATTCCCAGATCCTCAGGTACGGGGGTTGTTAGTTCCAAAAAAGCTTGGTACCTCGATAATGACCAGTGAAACTGGACCGTGACTTTAGAGGCTCTTTATTAAACTGTGTGGATGATTACTTCACAATCTGGTTTGATTTGCTGTCAGTGCGGCCTGCAAATCTAGCCTTTTTTATGTGCGTCACATGGGGCTTCTAAGGGACACGAAATATTTTAGGATTTAATACTCTTGAAAGGCCGTATGGGACTTGCAGGTACAATGACGTCCCTAGTTCCACGGGGTGCTCAGCGTCACACAGAACACCAGATACCGCCAAATCTTTTCCCACCTTCCCTCACCATCCCACAAACCTCAAAAGGTCAGCCGTCTGCAGTGGAGGAAGACACATAGTCAGACAATTTCCTCTGCTTGCTGATTGCCTTCATCCAGTCATCTGCCACGCCTTCAGTACTCACCGCCATTCCCCAACACCCCTCGGAGCGAAACCACTGAGAATGGGAGGCACTGGCCCTGCTTCAGTCGTGCCTGCTGAGAACCAAATCGAAGAGGCGATTCTCCCGCCGAAAGTACCCCAGGGCTATCGCGGATCCCAGTTTGCTGCCCCGGCTGGTCGTCAATATTGCAATCCCTAATACGCGGTGCAAAGCACAAGCCGACAAGGGACTTAAGTGGAGCCTCGGATGAAGGGACATTATCATGGCTTTCAGGAACATTTACAGTTGTTGTGATGGTCTGCGCTCGACAGACAGGACGTACAAAGCTTGCCTGGTGGTTAAGTCCGAGGACTAGAAAAGGCTCATTGTTATTCCTTGTAGAAAGCTTTATTTGACCGGGCCGTATTGAGCGAGGGATGTTCATGATGTCAAATATATGTGGCCAAAGAAGACAGCAAAGTACCCGAGAGACGTATAAAACGAAGGGAAGAAAGGAAAGAATGCACGTAAGTAGGAGAAAGAACGAGGACTTTATTGAAAAGTTCCATCCAGATTGCGAGAGATGGGGGCGGGGGGAGACACGGAAAAGATATAAAGATAAATCGAAATAGATTTCAGATTTTTCTTCTTTGGCTCTCCGTGGGAATCAAGAAAGTATCAGAATAAACAAACAGAAATCACCACGACAGCATAATTACAGTTCACGGGCTCTGGCGAGATAACTGAGAAATCAACAATAGACAATCTTTCAAGAGCCGAGATAGCCTATAATAAAGTGAAGAATAATATTTCTCGAACAGCCGAAAGAATTATTAATATGATGAAATGTCTTCATCTGCACAACGGACGATCTAAATGAGTTTTATTTCCTTTTGGTGTTAGAAGTTTTAAACCATTCCTCTTCTCGAATCTTTTAAAGCCATCAGAAGATTCGACCAGACGATAAAGGGACGTTATAAGAACCACGTGACGATACAGACACACAGACAACCTGGCCCCCGCACGTGACAGTACCGGCAGACAACCTTACCAGCCAATGCAATTAACAGCGTGATCTTTTTCCGCGGTATATCATCAGACAACAGGGCTTTAGATAAAGACTACTACAATATTCAATGCATTTCAGAGTGCTCTCCTCATAAATATATAAGTAGTTTTCTAGCTGCGTATTCGCTGTCAGGACTATGGTGATACTTCAAGGTAAGACATATACATGTAGATCTGTTCCGGCGGGGCTCTGTGTCAGATGTCAGCTGCCGTTCAACGTCCAATGAAAGGCTCGCTTTCAAAGTCTGTAAATAACTTTTCGTGGGTTGGATGCAGGGTGCGGGATCTGGAACTAGGGGAAGATAATGAGAAATGGATTCGGTGGACACGATACGAGAGACCGCGTCCAAGGGAGGTAATCTGTAGCTGCCTGAGCATCGACACAGATTCGATCTTTGATACGGCAGTGGAAGCGAGAGAAAGAGCCTGAATTAAATGGGTTTCGACTGGTCTATCGCTTTTCACACGACGAGATTTGAACTGATGTGGAAACCAGAGAGGGTCCGTGTGAAGAGCCAGCTGTGCGTGGCGTCGCTCGATCTCGGCATATGGCCGACAGTCTCTGGTGGTTTATCTGACCAGCCGTGCTGGCACCAGCCAGCAGTTTAATTTAAAACTAATTAGAGTTTTAATTTGTGCCAACTGGTTTGTCCTTTAAAAAATGTAAAGGTCTGTTTGTCTGTCTGGATGGATGGACGGATGGATGATGAATGAATGGATGTATACGTACGTGATTCATTGGTTCTATATCTTTATCTATTATGCATTTTTCGTACTCCACCTCTCTCCCTCTCTCTCCGTCTCCTTTGTTACTGTCCTGAATTTAAGTTATGCGTATGCGTACATATGTGTTAATGCATGCACATGTGCAACTGTTAGTGCCTTTATGCTTGTAAGTATTGTATATATTTGTATGCGTGTTTGACTGTGTGCAACTCAGTGCTCTATAGTGTGTATGTGTACGCAGGCCCGAGCGCGCGCGTGTGTGGGTTGTGAGTGAGAGAGAGAGAGAGAGAGAAATTAGGGGATATGAATGAATGCACACATGGATGTGTGCATGCGCGCGTGTGTGGCCTCATCAACTGAGATTTGCAAAGAGTTGGAACTAGGCCAGAGATTACCGGAAGTGTATCGTAAAGCTCAGACATGTCGCCCTCTGGTGACTAATTATGGCAAACGCGCACGCGAAGATTAAAACTATGGCGACGCGGCGCGTGTCCCCAAGTCTCGCGAGGTCTCACGGCACATGGTGGAGGCTGTCGAGGGCCAGTGGTCAGGAGCCTGAGGGGAGGTATTAAAGTTATGGCTACCGCTGTCCCATCAACCCCTCCCTCCCAAACATCTCAAGACCAACGCGCTCTACACGCTGTCATAAACATTGTGCTGACGTCGGATTCTGACAAGTCACGAAGTCTGCTTCTTAGCTTGAAAATAGCTTTGTCTGACGTTTATGTGAGTCATATAGCAAGAAACATTATTGCAAAGTGTAAATTTTAATTCTGACGTTAATTTTAATTTCAGTTTCAATTTTAATTTTATGCAGCCAAAGAGGTTCCTGGGGACTGTGAGAAACCTTTATGAGTAATAGGACGAGATGTGCTGCCGTAATGAGTTAATTTTCACTTTAAAATTAAAGTTTAAGGAAACTGAATAGCAAGACAGCAAATAATTTGGGTAGAAAAACAATATTCATAGCAGATTTGCTTGGCAAAATTCTCTTCTGTTCTTAAGATTCTTTCAAAGGTCACCGAAGTCAGTGATGCATTTTTCCATTTGGCGACACTGTTCAAAGACGTAAAATCAGCTATGACTGTTACAAGGTCGGCACAGAAATGAATTCAGAACGTTATTGTTTTAAGCCTGGCAGTCAGTAGTCGTATAAAAAAAATACATGCCTGCGGTCTTAAAGGTACTCGGACGCAAAATACCAAGTACAGTAAAACCTCCGATATACGACTTTGAAAACACAGCCACAATCAGGTCGTAGAATGGACGGGTCTTATAAGGGAGGACTAGTTCCACTGAACCGTTAGTACATGTAGGTAGATGTACAGTGATAGATGAGGCGAGAAATAAACACCTCTGAATGCAGCTCTCTACCTGCTACCTACACTTCGCAACTCACACAGTTTACATTGGATTAAACATTTCAGGCACTGACTGTCTGGTGAATCGGCCGAAACAAACGCTTAAACATAGAATATGAAATAATACTTTCAGAATGAATTAGAACAAAATCTGTGATATAATCTCTTTGTCCTTCTGTGAAATGTCGAAAAGACACGCAAGTCGTATATTGTTCAAAACCGTCCCTTCCTTCAGTCTGTTAGGGGTAAAGTCGTAAATGGATGTCGGATGCAATATTTAATGGCGACTTCTCTTTGTTCGTTCTTTGTTAGGAGCACTTTCAATCTCTTTTCTAGATTTAAAAGTTCTTTTGCGCTTCTGAGGGGATTAGGGGCCGACATTTAGCGTTTGTCAGTGAAGATCTTTGCAAAAGGAACTCTGCTAACCTTTTTTCGCTCAACCAGGGAAAGTCGTATACTGTGCAAAACCGGCCACTTTCGTAGGTTGTTGTTTCGGTTAAGGATGGAGTCGTAAATGGGAGGTCGTCAAAAAGTTTTGCGTCGTATGCCGGAGTAGGTCGTTCATGGAAAGGTCTTATAAGGGAGGTTTTACTCTACATCCAACAGTCATCTATTCTATATTTTACAAGAAACTGTTTGTTGTGAACGTATTTTCTTGTGAAAACTCTTTAAAATATCAAGAAAACACGCGAGCATAATCTGAACATGTAAAACTTTTTCTTTGTCTCATGAGGAGGTTCGGCAGATGAGACACTACTGCCTTTCCTCTGGCTAGCGCCATGTCTCTCGTGCAAATCGTCCTCGTTCTGCAGAAGCGGCTGGTAGAACATGGGAACGCTCAGATTCACGTGCATTTTACCGCAGTAGACACATACTAACAACATCCGTGTGATGAGCTGATCGCCGAAGACTAGTAAGTAGTGAGAAAATAATCCCAGCTGTGATAAATACGCGTAGCTTAAAGACAGGATTGCGGTGTGTTTTTGCTGTGATGTCTATGTGTATGTTGTCGAGCGGATCCTTATTCAGTAGGTGATTTAGCATTGCAGACTGCACGGTAGCATGCTAGAACCCCTGTTGAGGAGGTAGGCATGAATGTAATATCTCCTATTTAATGGATGCTAACCGGATGCTGGCTACCCGCCAACCGCCTAACTGTCTACCTACCTACCTGCCTACTTGCCTGTCTACCTGCCTACCTGCTTGTCTATCCTACCATTTGACCACCCTTCCTCCTGCTTTTCTTTTTTTCTCCCCCTCCCCCCTTTCCAACTACTTTTCCCATTCTCGGTTCGTTGGCCACGAGATCACGCAACATAAATAATACAATCGCTAACAGACGATAGAAAGCTTCGGATGACTGAACGCTGACTTCTCTCTCTACTCTCCCTCCAACTCTCCCCACTTTCCCTCCCTTCCCAAGCTCACCCTTCCTCTTGGCACCGTTTTATTTTTCTCCCTCCCTCCCTCTCCTTTCTGCTTGGCTGTGTATGCGTTCATGTGTAACTGGAGGGTAATTTTACCCCAGTCAAAGAGCTCTGCTGTGCGGGTATTGAAGAGATACCTTTTTTCCCCTGAACTGATTGTGACCAATATTTTTCCGCTTTAGGTAACGGGTGGTGTTTTTTCCCATAACTGAAAGGCGCGGGCTTTGTCTTGGATTTCTTTCGCTTGTTGCGGAGTGTAGATGTCAAGTCGCTGGTTCCCTGTCTTACTGACAATGTGGTGCGACGGGCAGGTGTGAGAGTTGGGTACAGCTGAGCAAATAACACGTCAACCTGTATTATTTATGTTTTAATACCCGTGTTATTTGTGCTTGATTACATGTTTTAATACCAGTATTATTTATGTTTCAAACCTGTATTATTTATATTTAACTACCTGCATTATTTATTTTAACACCAGTTTTATTTGTTTTAATTCCAATATTGTTTATGTTTTAATACCAGTATTTTTTTATATCAGTAGTCAACTAAGCAATCAACGAAATAGTAACCAGACCTAGCTGGGTTATGTTTAGTAGAGCAGCCACGTGCACAAAATCTGTGCACCCCTTCCTTCTGTATAATGAAAGAGGTGTGGATGATTTTATTCTAGCTGTTTACGTACGGTATGGTTTGATCGATCGAACGATTAGCAGCTTGAGGCATTAATCGCTGATGGTTAATTTAATTCCCTTCATCCCGCTGATTGAGAATGGCTTTGCAGATTTAAAAATGTTTCTACATCATAATGGATTAAAAACTAAACTAAACTAAACTAAAGGTCCGTGTGAACGATATGAAAAAAAGATTTCAATAACTCGCATCTTTCTGCCACAAAAAAAGGGGAACCGTTTTCTGCTCGAGCCAGCCGAAAAATGCAACGAACCTAAATTCCAGTACTGGCAGACAAAAGCTACAGGACTTATATGACGTTTTTAGGTCTTAGAGGAGTGGAGTGTTTGAGACTCCCCCCCCCACCCTTTCTATTTTTCTATGGGTCAGCATCTAGAGGGAGGTGTCATCTCTCCCTCAGCCTGACCTTCCGTAGCCCATGGGGTCAAGAATCTATTCCCATTTGGGAAAAGAGTGCTGCAGCGCACGGCTTTCGAGCCACCCCGCGGTCTCACCAAAAGGTTCGAACGCCTGCGCTCTAAGTAGTCGGTCATCCGCTCTCCCCCAGACAGCCTCTTTTTTCGCTCAGAATGTCTGTGTTATCGAAAGTGTCAGGAGGAGACAAGAGGGTAGAGAGGACGGGGGCAAATTGCTTTGTCTTGACAGAGACACTAATTCAACAAAAATTAAAGACACGGTGTACCCCGAGCCACTTATTGGGCAGAAACTAACAATCTTCTCTTCGGTTGGCCGTTAATAATTTGAAAGGAGATTCTTCTTGGAGGGGTGAGGTCAAAGTGTCGTTTTCTCAGTCTTGAATAATTTTTGCAGTCTCGATTTCACAAATCAGACATCCCAGTGTTTTGAAAACAGCGCTTCGGTGGCCCAAACGCTTGGGTTTTGTTGTTTCTGCAAGTTTCCGCCATCTGCTGTGGGCTTTGACAGTGCAATGCACGTGACGCAAGCGGCGGATCGGCGGAGCATTGTGGGATACCGCTCGCGAGCGACGGGGCGACGGACAGTGCTGGACACCGCCGCACGCCCACTGTCGTCATCAATACTAGGAACACTTTTTCTCTGGACGAGGATAGCTATAGATGGCAAGAAATTGAAATGCGTGCAACAATTCCATAGCTTATCAGAGATCTAGCACTTCTTTTTACCAGCATGAGCGGAGCGGAATTTGTGACCAGCAAGAATCTTGCTTGATGGAGGTACCCCGTACCACGACCCACTTCCCGACCCCTACCCTCACCCGCCACCGCTGCCGTCAGTGGGGAGACACGGAGGATGAAAGTCGCCGAGCTTACAGCGATCTTGGGGCTCGCGTGCGCGTCTCTCCACTCGGGGGATGGCGTGATGGCAGGCGGTTTCTACTCGCCGGAACTCAGGCCCCGGGGTCCGCTGCACAAGATAACATTGATTTTTTTCGCTCCAGTAAATTGGACTGAGCAGCGACGGAACATAGGACTTTTCGGAACAACTTGTCTACAGCCAGTCTCCGGCTCTCTCAGCTTAAAAAAAATTTGAGTTCCGTCATGCACGAGAGAACACAGAACTGCTGGGAACGTTGCACGCATGTTGACTGTTCTCATATAGTTCGAATATGTCGAAAGAAAAAAAAGTAAAATAAGCTAATGTGGGAGTTACACGGCTCGACTAAGTCAGATGAAAGTAGTCTTACGAACTGCCAGTCCGCTTGCATTAAACAATATACAGTAGATTTCCTCTTATACGACCTTTCAAATTGCAAAAAAATTGGGTCTTATAAGAGGAAAGTCTTATAACGGTGACTTGCTTTGGTACAGCTTCTGCGCACATGTTAACACAGTACATGTACATGTAACTGCTGCATCATGAAAACAATGAAAAACTAACAAACATCTTTGTTCACACACAATGACACATGTAGGCAATTAATTTAATCAAAATCAGTAGTCCTCAACAATGTTTTATTTCTCCACTCAAGCAGGACCGATGAACATTTCGCCTTACCATCCACCGGCGAAGCCATCCAACTGATGCCACAAAATCATCCAAGCCTTTTTCTACAGAAACACACAGGGCTGTCTCTTGAATCAACTTTCCAGTGATTGGAATATTTCTAGTTCTGGCGTCACAGAACCAAACCCAGACTTTCTCGTCTAAGCTTGCAAAAGTTGTTGTTCTTGTCTTCGACGTTTTTCTTTCAGCGTTCTCCCCGCTTTCCCATCTTTCTTTGATGGCGGATTTTTCTTTGATAATATTTTGTATCTGGGTTTTTCCAACCCCGATTGATTTTGGCATTGAGATGCACGTTTCACCTTTTCCACTCCTTTCTATAACTTTAAATCGATCTTCTAATGTAAGAACTTTTCGTTTGCGTAAAACAGCCATTGTTAATGTCGGAAAGTTGCCGAAAGTCGTTCGGCGGCTGCCGCATGCCGGTCGTTGGTCGGAACACTGAGAATGTCGTAAACAAGGGTTCTTTTACTTAGGAATAATATACGGTCAAAAATTATTGGGTCGCATAGATGAGACGGTCGCAAAACTGGAGGTCGTATAGGAGGAAATCTACTGTAGTCTCATTTCAATGAAGAATTTCTCTCCAAAACTTTCCCCTTAGCTTTTAGTCCAAGCACCCGTCTGTAATGAATATTCGATCCAATTTTTAATAAAAGTAAATTATGTTTCGTTTCAAACGGATGGACTGTTTTTTTGTGATTTTTCATCCGACTTAGTCGAGTCGTGTAAAGCCCCCATAAAGCTAGTCCCACACGATTCGACTAAGACGAGTGAAAACAGTGGCGCAGAGTTAATCAAAGCCGCTTGCAGAATAGATTTTATTGAAATTAGACCAGGCCAATTTCCCTAATAATGTCTGTCCACGAAAACTGCAGTTGACAGGCAATTTCACGAATTAAAATCACACTTCGGGTGTTAGAACAGTTTTGTGCTCCTGTTTTCACTGGGTGTCATGGAATCCTGTGAATATGACATGATGCGGTTGTTTGCAACAAAGATTTCATCGGAACCGTATAATAATACCGAATACATTGACTTCGACCATCACTGGAAGACCACGGCCCACGGATGACGTTGTCATACATGTATTTCGAGGATTGGATTTCGCAGGAATATAAAATGTTTTCCTAGACGACCGCGATTTGGTAAACACAAGCTAGTGTTCTCTACAAGCCAGTGTTGTCTACAAGGCAGTGTTGTCTACAACGCAGTGTTGTCTACAAGCCAGTGTTGTCTACAAGCCAGTGTTGTCTACAGTCTGAACGACCTTTCCACCAACCCTTTCCAGTTCGCGCTACACGTTTTTTTTTCCTCAAAGGCGCACATAACGAGGCTAACAGAGATATGTTATAGAACCATACGGATAAACCTTTTTTCAGAGCTACGACCAACACGACAGCTGATAGAATGTATTGATAAGGGGTATCCATTTATCAAACAATAATGACAGATATCGCACACAGTGAGAACTGATCTGGTGGTGGAAGGGAGGGGGGTTTGGTGAGACACTGGAAGACGGAAAGCCAGGGTCAAGCGGTGTTTTCTTTTTCGTCACTCGAGCTGTGAAACGCGAACTGCCAGAACAGACCGAGGACGATTAGGCTAAAAGGAGCGGAGAGCTGATGCCTGTTCGTGTGATCTGCGTCCTGATCGCGTGGCGCCAAAGAATGCAACATCCTGCTTATCGGCTGCACCCGCCTCAGCACGTGACCAGATCGTGTCCCGGCGTGCCTCGGAAGATGATTCATAGATAAGCAACTGCCCAGGGAAGACAATTTCAAGGCAAGCCTGAAATTCAGGGGTGGGGAGGTGGGGATGGGTGGGGATCATTCCCCATCAGGCGAGATTAAACACCCATTTCCTTCTTTCCGAAAACTAGCTGGAGGATCTCAGCCGTGGTTAAGAGACCTGGTGAGGGATGGGAGCTGCCCAAACTTCACCAGAACAGTGACAACAGCACCAGAAAAATCTCTATACCATGTCTTCATAGACTTCAAGAAAGCTTTTGACAGGACTGTGGGCAATTATGAAGATGTGTAATATCAACGCCACAGCGGTCAGTGTCAAGGAACAACTCTACAACAAAGCCACCAGTGCAGTAGGCCTACTCTTCAACGGCAGTACGGAGACTGGTCCAGGAATACGGTTAAGAGTCCGACAAGGCTGTTTAATCTCTCCCACACTTCTTCCAGACTGTTCAACATCTTCCTAGAAAGAACCAAGACAGACGCACTGCAAGGTCATGAAGGAACAGTTAGCTTCGATGACAGACCAATAATCAACCTGCGCTTTGCCGACGACATTGATGGCTTAGCTGGCAACGAAAAAGAGCTTGCGGACCTGGTTCAATGTCTTGACAAGTCATCAACAGCCCTTGACCCGGAGATCAGTGCTGACAAGAACAAAGTGATGACCAACACCACCAGTGATATCAGCACTGACATCAGAATCAAGACTGACAAGTACCTGGGATCCATTGTCACTGATGAAGGATTAAAACCTGAAATACTTTCCAGAATAGCACAAACAACTGCAGCACTTACAAATCTGAAACTCCTCTGAAATGGCAACACCACCCTCTGATGAGACTGATGCTTGCCCTGGTCATCTGTCTCTATCCTTGTGAGACATGGACCCTGACAGCTGATCTGCAAGAAGGATTCAGCCATGGAGATGAGAATTTTTTTCGAAAGGTCCTTCATACCTCGTACAAAGACCAGATAACCAGTACGGCAATGCAGCAACCCAAGTGACCAAATGAAAACCTACTGACCACTGCGGAAAAAACGCAAAATGAAATCACGGGCTCACCTCGAGATCATCCGGACTGGAAATAAAAACCCACTCCACAAGGTACAGCAGCAGAAAGAAGAGGCAGACAGAAGGAGACCAAGAGTGGAAGGATCTAATGTTTGCAGAAACTTGGAGGCCGGCAGACGATAGAGAGAAATGGAGGAAGCTGGTTGCCAGAGCCGTCAGCAGTGTCCGAACTTTCTGCAACCACCCCACTTTCCAACCCCCACGTCTTTCCTTCCATTTATATTCCACTACTTCTGTCTTCCTACTTCACAATGGTCAAACCAATATATAAACGCAGGATGTTTCTTGTACATTTGTTCATCTTTGTTCTTCATTCGAGGTTAGGACCTTTATTGAATATTATTCTTGTGTGATGCAACGCGAAATCGGCTGCATGGGATATACTTTAGATTGTATATGTGTGGTGACCAGGTTATAAGCTTCTAACTTTTATGGCACCTGATGGTATACTTGTAGTCACAATTGCTAAATAAATAAAAAAATAGTACAGGACAAATAATAACTCTATCGGTTAGATTTTAAGCAGCAAGAAATCTCACCCGAACTTTCCAACGCCAGTACAAGCGTTAAATACCTCGTTATTTTTTATTTTAAAATTTTAAAATCTTCCATTACGAAGGATATCATCGGAATATAAAAGCACTGTCCTTTCGAGTCGGTTACAATTTCTGACATATCGCCCCATTGCAGTGGCTGAGGACCAGCCCAGGAACGTGTGCTTGGGATCAAGTGACATACGTTTGGTTTGCGTTAGAATTTGAGGCAAGATATAGAATTTACAGAATGGTGTGGATATGGAATAATAGATATGAAATGATACACCCCTCCTTCGACATTGACGCGAAGAAAATACAAGGCACAGCTTGCACATAAAATATATGTAGCTGGAGGGTGTTGTAATGGAAAGAAAATGGAAAAAAAGGGGGGGGGGTGAGTCACGGAGGAGGAGCAAAAGAGAGAGAGAGAGAGAGAGAACGAAGAAAGAAAGAACACTAATTTACATTCCTTCAGCCATCTTTCTTTTGACAGAAGACTACAATATGAGGTGTAAAATTATTTGAATTCAGATCAAAGTAATGTGCCATACTTTAATCACCTCTGCAATCCATTCTCTGCAACATTTGCAGATATTCTTTAAAGAGGGAGGAAGAGGGGGTGAGAGGGGGAGGGGGCGAGAGATAACGGGAGGGATTTGTCCATGGTCCTTTGCCCTTGCTACAAATACTTGTTCGACAAATGCCAGCGCCATCTGTTCTGCTTCCGTTGGACAGGTCCGCAGCCTGCTAGGACTGCCAGGCACGTGCTGACCCTAGAAATGGCGGCAGCACATCAGCCCAGCCACGCCCTCTTGTCGGTCACGTGACGGTCCCTCCATCTGTCGTGCAGGGAAGTGGGGTGAGGAGGGAGGAGGAGGGAGCAGATTCGAGGATGGAGGGTCTGCTCACGAATCTGTCTTCCGCTGGCATTAATCCCCTCATTAGGGTCAGACAGACCCCTGGAGTGCGGGGACCCTCTCTCAGCGGCGACACTATCAGCACAAGACAATGACAAACGTTTAGCTGATAGTAAGGCCCCTAACTCTTCTCTACATTATCACGTCTTATCCCCCCTCCCTAAACACCCTCCCACCACAGTATGATTCTCTTCTCATTTTTTTTCTCCGACCCCCTCCACCTGTACCGTCCACTTCCCATCCTATTAGTCAATATGTTCAAAGTGACTTCCCTGCGCGCAACTGCTAGGGGACACAACCCATTAGTCTGCTGAGAAACGATGGTACAGACAGCTGATTCAACTCTTTCGTGTCGACTACACAGGTGTGGCTAGATAAACAGGTCTAGGTACAAATGGACAGGAAGTTTCCAATGCAGATGTCACCGGCATGCAAGCGGATGGGATGTATTACCTGTCGCGAGACTGTAAGCCCGTGATTGATTCGACCGCCAACAGAAAGTGATGGCCCACACTGGCTGGCTGCGAGCACGGAGGTATGTTCATTCAACTAATGACAAGTTGTGCGGGTTGCCATTCTCTTCCTGTCTTTTGCTTTCCTAACTGACTGGCTAAACAAACAACAACAAAAACCCGTTCCTTATCTTCATCTACAAAGTGGAATTATCCCACCCCAAAAATCTCTGCACCTTTCTCAGCCCCAATCGTTTCCTCACATTGACGCAAGCAAACGCTGTGCGTTCATACCCGTTTGCATATACACGCTTGTGTACGTGTACACACAGTAATGGTGGCGATAACACGAGCACGATGACTGCGACGACGACGATAATGATGATAATGACGATGATGATTATATGTTGACACTGATGAAGATTTATTGTTAAAGGAGCGCAGTAAAAATGGCCAGTTTTGGACACAGTTTGGGCCTTGCATGTTTGCTGTCTCACGCACCCGCTGGAAAAGACTATAGAGCAACGAGGGTTGTTTGAGCGTGTACGAGAAATTATGGGACCGTGCTGGGCTTGAAGAGGTGTGCTTATCACAGAAACCTTGGTTATAGTTTTGACGATGGTACCTACACTAGGCGGAACGCCAGAAACAAAGATACGAAAGACAGCTCACTCCTGGCTGCAGCAGGAAAAATAGAAAATAGAAGCAAGATAAGGAACATCGTCTGGAGGGAGTAATATCAGCCATCTAACATTTCTCATTTCGTAATGTAGGTCTTTTCCCGTCGAGTCCCACAGGTGGATATATTTACTATAGAAACCAATCTGCAGGCATCGAGGCGTGAAGACGGCCAGTGAACTCGCAGATAGCGATGCAATAAAACAAAAGCTTGATCAGCCTCCGGTTTTCTGTAGGGACTTCACCGTTCATGGCGTGCGCAAATGAAAGAGGCAGCTCACCCCACCCATCCCAACTCCTACTCTCAAAAGGTGCCCTTCCCGCCACTTTTCCGAAAATTTCATTATCAGCAGAAAGTAAGCTATTGTTAGACATCTCTTGGGACGGTACTGGAACTGACTGTGAAGCAGGGTTTTCAACAAATTTTAGGCCAATAACGTGTTGACATCAGCGAACAACTCTAAAGCAGTAAAGTTGAAATCAGCAAATTTTACAGCAATAAAGTGTTGGTCTTGTTGAATGTCTGTACATACATCTTCCCACCATATATAAGTATGAATGATTTTAATTAAAACATCTTTTGGCGTGCTGTAAAGTAACGATCTGTTCAGTTTCAAATTTGTCTTTCAGTTCTTTCAGCAAATGGGCTCTTTCAGCTGATAGTTTCAAATTTGTCTCTCTCAGCTCTTTCAGCAAGTAGCACCCAAATACCACAGAGAAACAGTCTTTGGAGGATTGTTTTCGTAAATTCAGGCATTGTGATTTCCACAATGAGACTGAACAGAAAATTACTTTCGTAGACCTAGTTCAGTGTAATACCTGTATTTAGCCTTTGACTCCTGGCTGAAAAAAAAAATTCCTCCAAAGGCAGCTGTTTGCCGATCGACAAGTAAGTACGCGGTTTGCAAAGCAGCCATTACGATATATGAGGCTTATTGCTGAATTGGTTGCTTTTTGCTTTCCACCCATATTCAATTTGTCTTTGAGGAACGCGGAGGCTGTTCTTATGATGTGCGAGAAAATGGAATTGATTCTCAGAGTTGCCGCCGACAATAGGAATTAAGCCACAGAATGATATCTAATGGCGCTGGAAGAGAAACGCAGGAAAGACAATCGCCCGTCGTACCGGACAAAGGGAGATCACTATAAAGCACTCCGTGAAGATAGATCACGTGGCAGCGTCAGCTGACGGACGAAGTTGGACAGGGCGGCAGAGGAACGACACCCGGCTGGTGAGGACGAAAGCCAGTGGCCGTAGTAATTGTTCATGTCGTCATCTCGTTCCTTGTCCACTTCGTTAATTGCATTTCCTCATCCCCCCCCCCCTTTTGTCACTACTTCGATCCCAATGACCCCCCCCCCCTTCTTGTTCTAGCTATTACTGCTTTTGTATGCGCGCGCACAGATGACGTGATCTTCTGCGACCTGTCACGTCCGCCTGTCTGCTCTGTAGCTGAACCAGTGACCAGGAAAAGAATCGAGTGGCTGCAGGACGCGGAGGAAGGTGAGGAAAGGAGAGATAAAAAGAGGAGGGGAAACGATGCAGAAGGTGACGAAAATTATCACCAACGTCGGGCGGTTGAGGAGAAGATGAGGTGCCAGCTTGGCGGAAGCGAGTGCTGTTCGTGGTGCCCGTCTCCTCGGAGTGTGATGATTGGCCAGATGGTGACCAGACGACAGCGCCACCTTCACGGTTCTCCCCCCCCCCTGCTTGTCGCCAAAGCGAGGCTAGTCGCCAGCGCATGTGCGCTTCTGGTGTTGCAGGAAAGCATCAGCAGAGGAGGGGAAACTACTGCGTCGGTCCCTCCCGACTTCCGGTCCCACACGTCTCTTTTCCTCGTTATCGGCGCCGTGGCGGCAACATCCGCCCGTTGCAGACCGCCGTTGTGGATGAGTCATCGCCTTCTCGCTCAGACGCGGTGTCATCATCACCTGCAGCTTGGTGACAGTGGCCCTCGCTCGCGTCGACATCTGGCCATCGTGACACGACTGCAGGCATGGCATTCAGCGCGCCTGTCTCCATAGTGACAGGGCAAGGAATGGCGAACTGCTGCTCCGAGCTCTTCTCAAGCCAGTGAAACGTGCAGCGTGCAGACAGGACTTACGTGTTTCTTGGCTGAAGGTGTTGTTGTTTTCCCATCTAACGACCGAAAAATGACTTGCAGTTCGACCTCCTAGGCTGTTCGCAGGAAATCACGCAAAAAGACAAAACGCAGATGGATTGTGGATGATGAAAACAGACGCTTCATCATCCACAATGTGTCAGGACAGGAATAAATCCACAGCAAACTTCCGGCTTTACAGCTATTGTTTCCGCCTGCACTTCACTCTCGACACTGGTCAGGAAAGATTTAGCAGGCTCCAAGACTTGAACAGATGACCACGATGACGCTGACGCCAGAGACAAACCTGGAGTGAATGAATGAATGCTGTGGAGTTTTTCGTACGCATACCTCCACGTCACAGTATGGCCGCCTGCAAAATGGTCTCTATCCCCGCACAGAGACTGAGGCCTGCAGCGGAAGTCGTCCATCTGTCGCACACAGCTTGCGCGTATCGCCTGCACTGAGACAGCAGCCGCTACTTCCGGTCTGGGCGCGCGGTCCCGGCGTGCCTCATTTCCTATGGTGTGCATTAGCCCGTCTTGGGCAGCAGGTGGGGGATCACTCTGATCGATGTCTGCTGTCGCTGGCAGTGGATTGTCTTCCCTTTTTTGTCAGAACGAGACTGGGCTCACAGCTCAACGTCCTCATCCTCCCCAGTTGGCTGACGTCACTATTCCTGTTCGCAGGGATCACGGGTGGAGGAGCTTGGGTTTCTGTGATAATCGCAGGCGAGAAACATGAGATGGAATTTCTCGCTGCAATCCTCCTGCCAGCCATCGAAGGCTGTCTCGGAAAGGTTAGAATATGCTTTGCCGGTACGACCACTCCAACCAGGCGCCACAAGATCTCTGACAAACCTGGACGTATTGCTTTTTTTAAAATCGTTATTTCCAATTCCTTAAGTCTTAGAAAATACAGCTACTGTAGGTGCCATAACAAAGGCTAAGCTTAAGAACAGTGACGCCTCAACTTTATCTTCCAATCCCCCCCTCCCCGAAGAAAAAGCGACGCTAGAAGGACGGCTGTTATACATAAAGCATCTTGAATCATAAAACGAATATTGAGAAAGTTTTAATTAACACTTCATCAGGAGATTACATCATGAAAATACATCAGGAGACTACATCATGGAAGTACAAAAGGAGACTACATCATGAAAATACATCAGGAGAATATATCAGGAGACTTCATCAGGAGACTTCATCAGGAGACTACATTAGGAAAATACATCATGAGTCTACATCACGAGAATACATCAGGAGAGGACTTACGAGAAGACGAAGGAAAAAAAAAGTGGCAGTGAAGGAAAATGTACTTCGCATCTTCCGCTATTAGTTGTCTGTAATCTGTGAGCATCCAGTGGCAAAACTAAGTGAAGATTGCTTGGGAACCTTAATGTCATCTGAGTATAAGGGGGATTTGAGCAGAAAATGGTCTACTGTTTCCTGTGAGATTCCGCATGAACACGAGGGGCTGTTTGTGAGATTCTGTCCAGTAAGTGAAGTCCCAGCTTTGATCCCTCAAGGCTGAAGCGACAGTGGGTCATATCTGATCTTTTCTGTTGCCTAGGTAATATTAAGGGGATGAGGTGGGTGGGGGGTGGGTGGGAACAAAGGCGTCATATGAACTGATATCTTCAAAACTGTGAAACTGACTGCATAAGTTGAGTTTCTTGTGGGAGAGAGTTCGAGTCACGTGTAGTAAAAAGAGGAAACAAATTTTTGGTAAGCTCTGGTTTTGCAGTAAGAATAGCTCTGTTGTTGGGACTTCGTCTAGGAGACGGAATTAACTGTGAGACTAAACCTCAACATATTCTAGCATACCCCTTAAATATATACCTTTAGCCCAACAAACACATACCTTTAGCCCAACAAACATATACCTTCAATCCCATAAACACATACCTTTAGCCCAACAAACCCATACCTTCAACCCTATAAACACATACCTGTAGCCCAATAAATATACTAGAGAATATCCGTGAAAATCGTACTTCTGCTGCAGTTGTTCATTGTTCCAAGCTGTACTTCGATAAAGTGGCAAAAGTCATGCGGAGAACATGCGCAAAGAAAGTTGCTGAAACGGTTGAACGTAGAATTTTGCGACAAAACTCCTCTTTCTATGTCTCTTTTCCACGTTCTTTTCTTCTTTTCTTAATTACTTTTCCTGTTTGTCTTTCGTTAATCCTCGTTCATTCGTTCATTCATTCTTTCTTTCTCCTTCTCCTGTCCCTCTGTCACGAATTTCACCTTACACAATGTGTACTTATTGTTATTTGTGTATGTCGGTTACATTCTCTATACATGTTACTTGACGTTTAACATATTCTGAAGTAAATTACACATTTTTTGCACACTTCTATGCACTACGATTGTTTCGCTGTGTACTAGATCTCCTCTGCATGCTTTTCAGACTGACAAGAAAAAGAATTGCACATTCCTGATCGTTAACTGCATCGTGGACAATATTGAATTAGTTTGCTTTTCACTTTTCATTTTATGAATGCGTTACTTACTTTGTGCAAGCCAGCTGCGTCTGACGGCATTATCTAAGCTCGCAGGAATGTGCTTTATCGAAAGACATTGACAGACAGATTCCAGGAAGAAGATTTAAAATATTGTTTTTTGCTCGGTGTAGGTTTGGAAAGGGCGTAAACTATAATTAAAGAGTTTTAATTGGAGCTATATATTTTTTATTCGGGGTGAGGGCGGGGGGGGGGGGAATTACTAATTCTACAAGTCACGTTCCATAACATCAACGCAGTCACTTGATCTTTCATTTCTGCGGTAAATGATGCAGTCTTTCAGAAATGTTCGTCGACAGCGGGTGTAAATCTTGCAACAAAAAGCGTCCTGCTCTGATCAGCAGCAGACCCCCACAAGCGCCAGCAGGAGCCACGTATTAGCTAAGATAATTTATCACCTTGAGAGCACCACGGCCTGGGACGTCTGATATTGGTAAATAATTGTCCTCGACCTGCTTGTGCAAGAAGGATAAGGTTGGGCTTCTATGGGTATACAAGCGGCCAGAACAATTGACTCCAGACATGCGCAGACACATCTGTGTCTACCGTTTCAGCTTCGCTATAATTTGTTTGCTCAGAGGTGACAAATCCATGCTTTTCTAGCACTTTCTCCTGTTCTTTATTCTCTGCTTGTTCTTGGTTCTCCTCTTTTTTCATCGAATCCCTCACCCACCCTCCAGTCAGCGCACTAAGCTGGTGAAGCGGAAGGATCTGGGTACCGGGATGGCACAGCACACTCCCCCCAGTTCACCCGGCTGAGAATGGGTACGTGACCCATGACCCATGTCTCAGGGGAGGTAAGGCAGCGAAGGAGAAGAGAAGGACACCGGTCTCACGATGCTGGCCCACAGAAAAGTGGGTCTCGTCTCCTACACACCCACTCCTCTATGACCTAAAACAGGTCACGAGACAACCTTTACCTTTACCAGACAAGTCGCACTGTGCGCTGCTGACCTTAGTCTTCGAACGAGGAAACGAAGGAGGAAAGATAAGAGAGGGGAGAGTATTTTAGACTCAATCCCAAACCATCTTATTTTCACACCTTAATGTGTCACCAATGCAATGCCATAATTTTTTTCTGTGACACTTGGATCGGGTAATGACTTTAGTCCCTCGCCCTCTCTCTGCGACTCCCACCTCCACTACCTGTCATCTCATCTTTATCTTTCCTCTTAAAAACTGCATCGTTATCACTTTAGCTGTATGCACGTGACACGGCAATGCTGGCAGCAAAGACTGCCTTCGATTTCTCTTTATGATCGTAACTTTGTGAAGGTGTTCGTGCGCCCCACGATGGCGCGACATGAAAATTCCACACTCCTGCCAGTGGCATCGATAATCTTGCGATACAGCCAACACCAACTGTTTGAATACGTGATAATGGGTTCTATAATTCAGCTTGCAGATAATCATGTGTAGTGCGCGAGGAATCTGTCATGGAGGGGGTCAGCCGAGGAAGCAGTAATGCTTATTGTAAAAAAAAAAGGGGGGGGTTAAGCACAGAGGCACCAATGTAAACATATCACGTTTATCACGCGCATAAAATTCTTCCGCAGTAGCCAGTAGTCAGGCGTACACCCTGCCTTTATCCTGCTGCGTTGAATCAATCCCTGCATCCTTATTCTCCCGTCCCCTCTTCCTCCCTCCAACCACCTTTTTAATATTATCTTTCCTCATTCGCACTTCCCAACCATCACTCTCTCCTAAGCACACAGACCCACGCACACACGTTCACACGCGCTATGCACAAACACACTGATGAGACTTCCGCTTCGATCTCTTCTGTTGGGCATTTGAATGCAACACTCCCCGAAGTCAGCATCTGGAAGTGCGCTGGGCACTTCGTTCACCGGCTGCGTCGGGAGGTTCGAACACGCCTCACCCACTGTCAGACCAGCACCTGTCTTATGCGGTCTCAGTCGATCGGACACAGATCCCTCAGGTCTCAGGGGGAACAAGGGGACGAGGCTTCACACGAGCCACATAGTCTTCCGGTAATAAAAACTGCATTGTGCGTGAACTGGTGCGTCCAGAAAAGAGATGCAACTCCCCAAATCAGTCCCCCCTGATCTCTCGTGTGTGTTTGGGCAAGGGGTCCGTGGGCAAGGGGTCCGAGCCCTGCCTGTCATAGTAGGCACACGCATCTGAGAAAGATTACGTGGCAAAGTGAGAAGAGAGGGGTGGGGTAGAGTTGCGTGTAAGGGTGTGTGAGGGGGGGGGGTATTTGTTGCTTAACGTCCAGTCGCAAACTATGTGCATATCAGGACGGTGTTGCTTAGACACGTGGGACTGATGTCGCAACACGGGCCTCAGTCCCACCCAGTCACATTATACGGACACCGGGCCAACCAGTCCTAGTACTGTTCCCTATGGTACCAGACGTCTGGCAGGGCAGCTATTAGTCTTAGGTATAACTCGGCAGGGATGCGAACCACCGACCTCCCTCGGAAGCGGACGCCTTAACCACTAGACCACCGAGGCGGTCGTGAGCGTGAGCGTATGTTCGGGAGGTTGAGGAGAGTTCAGAGCGAGTGATTACAAGCGAGTGGTGTTCGGAAACAGGAAGAGAAATGGATCACGTAGTCTGGCAACGAGCGGGGACGGATGATAGACACGACAGAGATAGGACTTGTTTTGGTGTGGCGTGAAGAAACCTACCTCAGAGGGCGAGTTGTGGAAATATGTGTGGAGTTATTCTTTGTGCAAGGAAGCTCCTGTGTGTTCCATAGAGAACACCAAAGTGTTTTCTGACTGCCATGAATGTTTCATTAGTGTGGAAATATTTCTTATCTGTGCAAATTTCACGTCGTCTGGAGGAATTATTTGTGTCTCCCTGAGAGGGGGAATGGCGAGTGGGTATGCGTCTGTGTAAAACATTCTTCTTTCAGGTGGCGGAGTATTTTCCTGTGCATATAGTGTAGAAGAGGTGTTTTGCAGCACCGCTCTCGCTTGGAGTATTTTACTAGCTTCTGAGTTTCCACGCTGAAGGAGAGTATTGAATTTTACACATCGTGCACTTCGTGAAGACTTAGCGGCGCCATCGTGGTGTGACGACGATGTTGATTGATGTTTGCATCACCAACCTGGGGGGGGGGGGGGNNNNGGGGGGGGGGGGGGGGGGCACTTGGTGTGCAGGTTTTCGGAAGACCTGGTGAGATGCATGTTTGACCAGAGATTGAGACCGAACCTTATTGTTTAAAAGACCGCGAGCAGAGAGCGGTAACGTGCATCTTTCTTGTCTTATGTCATCATGACAATATAGTCGCCTTAATATTGAGCCAGTACAGAAAACAGAACATTTGCTAACACAGGGTGCACATTGATGTTACGACTCGAAACTGAAGTGGCAGAAGTGACAATACTTTGGAAGTGAATGAAATATATATTTATATATAAACATTGATTACTTTAATTATAAGGGGAATAACTTCAAGGAAGACAAGACCAGAACGTGAATGAATATATAGACACTACTGAGTTGCGATAATCTTGATGAGGTTTACATAGTCTGGAGGGTTGTGAGACTTGAGCATGTCTTGATTTTATTAGTATTGGAAAGCTGGCCTTGAAGGGAGCGAAAGAGGAGCACATGAAATATTCACAAATAATGTATGACGTCTCTGATAAGCAGACATGGCGTCATTGCTGAATTT
Source organism: Lanistes nyassanus (assembly GCA_004794575.1). Classification (NCBI taxonomy): domain Eukaryota; kingdom Metazoa; phylum Mollusca; class Gastropoda; order Architaenioglossa; family Ampullariidae; genus Lanistes; species Lanistes nyassanus. The sequence continues at coordinate 542,652 of SMGT01002687.1, forward strand.
GCTGAATTGAACAGACGAACAGGAGTGTTTACTTTAACATAAGGTCTGGTGAGAGATTTATGTTTGGTTCAGATTTATGTTTGTACCTCAACTGAGTGACAGGATCAGTGAGTCCTAACGTTGTGTTTCTGCCACCAAACACAGGGAATTCCTGTCTTAACTTCATTTACGATGTGGAGTTGTGTATCCCGGCGTGGACAAGTGGGCGTGACAGAGAGGGAAAGACTAAATACGGAGAGATTGTATGTGGCTGCGCATGCGCACGTGTTCGTGACACGCATCTTAAAGGAAACGGGTAAGGCAGGACGGTGCTTCCACCTCAAACTGAATTTTGTACGATGGGGGAGGGGGAGAGTTATAGGGTCGTATTACTGTGCACTGAAACAATCACTAGACTGATAGCTGCAGTAATTATGACCGCCAGTGTGAAAAGGCAGTTTAAAGGTCACAAAGTTTAACTAAGGATACAATCCTTGGACACTCCTGGATTCGAACCATCAACCTTCGACACGTTAGTCCGAGGATCTACCCGCAGAGCTACCATGCATGACCGTCTTAGAGGAAACGATGCCAGTCACCCTGTCCCTACAATTCGTGTGTGAGCTTGTGATTCCGTATAAAAGTATCCATATGGAAGTGTGAGTTCTCATCCCCTTGTGGGTGTGCATTAGTAGAGCTAAAGTAGGTTTAAAGCAAAAGTGCGAAAAAAAACACCGACGCTAAGTGTTCGAGTCCTTTCATTTGACAAGGTGCAAAACCCGGTGTCACTATTTCAGCAAAAAAAAAGGATGAAGCCAAACATCGACATTAATGGGCTGAGAACTGTTCGCGATAAACCCCCAAAATGCCTGTGTGAGCACTGTGAATGGAAGTGGTTAAACGAAGGTTGAAGGAAAGGGTGTAAAAACAAATATCCACACTAATGTGTTGACACACTCTTAGAAAGAAAGGCTCCGAGTGTGAACAGTGTGGTTGAACGGATAGCGTCTAACGGTGAAAGCGTGTTTTTTAAAAAATCAATGGTAACCCGTTTAAAACCTTTCGCTTTAAAAGGCTCAGTGTGCGCGAAGATTTTGTGCTATGAGCGTGCAAAGAAATCCGACAATGCGTGGGGACTTGTACCCTTCCCCTGCCCACTCACTGCCGCCGAGTGCGCCCCACAAAGCGCGAACAAAGAAACCCGTTGAAGGTCGACAGGGCGGTCGCGTTAAGTTTGAGAGGCCTTGAGCGTTGTCGTTGATAAAACCAGCGACCGTTTGATGACTGAAAAGATGCGATGCCAGACATCCGTTGGTCGCATATTCATTGATCGCCGACTTTTTTGCCGCCCCACAAGGCAGCATGTAACTATAACAAGCAAAGACAAGACACGTTCAGGCATCTTAAAACGTAAAGCGGGAGAAGCTGTAAGAGGAGAACGTAAAACAAGAGGATCGTTCAGATACTACAAACTTAAAGCCCGTTTACGTACCGCGTATCAGAGAGTAAAATGAGAGGATCGTTCTGGTACCACAAACTAAAACTCTGTTCGCGTATCAGAACGAAAAGCAAGAAGATCGTTCAGACAGTATAAACGTAACACGATGTGACCACTGCTGGAACAATAAAGCATAAAGCACGAAAGATCGGTGATGCGACAAGAACGCAAAACGAGGTGGTGGGAGAGGGGGGAGGAAGGATTTTAGGGCTCAGACCCAGCATCCTCTAACTCTCCGTACATCTAGCGCAGTATCAGAACGTCTGCTTCATCACGGCGCTGCTTAAGAATTGAAGTTTATCGAGACTAAAAGTAAATGAGATCCGAGTCTTCGTCTGCAGAAAGTTCACCCAGGCCGGTTAGTCACTGTTTCTCGATGCAGTATTCTTTGGTACCATTTGGATACCAACTCCTCGCTTCGCTGTTCGTTTGGCAGCAAGGCTTGCTGCAGACTGGAAGCAGCATATAAACCTTTCAATGTCCCGCGCTTGGCTTAGCTATCCACGTTGGAAACACTTGTCGAGCATGACGTAAGCAAGTGTCTCTCTCCATCCGCCAAATATCCATCCTCTCTTTTGCTAAGCTTTCTTTGAAAATTCATCTCTTAACACGTTTTGTCTGTTTCTGCCTACGCTCACTCGGAGGTAGCCTACTTATACCAACCTCTGCGTGTGTCTGTGTGTTGCATTGTATATGGGCGCGCGGGGCCGTGAGTGCGTCTTAAATTAGTTTATATACGATTTGGCGCCTTGTAGTACTCTTTAATATTATCTTATGAATTCCGAAGTTTTGTTACTCTACTGTAAATAATAATAAAGTTCTTGCTTTCTTTATTTTCTTTTTTTCATCAGTAAACCAAAGACAGCCTTGTAGGGCTTGCTTCGCTCCAAGAACTGTAACCCATCAGTGCGTTGCTCGCAAGTGAGGACTATAGTTCAGAATTAGACCTACATCGTAAGCCAGACGTCTGGACCATTTCAGAGAGAGGCAAGAAGACAAAACTGTTTTCATCACCTTGGACAACAGCTGCAACAAGAGCAGGTCCACGTCATTTGCAGTGTCTGCTACGGACCTGCGATCTACCTGATGCCGGAAAGAACGACCTGAATATTTATCTGTTTCAGTCCTGTCCATCAGTGTTATAGTTCGCGTCTCCAATCGTACGTCGAACTGGTGAAGATGGCAGGCAGGGCAGGTAATAACTCCTATATAACGCCACCTTGGTTTGGAGAACAAGGACCCCTATTCGTCCGGCCCAGAATTAAAGGTCTTTCACAGGTTCTGCCACTGACCCAGATGGAGGACGCTGCCAGATGGATTTTCCACACCTACGTCTGACGGAAGAGTCCCTACGTATGTCTTTCATCCGATGACTTCAATGAACGAGTCTCAAGTACGCGCGCGGGATTGTTTGTTCCAGCTGTTTACGCGAATGCCATGCGTACCTGGTACATTGTCAGGAGGTCTGAGTCCCCGCAAAGCCAACACCTCAGGGCTGCGGCTGTGTTGACCAGGTAGGTCCTCACCCGGCGGCCATGACATACCTGCCGAAGATGGTGTGCCTGCAATACCTAAACCAGGGGCGTATAACTTGCAAACGCACTTTTCATTCAAGGCCCGTCTCCCCTTGGGAACGCGGTTTTGACCAAAAGAAAAGAGGGGAGGTGAGGTTGCTAGGGAGGGGTTTATAGTAAACAGCCCAAACACGTTGTGCCACAAGGTTTCTGATGACCAATTGACATGTTTGGCCGCAAAAATATGTGAACTCTTTATAGCTCCGTGTTCGACCTGCTTGGTCAGCGGGTTCTGGAGGTCAAGGACACAGAGGTTTGGGGCACTGAGCTAAAACTAACGAAGCGGCCTTGATGGACGTAAAAACAGATTGTGAACCATCGTTGTTTCATCACACCGCTGGGTCACAGAATTCATTATTTCTTTGCAACTCCCATCCATCCCCCTCCCCTCCCCTCCCCCCCAACAAGGTCGGCAGCTAGGAACTCATGGTTCACTTACAGCCAGACTAAGATTAAGTTCCAAACAGTATTTTTGAGTTATCCATAAACTGCAAGAAGAATTTCTTGATCATCTTCGTCACAATCAATGCCAGGAATTTGAGTCTTATAATTACTGGTGGGGATTCAACACGGGGTTAAAAGTTCAAAGCGAAAATGAAGTCCTAGATTTCTCTCTGGCGCGTCAGAATAGTTCGTGACTAAAAACGAACGCGTTTCTAACTGCCATTAGCTCTTCTAACCCACCAAAGAAAAGAAGAAGTCTCAAGTTTTGACACGTTTCAGGGAACGAATTTGCACAATTGTGTGACCCGTTACGCGACCCTTGGGACTAGGAGTGAATTATGGGATTTGCCCAGGGTGGTGGGCGGGCATCTGCAGCAGTCATAACCATATTTATAACCTTGGAGACAGCGACGAGACATTGTCAGGGCACGTCCTCGGCTGAAACGCAATTAAGTCCAGGACCCGTGGGCTCATTAACTACCCGAATGCTAAATGCGGAATTATCGGCCGTTAATAACGCGAGCGAACCGCCGCTGGTGCTGTGGAGTCCTGACAGGGAAAAGGTTAATGGCAGGGGCTTGCAGGCGGGAGAGGAAAGCTCAGTGTGAAATGTTGGCACTGCATGGCTGAAGCGAGCGGACATACGTGTGTAGCGAGATGACGTCATAGCGACGCAAAATTGGCCACGGCCCGCTGCTAACTCTGGCGTCTTGGTCAGTTGAAGGGAAGGATTGGCACTCTGGGTACTCCTCCATCCATCCCGCTCCTGGCAAAATCAAATTACAATAAAATGGGGTCGGGGGGGGGGGGGGCGGGAAGAGGGAGCCCAAAAAGAACAGGAAAACAGCACTCAATTCAACCCCTACCTCCCACCATCCGGGACAGCGGCAAAACAAAGCTGACGATGAAATCAAAGATAACCTTCATTACACGAGAGAAACTCGCATAATGACTTCACCCCTGATATCATCCTAAAAGGAGACAGCGAGGACCCGCGTGGACTAAGTGTACAGACAACAGAAGGAAAGACTTTACAGCTAGCCTAATAATTAAGTTGCCTTGGCAACAACCTTTTGTGGGGTTGACCACAAGACCTTAGACGACAATGACAGAAAAGCTGTGATAGAGAAAGAAGACATCTCCACTCCATGCCTTAAAACCGTCAGACACATTTTTATTTGAAGCAATCCTGTGTAAATTTGAAGACCAAGTCTTTCTTACCGTTTCTATGAAAAAATACATCTTTAGATGAAATAGTTAAAAAGTTATGAAAAATTAAAATATTTGTTGGCCATTTTGTATCGTGTCCACGGCAACGGACCACAAATCTGTATCTCTGAGCATTTTCAAGTTTCTCCAATTAAGTGCATTCATATTTTGACATATTTTGAGCATCATGATCTGGCACAGTTTATGATAAGTTTTGGTTGGTATTCGCCCCACTACCCCACCTTAAGACGTCAACGTACGAGTGATATGACCAGAGTTAGCTGCACGAGATTTACGAAGTATACGAGAAAAAAAAATACCACCCCGAAACCAGAGTAGGTCACACAGATCAGAACTTGCAAATTGGTTTCTGATTTCTAAGGCGTGTGAACTACGTGCATGAGTGTGCTTTATCTGTTCAAGTTTCTGATTCCATTGCCTGCCAACCAATGGGCTGTTAAGTCAAGATAAACCTCAGGTTTTCAATTTGAGAACTGCATCTTCTTCCTGACGCCTGAGAACTTGGACAAATCTAACACCTTCCCCGGACGATCTGCGTGGCTGAGGTGCCAATCGGAGTCCAACCAAGCAAACTTGATCCCAGAATTTGTGTTTCCTGGGTTCCGACAGTAAACAGCCCCCGAGGAAGACAAGATGGCGTCAGGAAGCGAGTCGAGGACGAGAACGAGGCTCAGGTTCCACCACGTACGCATGCGCTGCATGGCACATTTCCTGGCCTTCGCTGAACTAGCTAGCCCTGTGTATCATACGTGCACCTTTATGTACGAACAGGAGAAACGAACGACTATGCAAGCAATGCCGTCCAACTCATTATGCCTTCGAGGTCCACCCCTGAAGACTGACCCAGTCTGACACCTCTTACACAAGCAATCGGTGTACTGGGTGTCATATGATCATGTGCGGTGTTTATGTACCTACTGGCACATACAGAGTTAAATTGTCTTTGTACTTACCCTACACAGATGGTCGGTGAATTACGATTTCCCAAGTCTCTCGACTTTGAGAACAAGGAATTCGTAGGGCATGTCTTATGTACGGACAGCTTCTTGTGGAAAATTTTATGTTAAAGGTGCGAATGTCACTTATTCTAGAAACACGAAGTATTAGCTTCAAATTTCCTTTTTATGCAGGCTTTAATGATCTGAGAACGCGGTATGACCTTTGGTCACTCATTGCCCAGCAAGTTCACAGAAGACAAGGAAGACAGGGCAGTAGAAGCACTGATGCGCGGGACTGTGGCTGCAGTGGCCGTGGTGTGGCTCAGAAAAATCCTCCAACGAGGAAAGAAAACAAAAACGACGAAGAGAACTGGGCAGGAGGGACCTAAAAGAAGCAAGCCGGAAGGGAGGTAATGATCAAACCCCTATTGACATTTGCCCACCTTTGAGCGCGGGCTCCTTTCCCTGGCCGCGAGATGGCGCGCTGTTCTTGAAGTCGCAGGCAGGCGAGCCAGGGTAGCGTCTGTTGACTCACATGGGACGGTTTGGGATCAAGATGGAGGCATTGTTTCGCGCGGCAAGGGGTCTGCATGCTCAGCAGCTGCCCCGAGCGGCAGGCGTTTGTTCAGACATTGTTCACACACGTGCACAAACAGCGCGGCCCGCTCGCTGGCGGCCAGACCCGCTCGGACGGGACCTTGGAGGACGAAGCAGGGAGGGGGTCTGGGCAAGGGAGGAGGAGGGATGGAAGAGAAACGTACACAGGGGGAAAAGGGGGTGCGAGAGCTAGGGGATAGGGAGAAGTTCCCGAAGAACATGGACTGCCCTTTGAAGCTCCTGTCGATCAGAAAGCAAACGAAAACCCAACGCTGCACGTCCCATTTCAAAACCCTAATCTTCATCTCTTGGCAGGCGGACTCGGCAAAAAATGGATCGAACAGTAGTTCTAAATGATTACAGCTATCGCTCTTCTGTCAGGGCAGCCAATTGCAGCACAAGAACACACGAACATGTGTCCTTGGAACGGATTCTACTCAGTTTGAAGTCCTAACTAGCTTACGTCGCTTCTACAATGGGGGCGGAGGGGGGGGGGTGGTGGTGGTGGCGGAAACGACGACGACGATGACGATGATGATAATGACTTAAATTCATTTTCAATTGTTGAACGCCAACTCATGTCCTCAAGTCCTTTACAAAACCCCGATGTTTTCGTGTCTGGCAAGAAGACGTGACCGCGAAAGGCGCACGGTGCGGGAACTACACAACGATAACTGTATGCCTTTGAAATACCGTCAGATGCTGAGCTACCGTGATAACCTAGTTCCAGTCACAGTCATGAATCGAGCCGGTTTCCCAGACGCCCTAGCTGAGGAAACTTTGACGTGACGTCACTAACAGTCTACTCTTCATACTCTGTAGGGGCTTATCCATTACTGAATAGATTTAGCGGCAGTGCCCACTTTGATAAAATTCTCGTTTGACGTGATCCGATTTTTCATTTTCATGTGTCACGCTCTGCGCTGCACTGCGATCGCCTTAATGTCATTGGTATCCATCTTTTCGTTCATGTCTTTAGCTAGCTCCGCCTTCTGTGTTCTGGGTTTGTTGGCATGAACACGTGTGTTTTCTCCTGTTCATAAAAGGGCTTGCTATAAAGGCCTGTGCACCTCGTGTGTTTTATTTGCGTTTGAATGCGCAGAGAAGAGATGCCTATGCAAGCCTCCCCTAACCCCATTGGCCCGCGATTCTTTCATCAAGTTTGTCTCTGTTCTCCATCTTCTTTGCCACTCGTACGCTGCGCTTCTGGTTTGACGTTCTCGTCAGAAGAGTTTGAGAAGATGAAAGAGCCTGCATTGCGCACTCCACCTGCTGGAAGGCAGAAGTGGGAGCATATTTCGCGCGCTGAGATTCGGGCCTGTCGGAGCGCATAAAACATGGAACTTGTTAGCTGCTTGGGTCATACATCAGGCGGAGTGACGAGTGTGCAGGCTGTCTGGTAGCGACACACAACTCGTGCGCCAAGTGAGGGAGAGGTAACTCTGGAAACCTTTTTCTAACGACTCTCGGAGATGAAGTTGAGGCCGATGATCTATAGGCTTTGCCTCAAAAGCCTCTGAAGTTTCTTACAACGCGAAGTCCTCGCCTGCATTTTTTTCCCTCAGTGTGACATGAAACATGGCTTATGAGCCGGCAAAGTGTCAAGATTATGGCTATGGAAGGGACTGTTGTGTGTGGGTATAATTTCGCGCACATGTTCAAGTGTGGGTAGAATTTTTTAGTTGTGATTTTTACGTGTGATTTATTTTGACTGACTTTGTTTCCCCCTCCACCTGCTTCTCGTTCCCTTTAACGATTTTTACATAGCTTTCTCTTTGTTTTATTTGGAAATATATCGGTCATTAAATGAAAAAAGAAACGATATGGCACGAAAGACAATAACGTCACACCAGGAACGAAGGACACAAAAGGCCTCACATAAAGGACAGAGAAAGCACTACACAAAACACAAGCACCAGAAACAACATTTTCAGGAAGGAGGGGAGAGTGCATACAGAACAGAGATAAGACGACACAGAGACAACTCAAATGGCAGCTACAACACCGGGTCAGCTGATGCCAGACAGAGCTAGGTGGGGTGCTAGGAAGTGGAACCACCGGTCTCAATGACATAGCCAAACCAAACGTGCCAGAAAACGGGGGTGCAGATGCGTGCATCTTGCAGCATGCATCACCTCGTTTCCAGTTCCGTCGTTCTCATACTGAACTATGTTCAAGGACACGCTGCACCGTGGAAGCACCTGGGATGTCGCTGACGTCAAATGGGATCAGTGTGCAACGACGTATGTAAGCAGCCACAGCAATTCCAAAAATCAGTAGGACGGATCAGACAGAGGCACCGATATTAACTGGAAGATGGATAATAACCGGAAGTAGACGGTGGGTAATAACCGGAAGTAGACGGTGGGTAATAACCGGAAGTAGAGAGTGGGTAATGACCGGAAGCGTATGAGGCAGTGGAGAAGTATGGTTAATAAGTGGGTGCTGAGCAGGCCTTATGCCCTAGATGGCCTAAGGTCGTAAAGCGTACCTAGTAGAAGACATGGAGAGCTTTGCTCGAGACGCTTTCTCCTCATTTCAGAATGCTCTCCTTTTCCGATCGTACGATCGCTTCAGCTGTGCGTCCGATGACTAAATTTCGCATGAATTAAGGCAGCCTTCTCAAAACGTCTCCAGCGTTCCACAAGCTTCCAGAAATTTCTGTCCTCTTCTAGTGAGTTTTGCCAGGTTCAGGAAATTTTAGTCACGTTTCAGGCATTTCTGCTGCACTACAGGCCGTTCTGGAAATTTTAGTCACGTTTCAGGCATTTCTGCTGCACCACAGGCCGTTCTGGAAGTTACATATGGCCTTGCTGTCATGCTTACTATAATGGCAATCTGGACATTTTCAACTGTGTGTGTGCGTCAGGTGACCCTGCAGGGATACCCGCGAAGGGCTTTTGAGTTGTAAGTGCTGTTGTCTAGTCTAAATGTTTTTTTTTGGGGGGGGGTTGTCTGAGAGAAAGAAATAACGCCACAAAGACTTTGTTGTACAGCATTGACTATACAATTTTAATAAGAAAATGTTTATCGCTGGACAGAAATAGGAGGTAGCGTCACTGCTGGACAGCACTTCTGTTAGACTGTTACATCCCCGAACAAGGGTACGGCACATAGATTAAAGGGACGATATCGCAGATTGTTTCTTGTTAAACACGCTTCACCAGTAGCCTCCCTTGAACAGAATTGCTGAGCTGTGATGTTCTCTCCCCCACCCCTCCCTTGTCCCTAGCAACGATCTGTTTCTCCCTCTGAACAGCGAACTATTAATTTTATTACTGATCTGATGATCTGATTACTCTGATAGGGATCTAGAATAGCATTTCTATTCTCTTTTCCACAAATGCATGCGAGAACTTGTAGGTATGAAATCTATGCACAATCACCATCGAGGGGTAATTGAACAGAAGCTTTATTTACGGATACTCATAAAACTGGCTAACTGAATGTAATTGTTTCATTTTAAATTGCAAGATTATTTAGAGTTTTTTTCATGTAAATTTTTAATAAGGAAAATATACAGATACAGAATGTCCAATTTAATACCAAAAAAAGGGGGGGGGCGGGGGCTAGACTTTTGTCTGACTGGGATTTGTTCTTAAAAATGTATTTTAAAAAATTAATTCCTTTACAATCACGTAGTCCTCGCTTCCACATTCATCAAAGTAGTATAACCATCCATATACATGAATACAGGTATTCATGTCATAACAGGTATTCATGTCATAACACAGGTAAACGAAAGTAGATCGGTAATTTAGTACGCTGTGACGTCATAAGGGCGTGGAGCGTGGCAAAGCGCTAACCCTAACCCCAACCCTACCCTAACCCAAATGTTGAGATCAAAACGATCCTAATTTGACTAATAACTGCCGATTTAAATCCTCTGACCACATTTAATGATTTATCACAGTAACCAATGACACGTACGCATGTACTGCAGACCCGGACCACATTGATTTCTTGGCGAAACGAATTTGAATTTCTTTCGACACCGGCCTGCCGTTAGCCATTTAGCAGGAAATATCAGTATCCAATTCAGGTGATATTTTTCTTTTCCTTTTCCTTCGCACACACTAGAGGAACAATTAATTTCTTTAATAATCAATTGATTCTTACAAAACATGTCATCTTCCCTACTCTTCGACACGTCGGAAGTCACAGTCGTGGTGTTAACGCCTTAATTGTTATCTGCGAAAACTTACGTACCGTTAACTGTATGGGCAAATATGGAAGGCAAATAAGTAGATCTATAGGTAGATATAAGTCGATGATATATATATTAATATCATTTTTTATTCCTAAGCTGATAAGATTCTGTGATCATGTTGTATAACAGCGATCTTTCCTAGCAACCTGCTAGATTTAGGACGTTGCGAAGAATGACGTCAATGTCTGCATGTGTTCATTTGTTCATCGTTTCACATCCTTGCTGTCATAGATAAAGATGATGCATTCAGTGCGAACTGATAGAAGACCATGACTAGCCAGCCTTATGGCCCATGAACATTCATAATTTAAAGGGAAAAAATCTCCAGTGAAATAACAACAAAACGTACTTGCCATGACCACTGTACGTACAGTCGTGAGATCCTATGAAACAGACCACAAAGTAATAGTCTGAGAAATACTGCAGCTTTGAGTTCAGAGTTGTAACCCCAATGTTTTGAGCTGAAGTAACCATCTTCAGGGCATTCTAGTGATCTTTTGGGTTTTACACCAATAGTATTAGATGAAATAACTTTCTTCAGCAGGTTATAGTCACCTTGTGAGTTTTACATATTACGAGCAGAAAAAAAAACTTCCCACAGTTACCTGGTGAGATTTACACCACTGTGAGTGTTATGAGCTGAAAAAGTCATCTTCAATGCATTCCACTGATGATTTTATACACCAATTTTATTAGCCTGAAATAACCATCTTCAGTGCTATGCCCATAAGCTTGCCATCTCACTCATTTGCACATGCACTTGTGCATGCACACATCTTTATGCATTCATGCACTGTGTGCCAATAGGAAAGAAGGTATTATATTTAACACCCAGATAAACTGCAGGGAATTTGTTCCCCTGCATTTCAGATTTGAATCTTGAAGAGGAATGGTTAGTAGAAATACAGTGCAGAAGGCTTGCTGATTGTTGTTTCGCATCAAGTCATACATGTTAGAATCAGAATACAGAGAGGAAGTGTTTGTAGAAAGACAGTGCAGAAGGCTTGCTGATTGTTGTTTAGCATCAAGTCAGCAACAAAGACTTCATCATGACGGAGTGAATGAAGGGTGTTGGGGGAAGGGAAGGGACAGAGAAGGTGCAAGTGCTGGCTATGGCATCTGAACCCACAACCCTGTGCATCGACAGCAAGCATGTTGCCACCATGGTTTGGACCCCCCTACCCCCAGCTCCAAGAGACAGTCACAGCTGATACGAGTCCAGAGAGTTGTGCAGATGCACGCAGTATGACAGGAAGAACAAATGTTTTCTCAAATGCCTTCATCCTGGTTGTTGAAATGCCCGTATGCTTGGCATATTGGTGTGGTCATCAGGTTCATGCTATGCACATGATGTTGCTCCCAGTCCCCGTCAAACATCATACTTCTGGGGATTTTCTTCTGTTACAGAAGAGTACACATAAACGTTGGCCTACATTACTAAAAGTAGAGAGTTAAAATTTACATTTTTCATAGGACCCACCAGCTCTCCTTTTTATGAATTCCCTTTCATTCTAACGGTGATTGCTAATCATAACAATGGCAACAAATTTAAGGAATATTTTAAACAGCGCCTGTAGCATTTTACAGAATTTGTATCAGAGGTATTTTCCAAGAAGAATTAAATTCAACTGTGAAATACACTGTTATCGTTTACCATTCAAGGGAGATCACCTTGAACTCCAAGAACACTGATCTCCAGAGCAAAACAAGGGAGATCTTGAATTCACACTCCTTGTAAAATATTTACAATCAACAATGTTGATAGTACAAGCCCCATGGGGAATGTATAACTGAACAGCATTTTTCAGTGATTGGTATATATATTTTGTAAACTGAATATTGGACTTAATCCTATGAGAAGAATGTAGGTAAAGGCTTCTCAACATGGTGGAGAAAATTGGCCACAAACGTCCTTAACGTATCTTGTTGGTGCTTCATCTATTTCAGAAGGCAAGGCAGTGGTGGACAAGGGATTCCATGTCTTGGATGATTTTCCACTGAAAGTCTTTTTGTATTTCTCTTCAGTCAGTGCAGGTATGTTTCAGGCGACAGACAAGAAGATCTGAGGAAACAATTTTTTAAATTTCTTGTCTGCTTGTTATAGTATATTTTGCTGTTGGACACTGCCTCTCATGAATTCATGACGAGATTATTTTTGTCATTGTGAATACTGTATACTGGAGCATAGATGATGGCTATTACCACAACCACCCTGATTATCACATTTGTTCTTTTTGATGACCATTATACTTCTTCTGTTTATTGTAATTGTCATGTCTAGAAAGTGGGGCTTTCCATCAAGACTGCCAAGAAATGAACTTCCCATCAAAGCACAAAATTAGGAGCACTGGTGCAAAGCAAACAGCTCACCTTGTACCTGCTAACAAGTACACCAGCAGTGGACAGCAAGGTATTCAAAAATGAAAGCTTTACCTTCTTGCGGCACCTGTCCTCAAGCCAACAATTTTGTACACGAGTAATTGTTGTGAACAGAGGTAGCTAAAAAGATGGAAATATCCAGTTACTTTGCCCCCGTTCTACTTAATTAAAAGTTTGCTCTACATCATAGGACACTCCTTTTGAACCTCCACCAGGGATTATTCAGCTGTGATAGAATGAATTACCTCCTATCCCAACTGATAAGTGCCTACGTAGATGTCTCTCTTTTGTTCATCACACTGTCTTTCCTTGCTGTCGTCCTGTCACTCAAGGAAGATGAAAGCCCACTGTGTAAAGCTCCTCTATAAAGACAGGAGGGCTGAATCAACAAGTCAGAAAATCAAAATTGCACAGTATTTAACTTCTCTTTCATCAGAATCCTAATAGGTCCTTAGGGCGGATCTGATTGTCTTCCTAGTCTTTCAGGTCGTAAAACAAGCCGAAAGTTTAATATATTTTTAAGATAACCTCTGGATGTTAGAATTTTCCTGTTCTGGCCTAATACGTCTAATTACCGCCTTGCAGATTCTACGAGAGAATTCTCTTCTGTAATACTAAAGTAGAATGAGATAATTTAAACACACTTTATGCAGATTAATAAAGAACAAATGAGGACAGAGCGCTATAAATCGTCAAATGACAACCCCAACAAAGATTTATAACGCTCTGTCCTCATTTGTTCTTTATTAATTATATTGTGCACCTTGAGGATTTTGGTACGGTAGGCTCCCTTGATTGCATACGTCAGCATACGGTTGTGTCTAGCGCTGCCAGTACTTTGTTCGGGTTGACACTTTATGCAGGCAATATTCAGTCAGATTCAATATTTCTGTTTCTTTCTCTCACTCTCAGATCATAAAATGCAGACAAATCACTCATTCACCCTCTCCCGCTACATCAATATTTCAAAGACAAAAGTACGAGCTTACTGATCAAACAGACAATGCATCACATGCAAACAATATTCTAACAAGAGAGAAATATTATTCAATATGAGCAAGCATCAATGCATCAGATGGAAAAGATAGAAATGTAATAAGCTCCAAAAGTTATCTAGATCTGGTAGAGTTATTTCGTTCCTCAGTACGTAAGACAATGATACCCATAGCCAAGGGCATTTTCACATATAGCTCAAACCTGACCTTTACGAGTGTTCCCAAAGTGCTGAAAAAATCAAGGTTTATTGCACTGGTAATCAGATTGGACGACTTTCCTCTAGTCATACTTACAAAAGTGTAAAGTTTGATGCTAAACAGTTCACTGCCAGCTGTTTGAGATCAGTTCTCAGTGTACTTGCGCAAGTCATGGGTCCATGACAGAGTCAACAGTTCATTCGAGTCCTTCCAAAGAGTCGGACAATATTAAAACCCAAGGTACAATACCTTCGCCTTTCCTGGTCCAGGGAAAAAAGAGAGAGCCACATTGTGATCATCTGGCCATGAACACCAACTTGAAGATTACCAATGCGATTACCAAGGCGCAGAATTCCAGTGCGAGGATCGTGAACACTGTCCACAACAACAGGAACCACACTGTAGGATACTTTCACTCCAGGAGACACAGGGGACAGAAATCCAACTGGAGATGAAAATATAGTGTTCCTCGTAGACGGGAAGTTCATGGGCTTTTCACTAGTTTCTCGGTTTACTTTTTGCACAGTTCCATCTTGCTTGGGAGACCCATTTGCTGGTTATGCCAGAAACTGTGTGTACCACTTGACACAGTCCAAACTGAGATAGAAGCTTTTCTGCCCCTTAGATTTTTCCTTCCTGGGAAATTTTTCAATACCTCTAACCTTAGAGGATCCAGCTGAGAGAGGCTTCTCCAAACATGTCGAAAATCTACTGGAGGAAACCCAACAGGTCCATTCATCTCGTGTCCCAAGTTGTGTCCGACCAGAAATTAGTTTGTGCATAGCTTGGGGTCTAGATTACGTAAGATCACATGAGGAATCTACAAAGTACTATTGGGTGAAAAGCTTTTTTTCCCATAAAAGGTTAAAGAAACAGATTGGTGGGATCTGGCGCAAAACTGTGGCTGAAGTCATCTGGTGTCGTGCAATGTAGGGGTCGCTTTTCAGTTGTTGTGGTAGTAGAATGCAAAATTTAGATCTAAAAGTGCAGGGAAATATGCAAGGTCAGCTTAGTGCATACAGAATTGGTGAGAAGTATGATTCGGATCACATTCGCATACATTTGCGTTGATTGCACAAAGAAAGCTAATCCTAAATATCATAATCCAATAAAGAGATGTTTGCTTGTTGAAAGAGTATCGTTAAATTCTTGCATGTAGTGGGAGATTGTCTAGGTTGTTGAAATGTTCATGAATGAAATATTGCCATGTTGTAGCTGCCTTGATGGTACTCATGTGACCCGCTTCGTATGTAGCAATTTTTATCTTGCCAGGGAAACACACTGCAGAGGGGTGATTTCATGACAGCAATGTGGCATATGGTAAACACATTTTCTCTATGAATAAACAGCATACTTCAATGCATTTGTGCCTCCAGAAGGTAGTATACTTCTGTTTACAAGTAGCAGGGAAGGCATAATACAGATTTGTGAAAGTGTAGCATTCCCTTTAAAGATCTTTTTAATGATTGTGTTTTTATCTCACATTTGTGATTTCTCTAGCTCCATTTGTAATAAGAAATAAAACAATTCAAGTGACTGGCCTGAGTCCATCTGCTTGCAAGGAGACCATCAGTGAAGGATCACTTGTTGACAGGAGACAGAAATTCCTAGAAAATGTTGCCGATATCATATTGGACTTGCCAGGGATAAACATTGCTGTTGGCAAAGCACTGGGTGCACTTGGAAACACACCCTCAAGTGAGTACACACCGTTTATTTCTAGGCATGTCTGAGGGCTACACATGAAAGTGAATATTTACTGTGCCTGAGCTCATGTTAATGGACAGGTAAACAGTTCTGGAATCTTGATTGCTATTTAGTTCATGGTTTGTGTGTAAGCTGAACAGAGGATTGGATGTATAAACTTCTTGATGACAATTGCTGTTCTTTTGATGACAACAATGATGATGACAACGACGACGATGATGATGATGATGACCAGTAGAAAGATGACAACTATAGCAATGACATTTATCGCTGTTAATGTGATTTGATGTGCATCTGTTCTGTATCTTAACGTATGCTCTAGATGTCAAGCCAAGTCCAAGAAAAAGATTTCATGCTGAAGATAATGCTTGGGTGGATGTCTCCATACGGCTGGCATTTGTCTCCCCTCCCAGAAGCAGTCTTTCTCATGTTGGCACAACAGGCCAGGTGTCTAGCAAAGGGAAAGTGTTAGTTCATGGTGGTTCTTCTGCATCTACAGTACCCCATCGGAAGGGAATCCCTCGTCATGAACAGGACATCAGGGACACCCCACAGATGTCGGCATGCTGTGAGTCTCAACCAATGGATGAAGATGACACAGCAACCTTCCAGCTGCTGCCTAGGACGAGTTCCATGCCTGCGCCCTGTCCACACCATGAGGAACGAGAAGCCGTCGAGCATGGACTAGGAAAATCTCACAGCAAGGCAGCATCCAGTGCTCATTCCTCTTGTGTCCCACTGCAGAAATGTTCAACTGTCCCATCCGGTAGCTCCTCCAGTTCTTATTTGTTTTCAAAATCCTTGAAAAAGCATTCACTCACTGCACGGAAAGTGGCCGGAGTTTGGAGCCTGCTTTCAAAGTCATCCTCCCCTGTCAAAGCATCTGCTTCTGAACAGAAAGTCAGAGAAATCACCATCACACTTGCCGCGGAAGTTGTAAGAAGGATCACGGAAAACAAAGCAGAAATCCGTTCCCTAGTGCGCCATTTGAGTCGACTCGGAGCCCGGTATAGATGGCGACGCCCTAACCGCATAGTGGTTACAGCTACTACGACAAGTCTATCCCATGACTGGGAAGAGCGGGTGGAAAGGTTGATGAGAAAAAAAGAGAAGAGGTTATCTGAAGACCAGCCCAGGCTATCATTCATTTCATAAATAAGTCAGACAAAAGAGGCTGTATGGAAATCCTAGAAAGATTACAACCATCCTGATTGGTTAGGGATGGTTATAAACTTTCTGTGGTTTCTGGTACAGCCCCTATTGTCTGACTTATTTACGAAAAGTACAAAAGCTCTAGGGCAGTAGACAACTGTGCAATAATAAAAATGAGGATCCCATCTTTTCAAAACTATAAATAAAGCATTTGAAGATACTGTCACTAATAAAGGGACAGAAATAAAGATTTGTCTTTGGGAATAAAATATTTCATTTGCAGAGGATAGAGTTCTTGATCCACTTTCATGTAAGTAGCAGTAGATGCATATTATAGCTTTTGTAAGGAGCATGTCTCCTAGTTGTTCCAGTTGTTGAGAGATGAATGGAAGGTTTTCTGATTAGGTGCTCCTTTGAACTGTTTAAAATCTTGGTGAGTAAATGTTATGTTGGATTGTTTGAAGATCATAAAATGCAAACAAATCACTCAGCCTCCTCAGACATTAATGCATCATATTCAAACAATATTCTAAGCAAGAGAGAACGTATTCAATACGATCCGCGCATTTTTTTTTTGTCTTTTTTTTTGAAAGATTAGTGGAAGTGTCGATGGCTCACAATCGTGGCGAGCACACTTGCTGTGTCCCTGTGGTCTATATACTCCACAGAGATATTGTTAAAACTAAATAACTTGCCTCAAGTCCATCGCTTGAAGCTTGGGTTCCTCTTTGTCACACAGTTGGCCTGCAGTGAGGGCCATATCGGAGTAAGAAGTACATGTAATGGCAAATATGACTACAGGAGGAAAGCAGGATGACTACAGTAGGAAAGCAGAAAAGGAGGATGACTACAGGAGGAAAGCAAGGATGACTAGAGGAGGAAAGGAGGATGACCACAGGAGGAAAGGAAGGATGACTAGAGGAGGAAAGCAGGATGACTATAGGAGGAAAGGAGGATGACTATAGGAGGAAAGGAGGATGACTACAGGAGGAAAGGAGGATGACTACAGGAGGAAAGCAAGGATGACTACAGGAGGAAAAATGAGAAACGAGGGGGTGACTATGATAAACACTGTGCCCCTACCATCAGTATTCGATCCTGTGGCAATCCTGTGGGCACATGGCAACTGCATGCTGAAGGGGCTGCTTACAAATGTCAAGCATCTTAAGGATTACACAAAACCTTTGTTTGCTTTGCTTCACTCAAACCAGTTGCTATTTCATGTAATAGCTGTTAATAAAAGTGAAGTGACACCCTAGCAGAACTGTTGACAAAGCCTTTTACCCGCTTGTGAGCTGTAGAACTAGGAAAGATAAAATACTGACAAGTGATTTCATAGGAAGGAAA
>SMGT01002687.1:562594-615196 GCA_004794575.1 Lanistes nyassanus
TAATGCTACTCTCCATAGTTCTACCGTCCTAACGTATATAGGTTCCTCCCTGCAATATATATACTGTATTACCACGAGGTCGTTTAAATCGACACACAGAAATATCTATCTCCAACTTTATGGGCACAAAGCCTCTCTGGTCTTCCCACAATGTTGTTCACTCTCACAGACATGTCAAGCAACTTAAATCAGGCTCCACAGTTCGATCACTATCTCAAGTGTCCATCAACACAAGTCAACATATCGTTGCGCCACACGCCTAGGACGCGTTACGCTAGTGTGAATGTTCGTAGAGCGTGAAATCACTGCTTACTCATCAGGAACATATATAAAAGTTCCTTTACAGGCAGCACTCAGCCTAGACATCGGTATTCTCTAACAAAAACAATCACGTCTAGATATCTCTCACTTGAAAGGACCACTTTTCTTCTCACTCTAGCGGCGACAGTAGCGATGACTGCACCACCTTGATCTGTCAGCGGGAACACATGCGGCACGTCCACTGACGTCACAGCTGCCTGTCACATTCAACATCTACCCGAACAGTGTTTCGGTCTTTCGGGTGTCCAGACGTACCAAGAGGCGCTGATTCTAATTAGATTCAAAGACAGAAAAAAAACCCTAGGGGCACACACTACTATAGTATTCAGAGCTCGTACATATAGTAAACATGGGTTACAATTACAAAACAACTCCCATGGAGTGGTGTGGCCTGCCTTCCATCTTGGTAGAAGGGTTAACACAAAAACCAGGCAGATCCTCCTTCAGCCTCCCAGTGCAGATGAAGGGTTCGATCCACGGTGTTTGGGCACACGTTGCACTAGCGTCGTCCCTCACTCGCTACGTCAGCTGTCCGTCATTACGTCTGCACTCTTCTCTGCTCCTTGTCAGTCTGCTAATACTTACAAAACTGACCATCTCCCCCCACCCCACACTCACGCGGGTGACCAACGCTCATGCCCCACAGCGTTCTAATTTTAGCGCTCCGTCATCGCTCAGGCCAAGTGAACTGGCGTTCTCACAAAGTACGTTTCCGTGACAACCAGTCAGCAGGAAGCCCAGAAGACCACAGCTACAGAGCCTCTCTCCACATACCCCTCCCCTTTTACTTGGAAGCACTGTTCACCTAAACCCAACAACAATAATGATGTTCTTTAAATCACTGCAGAATGTGCCAGTGTTGCTAAATCCCTGTATACATTTAGGCTACAAAAGCGATGTGGACAATACATAGACACCTTTGTTCTTTAAATTTCCAGAATCCCTGCTGACAGTGTAAGGTTGTTCAATTGAAAGTTTGTGATTATTGCTTAAAGGGCCGAGCTGACTGAAATGGTCATATCTACACTGCTTACGTAACCAGTAACATAAATCATCAATTCCGTAAATAAGTAGGAACAGTCAGCAGAACCGTAAAGTAAAAAAAAAAAATCTCCTGATGTTTAACATGTGTATACACAAATCATTATATACACTGCAAACAATAATACATATCAGCTGGATAGCCCACATAACAATAATACATATCAGCTGAATAGCCCAGATAACAATAATACATATCAGCTTGATAGCCCACATAACAATAATACATATCAGCTTGATAGCCCACATAACAATTAATATTACATATCAGCTTGATAGCCCACATAACATGAGATTTGTTTACAAGGACATTAAGTTAGGAGGCGCTGGAGACTGAGTATTTGCTCAATTTTTCAAACAAAAAAAATAGAGCTTTAGAGAAAAGGAACCAAAGACATAAGTAATGGGCTGAACTTACAGAATGCTAGTGAGGCAGATATTTGTATGGCAGATATTTATCCACCATATCACCAACTAAGATTTGCTTCCTATAAACCGCCCCAGCTACATAAATGAGGATTACCACGCTTTAAACCGTTCTCTCTCTCTCTCTCTCTCGCCTTCGTTCGTAACCCGAGGCACTGTTCGTTACCCGAGACAAAAATTTTTCGAAGTTTGTTGTTCGTAACCCGAATTGTTCGTGACCTGAGTCGTTCGTACCACTGTATTTGTATATCACCTGCGATCTCATACATTCTGATTGTTTTCACGTATCATATCTATGATGGTCTGTCCACAGACTAACTTCTATTTATAAAACTCTTACGCCAAATGGAAACCGAAAGTAGCCTGGTGCGAGTGGTGGACACATTGCTAAGCACAAGTGGTGGTAATCGTTGAAGTGTTGTCGATCGAGTTAGCTGCCCACTAAACAACCGAAGCACATAGATCGAGGCTTTCTATACTTCCTTCCAATTCTTGGCAACTTGTAAGCCCGGAAGGCGAAAAGATTCGATATAAATAACTACTGCAGGAATAAACAAGGCAAGTATATATGTGGGTACGTGCATGTGGGTTGTGGGTGGGTTGAGAGTGGAGAGATCTATACTATAGGACATAGGTGAACGAGAGGTTTGATTTATATGGTGTCTTGAGCTGACTCGGCAACTTTGGCTATGCGGTAGCAATTAAGCAGCCGGTATTAAAAACAAACAAGCCTTATAGATGGTTCACAGGAAGTATGTACGTGCCGCAGGGGAAATCAAAACCCGCCACACCCGATCCTTGCTCGTGTTACTGGTTATACACGCCACAAGGACTCTCTCTCTCCCCCACTCACTCGCACAGACCATCCTTATCATCATCATCATCATCATCAATAAGCGATATGGACACAGATTAATGAAGATCTGACTTCATAGTCCAGGGTGTACTAAATAAAGTGAAATGAATTATGTAACAAACATTTTTATGAACATTATACACTGACAAGCAGCATCACAATAATATAACCAAAAACTTTATACTTTTCTTTCAGTAGACAAGCAATGCTTGAAGATTTATGATGTGAGTGGTCAGACAACGCTTGAAAATATAAGAAATGCGGAAGGAAAATATCATCACGAATGAGCCCAGTGAAGATAGTTTGGATGGGAGGAGAGTGTGTGTTACAGGACTAGCAGAATCTGATGCCGAGCTTTGCGGATTGTATTTTGAGAACAAGAGGAGAAGCAAAGGCGGGGAACTGGAAGAGGATGGGGTGGTGTGGGACCAAGAGGCTGAACATTTTGTGGTCACCTTTGCTGATAGCCATGGTGAGTATTCTTGATGTTTTTGGGTGGAAGTTATCTAATGCAGTCTCCGGAAATGTGTAGATGCTTATTAAAACAAATCTTCAAATATACACTGTATGAAAACGATTCTGTGTCTTTCCCTGAATTCAATCACTTTTTTCTGAATTGATTTCCTGCCTCACATTTTGTATGAACTTAAACATAACATTTTATTCAAAGGAGATTAAGATAGAGGGGACTGGGAATAATCCATTTGTTCTTTGGGTGCATCATCTGACTTACAGATGCTGCTAGAGTGCTAGAGAAAAAGGACCACACTATAGCAGGGAAAGGAGTTCAAGTGAGGCTCCTGGCAACTATCTCTTCATCTGATGACCTGGAGAACACAGTGGGCGTTGCCATGGACACCACAGTTGGTGAGTTGGATGCTTTTGGTAGATTATGGACAACAGATCAGGAGAAGGAACCAGGGGAATACGTTCTGATTCCTTGATTGAAACTCATGTGGTGGCCCAGTGTGTGAAGGTTATTTTTGTAATTGATATTCAACACCACCTTCACACAACTAATTTTTTGTTACAGCCATTGCTGCATCAATCTTCTAGATCATAGCTTAAGCATTTCGTTCAACTTACAGCTCACACAAATGACATCAGTTTTGTCCCCCAATATCAAGATATCCCTCCCTTTACCTCCTCCCCACCCCCCGAAAAACAGCTAGTGATACTGAACAAAGCAAAAGATTGAGGCTGTTCTTCCACAGCCACAGATCTAGGACCTACTTCTAAACCTCCAAATTTCATTGAAATACTGATTTAATTACAACATTAGTATGATAAAGTTTGTGCCCAGGCATAGTAGCACTGCACTGAAAAAACCCCAAAACCAAAAAAACTGATCTCAAATTTGTACTAGCTTTGATTTATATTCCTTTGTATCAGTTGTTTTATTACAACTACTGTACATGCAGCCTGTTCATTTTCATAATTGGAGGGTGTGTCATTTCCTGAAGACCATCAGCAACCCAATTTTTTGTCAGGGTTTGAAGACAGCAGCACCAAAGAAAGTCAGCTGCTTCATAGTTTACACGACAAACCTGTTTGTTGAAACAGGCAAGGAGGCATGCACAGCTGTCCGCTAAACTTCTTTCACTTTAGGATGTGGCACCTTCTTTTGTCTTCTGCTAACCAAGCACTGGGCACAGCCCTTGTTTGCTTGTTTTTAAAAAAAAAAACCCAAATGGCATGGAAAAGGAGCACATTTTCCCCATAAGTGCACACTTTGATGTATTTATGCATTTTATGACTACCCAAATTAACATGCTTAAGATTTATTCTTAGTTGGAAAACCCAAAACCACCTCTTCTAAACATAAATTCTTGTATAAACTGTCTTGTTAAATGTTCTCATCTCATATGTTGGTGATTTTGCTCACTAGCCCCATTCGTCGTAAAAAAGAAAATAATTGAAGTTGAGGGGCAGGTTCCATCTTCTGCGTACAAGGACACAGTCAATGGAGGACCACTGCTCGATAGGAGACAGAAATTTTTGGAACAGGTTGTGGACACCATACTGGAGACGCCAGAGTTCAATGAGGCTATTAGCAAAGCACTTGGTGTCTTTGGAAATGGAGCACTGAGTGAGTGTCACTTGATGGGTGTACATACATCCATTTGTATTCTGCTTAGTTCATGGGATTACAATCTGGGAGACGAAGGATGGGAAAATAGTTATGTTCACATGAGATGAAGATCAGGCTAGCAATCAATGTGTTCTTTATGACTTTTTCTGTGTTTGGCCAAGGAAAACAACAGGGAACCAGGGTTTATGTTGTGCACGAGTTTATGTGCTTGCGTTTATGTGAGAAAAATGAGTCACGATCTGTGTTGTGCAAGAATTTGTGTTCATAGGGCCCTGCAAAGTTTTAAGATTCAATTCAAGCTTGACACAGCAGTTTGATATGGAAATGAAAATCATGATTTAAATTGGCACTGTCACATTTATAACTCGCATTTGAAATACGGCATAATGTTTTCATTAAAAAAAATTTTATCATTTGAAAAATAGTGCTTTGAAGAAGACTGAGGGAAAGATTTTGCATGGTCTAGTGTCAGTGGGAGCTTTTTATCAGCTAATGGATTGAACGCTTGCTGGGCACCTACACTAACATAAACACAACAATACCTAACTAATGAGGACAACAGCTATAGTAAATCGCTTTGTAGTTTGATTCGAGATTAAAAAATCATACCCTTCCTGATTTGATATAAAGGTGTGAAAAAAGGCAACATTTGCAGGGCTCTAGGGTTCATTTTACACAAATGAATAATGAACTGCGCAGTGGATGAGTTAACATTCATGTAAGAAAATGAGCAGTGAACTGTTCATATTCATGTGACAAAGAAGTTGTATGGAGTTGTGAAAGCCATCCTTTCTTTTCAGAACTGATCCCCGGGTGTTTTAGATGGTGATGACAATGATGATGATGGTGACAACAGCAGTGCAATGAGTTATACCTTACATTGTCGTATTTACGTCTTCCATGCTATGTTGCAGACACTGAGTCAGTGGCAAGAAACAAACATCATGCAACAGGTAAGTTTTACCTCGAGGTCACCATGCAAGTGGCATTTACCTCCCTTTCCAGCAGGCCTCTGGAAGGAGAAAAGAGCAAGCTCAGAACTAACTGTTCAACATGTGCACATGCAGCCCCATCTCCACAGGCTTCTCCTGCGTGCGGACAGGACCGCAGGGAGTGCCAGCAGCAGCCACCACACTGGGTGTCTCCAGCAGCCAGTCAGGGTTACCACAGCAACAACACAGACTCTTCCCAGCAGCTGGCTCTGAGAAGATCTGGGCTTGTGTACCACCCCCAGAGCAAGGAGCATGAATTCCAGGAAGATGGAGCCAAGAGAGTTCATAAGCCAGCTATTGGTCCAAGCTCCTTTGGTGGGCAATGGAAAACACAGCCCACAGTTCAGTACGGCAGCAGTTACTCTGAAGCTCTGTTGTCTTGCAAGAATATGAAAAAGTCGTCGCCTGCAGCAGGCAGCTGTACAAGAATGACTATGATGAGACTTGGTG
Source organism: Lanistes nyassanus (assembly GCA_004794575.1). NCBI lineage: Eukaryota > Metazoa > Mollusca > Gastropoda > Architaenioglossa > Ampullariidae > Lanistes > Lanistes nyassanus. The sequence continues at coordinate 568,773 of SMGT01002687.1, forward strand.
CTGAAGTTGTTGGCAGAATCACGCAGGATAAAGAAAAGCTCCGAAGTTTGACGACTGCCTTGAGCAAAATTAATGGCAGATTTAAATGGAAGATGCCTGACCGCATAGTGGTTACAGCTACTAGAACTAGTGTACCCGATGACTGGGAAGAGCAGGTGGAAAGGTTGATAGAGACAAAAAGAGTACAGGCTTATCTCTGAGCACCAATACAGGCTTTCAAGAAATTAGATGAGTCGGGCATTTATATCAAAACTAAAACAGACCAACAGTGACACTCACAATTATGGAAATGCAGTTTCTGTTGAGAAACATCAAGCTTTAAAAAAAAAATCTCAGCATATAAAGTCACTGGGAACCAGCCATAAAAGCACCAATATAATGATGAAGACAGATTTGATGTATAAGTCTTTTATTTTCTGACTTGCATCAATTCAAAATCCGCAGGTTACAAGAACATGGTACAGAAATAAGAATGATTACTACTCTTTAAAAGTACTTGATCAGTGATAAATAAGTGATAGATAACATTAATAGCGCATCAATGCATTCAGAAAAAATGCACTCCTTGCGCTTGACCCACAACCATGTATAGACATAAAAGGTTCAGAAAATAGAAACTGTACAATCTATACAAACAGAAACTACACCAAAAATACAAGAAGAGCAGAAGACTAAGTTACTGAGAAATGTATGTACGTATCTATGTATGAGCAACATAGGATAAAAAGAGTGAAAGAACTCCTACATCTACCTACATCCTGCATTCATACATGTGTACACACACATACAAACACACATGCATCCATTACCCCAAAAAGTGCTCACAGCAGCATTAGTTCCCTAATAATTTGATGAGATTAGAAATGCTTCTGGAAAAGGTACATTTTTAAGGCGTATTTAAATGAGTCCAGTGACTGCATTAATCCTGTAACTCACGAAAATTCACAATGACAAAAAATAATGCCTGCACAAGTATATATATGAATATATTTCCACATATAACTCACCCAGGTAGAAATACTACAAGTGCAACATGAATTGAGCTCTTAACAAGAAACAGACTGAAAACATAGAAGTATGAAAATAGAGATGTTTTCACATCCGAATTATCTTGGCTGTTGCATACACCACCCATGAAAAACTATCACAGAACGGGTGATTCACAGCATAGCAGTAAAATGTTTGCTTGTTACGCAGAGGTCATGGGTTTGAATCCAATTGTTGGCACATACTTTCTCTGCATGTGTTACAACAGCTGGCCATCGGGGAGTTTCCACTGGCCTTGGTTTTATCAAAGTCATTAAAATTTACAATGCATTTTCGTTTCATAGTGGACCTAGGTCTAAGTTAAGGAGCTAAGTCTAAAGTTTATGATTTGTGTCTGTCTAAAGTTTATGATTTGTGTCTGTCTAAAGTTTATGATTTGTGTCTGTCTAAAGTTATGATCTGGGTTTCAAGTTAATGACTTGGGTCTGAAGCCAGTGAGGTGCGTCAAGTTAAAGACCCAAAACTGAAGTAACAAGCTAGGTTTAAAGTTCATGCTCATGCTAAGGCTAAAGCAGACATGCCAAATGCCAGAAATTAGTAAGGGCAATATTTGCAGCTATGTGAGAGTAATTATGGTAAGCTGGGAGCAATCCATCCCAATACAACTAGAAGACTATACTTCACTTCTTATACTATTCAGCTCTGAAGTAGGTTGAATTATTTTAAATCAGTAATGCTCAACCTACGGCCTGTGGGCCACAACAAGTTCGCTAGAAATAAGTTGGAAAAGCCAAAGCATCCTGACCTACGATCCTTCACATTCCAAAGGATGGAAACACAAATTTAGAAATGACCCCATGCAGATAAAGATCTGCTTGAACATATTAGTGAGAGGGACCAAGAAAGCCATTTGTGTGCTCCAATGTCAGAGGATGTTCTGGGCTGCAAAGATATGCTAAATTTTAATGTGGCCCTTGGGCAAAAAAAGGTTGTTAAAAATCAATACTCAGCAGCATTATTTCTGTTGTAATCATGATATTTCTGGTCAAGTCAATCTTGTTTCCCCCAAAGGAGCTACACTGAAACTATTTTCTTTTGATGCATTTGGAAAAAATTTAGTAGCCTTGCAAACTTGGTTTTAATTTTGGCTGTGTGCTGATATGGTTCATAAACGAACTCATTCTGTTTGGCTGAGCCAATAGTTCTGAAAGCGTCAAATCTGAAAGAGGAGTGACAAATACTGGGATGTCTCTTGCATGATCTGTGAGCATCCGAAAAAGACTTTTAGCTAACAGATTGCCATGAGAAGGTGCCAAAATACACTGCTGACATGCATCACTCACAAAATCTGGCTCCAGCACGTCTGTCAAATACCAACCAGTGACAGTCAATAAACCTATCAAGAGTACCATTTTGGCACCGACTGTAATTGTGGAATACGGCATGGTTGATGGATTTGTGCAGGTTCTGCAATTTTACGAGCTAGATTACTGCATTTATACAGAGGTAAAGACATGCATGACATAACATGTCTAACACTTCTTCAGAGTCAGCTTGCTAGTCACCATTTACTTGTTCCCTTTATGCCCATGCTTGCAGAGAATTCAGAAGTAGAGTACTGACTTGCCATAAACTGTTCTGTGGAAGATGGGGTCCATATAAGCATGTGAATAGAAGGCAAAGCATACATTGAAGAATTCTCCCTCCCCATGTGACTTCCACACAAAATTCTCATAACTGAATTTTTTTGGGGGGTGGGGGTGTCCAGTTTACAAAGCAATGTGAGTCAAGCACACCCAACAAATCTTAGAAGGAAAACAATTTCTCTTATCCTGACACCTTGGTCTTTGGGTAAGAAAAAATAGGTATGGGCCAAATGTGCGCTGACATTTTCCAAGAAGGTACAGCAAGATGGTAGAAACTAAAAATGCTCACATGCTATGATCAGTGGCTGTCAGAGTATTTTAACTGTCTTGGATTCTTTAGCTTATCTGAAATTGGTGCTTCCACCTGATGGCCCGAGACACTCCAGGTAGCGCTTGACTCTTAGCTCTTGCCCATCAAGTGTGTGGACTTTACTCAGAATGGCATCAACCACTGTGCACCAAGAAAACATTAATTTTAGAAAAACAGAACATGATACCTTTGGTCAGCTGGTTGAGGGATGGCTGCTACCATTTGATTTGGTTAAATTTATTCATATTTCACTGTTAATGAGAAACATTGTACACATTTCAGAATGTCATTTATTTAAGAGTAATGCATGTGCTTTTACCTTTGATACATAATAAAACTGTATTTGTGTGAACATTTGGTATTTTCAGCAGTCTGAGAAAGCAGAAACTACTGGTTTTGCTGTCATACCATTGAATGCATGTACAAATATTTTGAAGTACTAAACCAAAATTTAAAGATTGAACTGTACTTTTTTTGAGAGATTGTGTTAAAGTTGGGTTTGTTCTCATAGCTTAAAGGTCTCGTTGCAAATGAGTTTCACATCACCTTAACTGCTAATGCACTGAAGTGGTTAGTGGAGGTTGGGTGTGTGTGCGACTGTGCGTTTAGTTACAAAGCTGTTCAGACAGGGTCATTTACTGACACTACAAAACTGTACATTGTTCCATCTGGTAACTTCAAGACAGTCTTGATGGTAATATTTTTTGGAGGGTAAAGGTGATAGAGAAGAATTTCTTTAAATGTTTATTTTCCCTGCAATTATGTGTCAACATTTAGCTGAAGAAGCTACATATTATGTGGAGATACATGTATATAAATTTTGTATTTTTATATCAATATTGTGCACCCCATTTCTATATGCCAGAAATATTTATATATATCACAGTGACTGATATGATAATATATATAACATTATCTGATATGGTGTGAGACAGTTTAATAGGATGCAAAGCTTTTTATCTGAACTTTCGATCAATATGACCAATCAATACAATATAAACTCAGGTCTTACCCTCATAGTCTTGAAAGTAAACAAGACATCTATGATGTTCACCATCAAAATCCACCTTTTCCACGGGTCCACCCTGACTTCTCCGGTTGCTTTCAAAATAATACAGCACAGTATCTTCTGTTGTGTTCACGTTCAGATTCTGAATGAGGACGCAGTTTGAAATAGGCACTTTAGACACTGACAGACGCCTTCCTTCCAGACTCCTTTCCTGACACATTTCTTGCACCTTTCTGAAGTCTGAAAAAAAAAGATTTTCCAAAAAAGAAATCAATTTATTTACCAGGGCTTCTGTAAATGGTGTGTTCTTACCAGGGTGAAATATATTAATCACATCATGTAGAAACAGAAAAAAGTGTTAGTCAAATAACAGCCAAATAATATTCGGGAAAGAAAAACTGCTGATAGAAATAAAGCATAAGTGTAGCCGAACCCGAGGTACAGAAAACGTTTTTATCGAAAATAAAATATTGTCATGTTATATGATGCAAGCAACTTTATCATTGACAGGTTGCACTTTATTTACTGACTGCCAAGGCAAATAATAAGGGCATTGTTTTATTTTGAGTATTAAAGTGATTTGAGTTGAATTTAAATCAAGTTCTATTCATAACTATGATTCTGCTGTGTAGTTTGGAATGCTGGACTTTCTTAATGTTTGAATAAGAAACTGCACCTCTCACAATTAGTACAAAACTTTTAATACATCTGGGATGCTGTGTTTTACTAAACCTACAGCTTTATGGTTGGGTTAGTTAAGTAAAGCTTTTTACGTTAGCATATACACTGTGTGTTTATGTATATATATAATGTACAATCAGTGCTGCCACATGTTGCTTGTAAAGATAGTAAGTGCAGGAATTTGTGGTCTTGTGGTTTGTGAAGACGGTTGCAGAATGTGCTTCAAATGAACAGGTTTATGGTTTCCAAAATTTGAATCCAAAATATCCTTCTGTTTATGATGTATGCATTTTTAATGTTTCAATTCACACAGGGGTCAAAACTATGAGGTAAGATTGTAGCATGCATATCCTTATGTCCTCAACTTAAAGCTACACCGAATAGGTGACTTGAAGACAGGATAAATGAAGTGTTCCCTTTGCCAGTATGGTGTCCTGTTTTTGAATGTGCTTTCACCAGGATGCTGATGTTTGAAAGGTTATAACTCATTTACATAATGGATGTAATCGCTTGGTGTCTTGTAAGCTCAAAATCATCTGAAAAAATATTTCCCAGATGGGTGGGTCTTTAACGCCATATAGTCATGCTCTGCATAATATAGATGCTTATCAGTTTGACACCCTCTCACCTCAGACGAGTAAAGATTGCACATCGTTTTCTGGTTTTTCAAAAATATGGATCAGTTTTTGTGATGTGTAATCAAACACTAATTTTATTGTTTTGCATTGTACACTTTGTTAACTCATTTTATGTGTTGCTTACTCTATACTGCTTTTTGAAAACAAATCTGTAATGTTTTTCGTGTTGGTTTTAGTGCCTATTTTATCTTAATTAATTCTATACATGTATTTGTTTTATCCATTCCCCTAATATTTTACTCTTAGTGATATTGTGAAGTGCATGGGAATCTGCACTATATAAGCCCTCAAAAGGTAAAAATAAACTGAACAACAAACAGAACTTACATGATGAGACCTACACACGGATGCTGGTCATGCACGGTTGATTGTCATGTGCATCCACCGTGCATGACCAGTGTCCTTGTCAGCTAAGTGAGTTTTATTTGTCTGTTAGTATCTGTTTGTGCCGTCCTGAAGAAGGGACCATGCCCTGAAACATCGACACCCTGTCTGTCTGAGTCTCGCTTGGTCAAGTTTTCTTTCTTGTTACCTTTGCTACCCCAAGCTGCAGTCACCTGTTTCTTTTCTCTTTAAAAATAAGCCGGTAAAAATTGTTTCCCAGTATAGAGACAAAAGAATTTCATTACTCTTCAATATCCGTATACACATATTACAATTAGTATTACCATCTGAGATGTCTGAGCTAATGTCTGAACTGAGTCATTCATACATTTGGTAATTAAGAACTGCAAATGAAGATTTACATTACTTCAGAAGCAGATTTACTGATTTTTAAAGGAGGTGATAATGTCTGTTCTCTTATGTAAAACCAATGGACAGTTTCACAAAATTTTATGTTGCTAAAAATAATGAATAATCTGGATAATGATTTATAAAGTCATCAGGCTGTTGAAATGAAACTGGTTTACATTTATCCTAGGCAAAGGACACCAACAAACATTTTTTAGTAACATTTTCTAAAGGTGGCTTCAGATACCAGACCTGGTTCCTCACTGAAGACTGCTAGAACATCTTCCAGATTGTCAGCATAGATCAAGTCAGTGGGTTCTAATCCAGTCACACGTTCCAGAAACAACTCCAGACAGTCATGAGTTGTGGTCTTCGACACATTCCGAAAAAGCAGTTTATCAGGATATGTTGGCCTGGGTAGGGGTGGAACATGGAGATTCACTTTGGTAGGCTGCCCATAGACACTGTGCTGTTGGCCAGCCACACGAGCTGCCACTGTCGGCAAATAACCAGTGAAAATAAAATTACCAGATTTTCAGAAATGGTGTGCGTGTGCGTGTGCGTGTGCGCATGTATGTGTGTGTAAGAAGCCTCTCATCTTCTCATGTATAATGGTGGGTGTGAATAGAACTTGTCAATCTTTATATGAAAGGTGCTATCAATTACAGGATGTTTTAGTAATATGAATGCTTTTCCGAGTTTTTAATATGTATCATTGTATGTGTCAAAAAATAATTAAACAACTGCTCCTACTGAAGAACCAGCCATGTTTTGTTGGAGTACTGCTTAACCACACTTTCTGTTGCTCCATTTATTGCAAAACAGACAGTAAACCAGCGTAAATATTACAGTGTAAATCTTTATTGGGACACTTTTTATTCCAGCATGCTTGCTTCCTCATCATCAACAAGTGGGAGGTAAATGGCTGCTGATTTGCTTAACATTGCATTGTCAGCAGCAATTAAAGACTGTTGCAATGTAGAAGGAGTGAAAAAGGACAATGAACATGTCTGAGAGAACAGCAAATGCTTAGAAAGAACTCTTGTTTGTTTGCTCTCTGAAAAGCTGTGACACCTAGGAAGAAAGTGTATTTGTACATGTATGGAAAATAAGGTATAAATCAAAGATCTTCAGAGATAACTGCTGTATCACACAAACCTGCTGCACCCGATAGCAACGCCATCCTAATTCTTTACTTTCCCTACATTCAAGAAACACAGCCTAAAACTATCCAAAGACTTGAGATTAAAAATTATTTATTAAATAAGATAATCAGTCTGACTTACCCTCTGCCTGCATGAAGGTAACATAAACGATGCCTTTGTGTCGATCAATGTGTATTTTCTCTACCTCCCCTCCTCCATGACGCTTTGCCTCAAAGTACAGAAGGTACTTCTCCTCGTCCTGCAGGCTACCATCAACTTCAAACTCAACTGTTCTCAGGGGCTCTGGACTGTCCTCCTGGGTCCTTGCCATGTTTGTCTCTTTCGAAGGAAAATGCAGGGTGACCTCAAGGTCACGACCCCCAACTTTGTGCATCTTGCTGCAGACATTTTTGGCAGCTGCAAAAAAATCCACCACAGTTATTTTTAACTTAAAACCAGACCTGTAATGTTTCAACTTGAAAAAAAAAACTCCAAATGCAAACTGATTCCAAGACAAAATGGTGTTTCATAAAAAACCTTTTAGTCTCAAAACCTTAGCCAGCAAAAGTTGTTAATAGAGTTTAGAATTTATTAACTGCTCAAACATAATACTAGGAAATAAAGTTAAGAGGCACTGGAGATGTTGAGAGTTCACTCTAATTTTAACGCCGGATTAAAAAAAAATAATTTACAGACCATCTAAAGTCTTGCCTACAAATGGGAATGAGATCATCATCATGATTATCCACCACCACCACTCCCATCACTGCCACCACAAGCACAACCACATCTACTCTTTTTAAAGACAAGACAGTGAAAATAAGGCAGACCACCAATGTAGTCTAGCAGCCACACAGACTGATATGAGCGTATTCAGCAATTTAAAGTTTGTAAAGAGGCATCTACATTCTACGGAATTTGCAATTTTCTGCATTTCTTTTTAGACTGGAAGAGTCGGAGGCAAAAAAAGTAATACTGACTCTCTGGATCCACAAATGTGATGTAGATTGCTCGTTCCTCCTCATTCACTACTAAATCTTTGATGGAGCCTCCACCCTTGTGAGGATTCTCAAAGTACAATTCATATAGTTCTTGCATTTTAGTGTCACATCCAGTGATTTTAACTGTGCATGGACAAGAGGTCATCGGGTCATCTACAGGAGCAAGGGTCACCTGCAACTGCTTGCCGCCAACTGTGTGTGTCACCCTAGTAACCTGTTTGGCTTCTGAAACAGTCAGATGATACTGTCTTGCTGACAGAGTGACAAGAAGAATTGATATATCAAGTAACATGAACAACAGCTTACAAACTGGGATTATGTGGAGAGTAACAATACTAACATTAACTGTGAAACAGTAAGGAAAATGTAATCACTACTTAAAAAATGAGGAGTAAGAAATGCTAACTTTTAAATTTTAAATTATTTAAGGTATCAGCTATAGATGCACAGAAAAAAAGCACTGACAACATGAAATGTTGGGGGACATTAAGTAGTTTCGCACATAATTAAATGGAGCATGATAGACACAAGATGAGAGGGCACCTTCAGGTGTCTGGAAAGTAATGTAGATGACATCTTTCCTGTCACCAACTTGGAAGTCTGTAACAGTTCCCTCAACTTTGCGTGGATTTTCAAAGTACAGCTGGTAAAGTTCTACCTGGGAGGGGTCAAATCCTTGCACTATCACAGTGCACTGTCTTCGATGGTCCTTCACAATGTCAGGTGATGCTTGCCGTGACATGATCCTCAAGAAATTATTTGCTGAAGGACTTCAGCTGATTGTCCCAGTTCACATAAACCAAAGCAACAATTAAAACATTCTGGCTAGTTTAAAAGGTTAATTAGTGTTTCTTCAATTTTTCAACCGCTTGGTATTGTTGAAAGCAAGAGATGTGAAGAGTTCCCCTACTCCCAAAACAATTCTCCCCCCCCCCCCGCCCGCCATGTGAAAAGAGCTGATCAAGGAAGCTCATTAAATGATCGAATTGTTTCATAAATAATGAAAGTAAAAAGGAATGTTCATCCATGATTATTTATAAAATTTAAATTAAATAGGAATTGTAGCACTTACTCCAGTTACTGATTTTTATAAAGACATTTGAATCATTTTCTCGGCAGCGTTATGAGAAAGTAAAAGTATTAATATGTTTCTGCTGCAATGTTTTAAATGTCCCATTCTGTGTTAAACATAGCGCAGTAATCTTTATAAATCATGAAATGCTTACCCGGTAAAAGGAGCCTTTCCTACTTTCGTGTTTGAATGAATAGTCTATCTGATCATTGATGGGGCGATCGTATTAACATTTTTTCAGAGCGTACTTACTTTCTCTTTGAATACTTAGAATGTCTTTTAGTAATAGGTTTTATAACGTTATAGTTCTACAGGTATTATAATCGAAGCATTCAACTGCTGTCGATTTGTGCCGACCTTTCAAAGCAACAGCTAACATCGATTATTGTTTTCAAAGACTAGAACAGCAGCTATAGGTTTGTAAGCAGATATGTACATTGAGGTATTTATGAAATTAAACGTACAACACACAAGGTATAACCTCAGAATAAAGTAAAGATCTTAGTCTAAATAAGATGATTTTAATGCGCTTTATCGTGTTTTAGCCGTGTTTTAGTCGTGTTTCATGTGTTTTTTCCCCTTGAAGTATTATATCCCCAAATGGTGTGTTATATTTGAAACCGAAAGTACGTTGTTCGGAAGCATGCCTATTTCCGCTATCTAGTCATACGGCCACCAAGGAAGTTTTGATGCATATCTTTGTTGATGTTTGTGGTTCAAGATAAACCATTCTAGATTAATTTTACAATAAATGTAAAGAACTTGAATCCATTTTTACATGCTTTGCTCTTGTCGAAATCCAGCCTTTTTGCTTTTATTTTCAGCTAACAAAGGAATAGATGGTCGTGGTGAGTACCGTGGACGGCTTTACATTCAACATCGAGAGTCAAGAGAGAGACAGGGAAGGGAATGTTTGTGGAGAGAGAGGTACATATAAAGGAGGTTATTTTTTAGGGCTAAGATTAAGAAGCAAGTATAGGGCTTATAATTACACGTAGTCAGCCCTATAAACAGTAGTTGTTTACAATGTTAATGTAAATACACATTTCATAGATAAGATCTTAATCCACAGAACATGATTTTGTCCTGGTGATGCGTATCAGACTATTATTGGAGGTAAAGGATGGAATCAACATACAGGAATAAGATCTAGACATGACATGGGACAGATATGAATCTCTACAGCCATACAGTAGTGGGCATACACATACACAAACACACGGAGAACAATTAAAGTGAGTGCATGCGAGCAAATGAGACAGAGAGACGAGATGCATGTACATACTAATTTTCTGTTACATAAGATAGGGAATAAAGCTAAACCTCTGAATGAAAGACAGATAAAAACTGAGTTTCTAGTTTTGACTGTTTATATTGCTGTTCCACTGATTATGCAACTTTCTTAAACAAGTTAAAAGTTATGTCGCATATTTTTATACTTTTTTTTTACATATAATCTTCCAGTGATGTTGAATGTTGAGTGTGATAAAGATTTTTCCCCCATCTGCGTGACAGATATCATTTATCCGGGTTGAAAATCTACACCCAGATACCAGGGACAATGCCATCGAGTTATATTTTAGCAACAAGAGACGCAGTTGTGGTGGTGAGGTGATTAAAGTGGACAGACTGACCAAATCATGTGCTCTTGTTTATTTTACAAGCTCTCTTGGTATGTTGCTAGAACATGTATGCGTGATTAGAGTACACATCCCTGTATACTTCTGAACGTTATTATAATAAGAATATTTGTTTTATGATATTCTTTAGAATACACCTGAAGGCAGCAAATTTCCGACTGATAAATTAGGTGTGTAAAGTATGTGACAGTAGATGTTACAAGACCATGTACTTCTTTATCAAAACAATGTAAGCGAAATAAAAATGTAGGTCAAAAGAAGAAACATCATGTGATAGATGTATTTTTAATGTCTTGGTGGAATTTTCCCATTGCAGATGCTGAGAATGTACTTAAAAAAGGATCTCATTGTCTGGATGGTTGTATTCTTGAAGTTTCCTTTGGTTGTTCTGATGTCTCATTTCCCAGTAGACATCCACTTCAATTTGATTTGAGGGACAAGCAGACAAATGAAGACGACAGATTCGGTTGGCCGGCCAGGCCAGAGTATGACACGCAATACTGGTCAGATCGCAGACAGAAGCAGGTGAGAAGTGACACGAGATTTTCTTCAAGCCCACACGTCCAAAGCAGCCCAGAGTCTCAGATTTCTGAGAGAAATGCACAGGAAGCATTCCGCTGGATGGCAACAGACATGGAGGTGGATAGTGACGGGGAGTCTTACCAACAGCTGCCTGTGGATGCTTTGAAAAGGGCCACTGGGTCTGAAGCCATTTGCAGTGAGAATATGCTGGCAAAGAAATTTGACAGGCCAACATATCCGATGCAGAAGGGATGGTCTGTGCCAGCACATGATGCAACAAACTCATCAGCACTAAGCAGTGACGACTTCAGATCTAACAGCCTGGACAGAAAAGTGGACAGTATTACGTCTTTGATGACAGGACTGAGAGTATCTGATGATACGCAGTCAGTCATGTGGAATGAACATAAGCAAGATGATAAGAGGATTAGAGCCGATCAAACGATTTCCCTAAAAGATGAATTTATTCTCAACCTAAAACCGGCGCAGATGAAGATTCTTTCATTGCCACAAGCTGGCCAGAGGTTTCGCCAGATATGTAAGGATCTAGTGTTTGAAGTGGACCACCCTAAGTTCCGGCTAAACATAAAAGCTCCAGAGAACGAAGTGTTGAAGATCAAAGATCATATCCTGAGTTTTATTATAAGTCTGTATGAAACAAAGATACCAGCAACATCAGCTCTGACCAAAATGCTCTGCAGCACACATGCCCAGGACTTTGTTCAGGCCAAGATTGATGAACAAATGTTGATTTGTTGTTGGGAAGCAAATTCTGAATCCATCATCATGTATGGTCAACTCTCTGAACTCGAAAAGGTACAGAAAACCATTAAGTTAGCGTTCAGGCAAGAGAGTATTCTCTTAGATGATGATAGGATGGCGGTTGTGAAAGCTGCAATCTGGCAGCCATTTGTGGATGAAGTGGAGCACCCAGAACGAGGGGCAGTGCCGTCTCCTTTGGTCGTTGTAAATTTACCGCAGAAGTCTGTCACAGTTGTAGATATTGCAGAGGAATTTGACAGGACATGTCATACTGTGAAGAAATTCTTCACCAGGAACAAACTGGAAGAGGTTAAGCTGAAGACTGACCCAGTCAAGCACAGGTTCCTTAAGCAGTTCTGCAAAGAGGAGCTGGATGAACTGTGTGAGCAGGAAGGTGTGACTTTAAAGTTGGACAAGGAGGGCCAGGTAATTGCCAGAGGTCTCCAGCACAGTCTGTCCACTGTCCGTAAAGAAATCTCTCAGCTCATGGACAACATTAAAAGTGAACACAAGACATTGAGAGGTCCTGGAATTGCAAAATACTTCAACAGCCAGCATGGTCAGGGCTTTCTGAAACATGCAGGAGAGGCCTTGCGTTGCCTAGTAACTGTATCTTGTGATCTGACCACAAGTTCATCTCAACAAGGAGGTGAATCTACCAGAAGCAGGCACAGAGCCTTAGCTGACGATGGTAACTATTGATACATGATAACATTATGGAGATGATTTGTGAGGATTTCTCATGAGATTTTATGGATAATTTATGGGATTAACCCTGTCTTCAGGGTGAAGTTTAATATCTGTTTCTCTGTTCTTGTATCATCTGGGGGAACACATTCCATTTTGTTTCTTTTTCTGGATCTTGCAGTAACTCAGGTAAAGTAGGGTGTGTATGTATGGCAAGGTGCACAGGTATGACAGGGTGCTTGCATTTGTGTACCTGCATGAAGCAGAGTGATCTGCTAAATGGATTGAAGGCTGTTTCATGCAGACGAATGAAAAATTCATCTGGCCATTCACTGTAGTTCCAAAACACATGAGTGTAATATATCCAAGGGAAAAAAAAGAATTTTCTATGAACAGTTTTGACTTCAGGAAAACTTTTTGTCTCCTGCCATCGACCAAGTCCCATCACAGGTCAAAATGTGCAGACCTTGTCAGTAATGTCCAGCTCACTGTGTCGTGCTTGTTTTGCTTTTAGGGGTATTTTGACATCAGTACGCTTGAACTGTTCTGTGTGGAAGCATGTGAAAAAAGATATCTGACTACCACTCTTCACTTTCTGAAAAAGTTTTGTGGGCAGCTAAAGGGAAGGTGTTTTATTGCTGTGTAAATTTTTTTGTCTGAGTGCACTGGTTTCAAACCTGATCTTCCAACTATAGCAACTTACCGGGCTCTTAAATTCAGCAGTTGTTAAAAGACTGTGCATGGAAGGACTGCTTATCCAGATAGACTGACTAGCTTTTTTTTCTTTTTTTGCACATTTGGAGAGTATTTTAGGTATTTTATTGAAATTCTTTATGTATGTACTGTGCTCATTCCAGCCAGCAACACTTCCTGTTTCACTTTCAGTATGCAGAGGCAGCTTGTATGCATTTACTGACCATTTCAAATTGTGATTCATTAGTCTGTATTGTTGCAGTAGAAGTTAGGAATTGAGAAGTCAAAGTTTTTGATTATTATCATCTATAATTGGCTTTTTAACGGTATCTAACTACATATAATATTGAAGTATTTAAACAGATTCATAAGGAAGCAAATGTCAAAAAAAATCTGTAAGTAGAGTGTGTTAAGTAAAAATCCTAAATCATGGGGGTAAAACCTATATTGATCTTTTGACATGGATTAGCTTGTTCCATCCTGACATATACATGTCAGAATATAATCTACCTTCATGTCACAAGCTGACAAGCAATACATGTGGGGTCAGTATCATGCAGGTTTGTGTGCCTCATGCAACAGTAGGCTTCAATATCGTGCAGATTTCTTGGCTTCACGTGACAATACCCCTGAGAACAAGTCTGGCCCTCCTGTAAGAATCATCTCTGGAGAACTTGCCAGATCAAAGGTAAGAGAACTTGGTTTGTCAAAGATGTGACTAAGAGAAATATCAGGATCTGCATTCCAGACATCAGTATCGCAGAAGCTAATTGATGGTTGAGCAGAATCAAATAGGGTTCCAGAACAGTAACAACTAGGGACAGCCACAAAAAGTGGACACATAAAATGCCTTTTGGGGCTGTGCTCATTCACAGGACAAAAATCAACACATGTTCAGTGTAGGGGTAGGTTTGAACTACCAGAGTTCTTTGTCAATGTTGAATGTTGTAAAGCCCCATCTTTGAACTTCTGTTCCAGTTGGCATCATGGTTTAGTGTGGCAATTATTGTCCTGTAATTAACCCTTGCACTTCTGGATATAATGAAATGCCTAAGGAAAAATCGTACTTAAAATCAAAGGATGCATAACAGCTACGAGCTGCACTGCACTTGACAGGAAAGCCATGATCGTGACCCATTTATCCATTACCTATGGATGTCCGATGTTACAGGCAGACGTGATCGTCAGCACAGCTCACCCCAGCCTGGACCTTCAGAAAGGTGTGCTGTCACACAGCATCCTGCAGATTGGGGGCAGTGTGATTCAGCAGGAGCTGCAGGACTATTTCCAAAACCATGGAGCTGCACAGCTGGGTAAGGTGGTGGAGTCTTCAGGAGGGAGTCTGCACTGCAGACGTGTATACCACCTCAGTCTTCCAAGGTGGCGTGAAGACAAGGGGCAGGTGTGTTTGTCAGAATGTGAATGCAAAAAAACATGTATGTCATGTTAGGCAAAATAAACACTTATTTTTATGCATCTTATTATAAAAGATTCAGTCAGCCTGATTGTTGGTGAAGACCTGTGGTTTTGTCATACACAAGTAGCATTAAGCAAAATCAGCGAGTTTGACCAGCTGATTTTTTTTTTTTGGGTTGAACTTTAATTCTTAGTAACTGTATTTTAGCAGACTTACTTGCTACTAAACTACCCACCAAATTGAAATGTGCACATGAAATAATCCTTCAGTCAGTACCTTGCAGGAAAAAAATTGTCAAACCAAACACTTGGCTTTGATCATTTTTACACACATTATTCTGGTTTGTGTTGGCCCACGGCTACAGGTACTGAAAGCTGCAATAGGGGAGTGCCTGGACAGGGCACACAAACAGCGAGCCAAGAGCATAGCTTTTCCCACCCTCGGCACAGGCAAACTGGGGTACCCAAGTGATGCTGTAGCAAACATTATGTATGGTGTGATGAGCAAATGGTTCCACAGCAACAGTAGCAGCAGCCTGCAAGATATTCAGATCATCGTCTTCTCCAGAGACAGGGACAGTTTGGAAGTGAGTTGGTACTGTGTTCGTCACAGCTTAAATATCTATGCTTGTGTTCATAAATGTTCGAGTATGCACCTATGTGTGTGTACCTGTGTATGTGTGTGTGTGTGTGTATGTAGATTCATGTGCTGGTTATTCTGTGCATCCATTCGGGCTGTTTTCACCAATTTTCTTCTGTCTTTTCTTTTGTCCTTCTTTATTGAAACAAATACTTGTACACATACAGTTTTGCCGTAAAACTGACTGAACATGCATTTCTGTATGTTCATGGGAGGTGTGACACGAATGAAAGATGTTCATTACTATGTTGTATTTCACGATATTATTAATGTCTCTCCTACAGTCCTTCAGAGAAGCAGAAAAGCTAGGAGCTCAACAGGGGAGGCGATCTGACCAAAAGCATCGGGATCATGGTAGCAGTCACAGAGGTAAAGCAAATGAAAACTGTATTCGTGATTTAAAAAAAGGTAATTTTTCCTAAAGTAAAATTAGTTTTAGAATTGTGCACTACATGCCTTTTTCTTGCTGGGTGGGAGGTGGCAGTTGCCGCCCTTGTTGTCTTGACGCTAACCGGCGCTGGGCAGTCAAGCAGTGTATGTCTCCACTGGGTAAGAAAAAGGCATGTAGTGCACAATTCTAAAAAGAATAAACTAGAAGTGGTGATAGGTGTGATCATGACAATGATGACAATGATGACAATGATGATGGAAACTGTAGAAAGGGTGTTGAGGTTCTGATGAGAAAAATTGAACACTTTTTTTTTGGAAAGACTGTTAACCATGCTGAAGGGGATTAACTCGTGGATTACACAATTTCCTGGTAGGATGAAATGGGAGTATCGTATGGATAAAATTCATAGCTTTAAATTTATTGACTGGAAATTTTGCTAGCTTGTCTACTGCATCAGTGTGTGTAATGCTGGACTTTAAGAATCATAGGGCCTTTACCTTAAAAAAAAGAGAAAATCGCCTGCATTGAATTTCAGAAAAGTGGCCATCAGAAAATCGAATTCCTCAAGATGTTTTAGAGATCGAGAAGAATGTCTATGGCTGTGAGTATGTTGTTGCAGGTATCAGCAGTGTCCAGTCGTCTCATGGAGGTCATGTTTTGTGGAAGGTGGTGGACGTGGAAGTCCACTCTTTGAAACAAGAATCTGTTGACATGATGATGGAAATGATAAATCAGCACATCAAAGAGAACCAGACCACAAAGAAGGAAGAAGACAAAGTCATCTGCGGCTTCTCGTCTCAACAGGTGGCAGTGACCATTATGTTCATCATTCAGTTGATAAAGTAAAATAAACACTTAAAACTGAAAAAATGTTGAATAGAGATAATTATTTCTGAAACTCTTTCTCAACTTCAAGTCTTCATTTACACAAATGCTTATTATTAATATGTCTTTTTCATACAACCATACATTCAATTTTTATGTTATTTGCATGTGTGAGTATGAGTATGATTATGGCGCATCTATGGATGGACATATGCATATGTTATGTAGCAATCAGAAGTGATGGACCTGCAGAAAAAACATGAAGTTGATATCACCCTTGACACACACCGTGGAGTTATTACACTCTCTGGTTTTGAAAAGAACGTGCTCGAAGCTGTGTCTGCAGTCAAAGACATAAAATTCAAAGCCAGCAAACAGCCTTCAATGGCACCAGAAATGCTGGCTGTTCACTGGCAGTACGAGGTGGGCAAGGATAAGTACAGGGACTTTGATCCTGAACAGATCGTGCAAATTGAAACGGCTTTTAAGAAAAAAGAGTCTTCTGTTACCCTGACGGACAGAAGAGGAAGGCGTTACAAAATTGTGTTTAAAGACAAGAAAGAGTACTTCCTGGATGACAGGAGTGCCCAACCAGTTTCAGTTCGTCGCAGGGATATTCTGGAAGGTAAAGGTGGATTGTGGGTATCCAGAATATTTGCAAATGATCTTACAGCAGGTAACATAGAAACAGTAGGCCTTAACCTTCAAAAGGTGCATAATAATAGAGGCCAAAGGTATTACTGGATGACAGATGTGTACAGAGGGTGATGCAAACATTGACAGGATATAGTGAAGGTGTTTCAAGAGTAAAACAAAATTAGAATGGGAGATAGAGACAATCACATGCAGCATAGAGAGTTCATAGACATTTGCTGGAGATGAGTAGGAACATGTCTGTAGCTTTACTGTGTTTGTAATCCAGTATTGAGGTCGTTCCATTCTCCCTTTCTTTTCTGTGGACATGCATGTGTACACCAGCGTGTGCGCGTAAGCACAAGCATGTTTGTGGTGAGGTGGGATATTGGTGTGTGTGTGTGTGCATGAATTCATGCAGAGGGAGGGTAGGTGATTGTCTATGAATCAGTTCATGCATATGTTGATGTTTGTGTGAACAGAAAAATCCCAAGAAATCCCACTGCCAAGCCACTGGGAGCCGATGAAGGGACAGAAGGTGAAGCTGGTCACACTGAGTTCCTCATCCGGTGAATACAAACGGGTGCAGCAACACTTTGGCACGATGCCTGTCAAAAAGGTGAATAACTTGTTTTAAGATGCAAATTTAAGGATGTTTATAGGTGGGTCTGAGATACCTGAGTGGATAAAATCTTCCAGGCAGTTTAACTTTTAAAAGAGGCAGCAACTTTGCCTTTTACAGTGTTTCAAAGGGGCATTGCATTTTCTTTCAAAGCATAATAGGAGAAATAAGGTACACCTTTCAAAGACACTAAGACAGCTTCAATGAATTACATGAACTTAGAAAACCTAACCTTATGTGGGTTGGAATGTGATGGCAAGATATTATTATTAGCAAACCATATGGATGCAGGATTTTTGTGAGGAGATATGCTGTATAGGCACACATGTTTCAGTGATGAACCTACTCCCTTCAACTTCTTTATGAATATTTGGGAAGCTTATATCACCCAGTGAACTTCCATATTATCACAAATATTTGTTTGTACAACATGGTTTGCATCAGATCCAGCGGGTGCAGAACCCAACCCTCTTCCAGCAGTACAAGGTGAAGAAAAAGGAGCTGGAGATGCACAACCCACGGGGCACGGAGAACGAGAAGCGGTTGTGGCACGGCGCCGACTCCAACAGTCTGGACAGCATCATTACAAATGGATTTAATCGGAGCTACTGTGGCAAAAATGGTGCACACCATTTGAAAATTTCTTAGGCTAAGCATAGGTTTGAGGGCCCGTGCATGCATGTGCAGTGTGCATAAAAATTGTTGCACCAGACTGCAAACATGAATAAATGCCCTGAATGCTTAATCTTTCATAATTTGTGGAATAAAGAATTATAACTGAAAGGATTTTACTCTGTGGCTTAAAAATTACACATGATTGTATAGTGTCAGGAGATTTATTGCAAGCAGAGTTGTGACTAAACTTTAACCACTTTGACAGCTTCAAATTATGTGAATTCATTGAAATTGTGACTCTGGTCTGAATGTCAAGACGTCATTGTGGAACCATCTGTACTTTTCACTGCAGGTACCGCATATGGTGATGGAGTTTACTTTGCAACAGACGCAGGCTATTCCCAGGGTTTTGCCACTGATGGAAAGATGCTGCAGGCACGAGTTCTGGTTGGTCAGTCTGCACCGGGTCAGGCTGGCCTAAGAATGCCGCCCTTGAAGCCTGGCACAAAACGACCGTATGACTCGCTGAGTGGGCCAAACATGTTTGTCATATTTCATGACTCTCAGGCCTACCCAGAGTATCTACTAACCGTGTGAGAAGCTATCCCCAGAGTATCTACTAACTCTGTGAGAAGCTATCCCCAGAGTATCTACTAATCTATGAGAAGCTATTCCCAGAGTATCTGCTAACCGTGTGAGAAGCTATCCCCTGAGTATCTGCTAACCGTGTGAAAAGCTATCCCCTGAGTATCTGCTAACCCTGCAGCAAGCTATTCTTGTACTCAACCTATGCCTGCAGCAACCAGTCTGCCCATGCATGGGATGAAAAATCAGCATTAGTACATTGGTACAAGTTCTTTCTTGGTAGACAATTGGGGACACAGCAGGTAGACAATTGGGGACGCAGCAGGTAGACAACTGGGGACGCAGCAGGTAGACAATTGGGGATGCAGCAGGTAGACAATTGGGGACGCAGCAGGTAGACAATTGGGGACGCAGCAGGTAGACAACTGGGGATGCAGCAGGTAGACAGTTGGCGACACCATAGCTTGGATTCATAGTTGATTGCAATTGTAGTAAGGTGTTTAACAAGTGTTTGTTTTGTTTCATATTATGTATATCTGCATGCTCACATGTACACAGCTTATGTACAGCTAATATACTGTACTTACAGCAGGTGGTACTTAGTTACATTTAGAGTACATCAAAATGTACAGTTCGTGCAGCTTTTGGTGCATACCCGTTAAGGGAATGTGCTGCAGTGATTACCACTTCCACTTGTCTTCATTAAAGGAGAGGGTGGTGCTTGGGGTGGCCTTCCGTCTGGGTGGACAGACACCGTTTGTCAAACTGTTCCAGCATTTTGGTCTCTTGTTACTGTTGCTTGTTCCCTGCATCATGTGAATGCACAGGACCTTCCTGGAGAACAGACTACAGGAGTTGAAAAATGTAGAAACAGAATGGAGACAGTTACAAATGACAAAAGTGGTCCACATGCTTGGCTAACAACCTCTGTAAACTGATCTGTTTTTGTTTTTTATTGCATGCAAAGTACTTTTAAAAATGGGAATGTGGTAGATATGTATGTTTTGGATGGCTTATTTTAATGTGGCAAGTCAAAGAAGTCATTTTTAATGCAGTCTTGTCATTTTTAACAAGTTGCTGTGATTTTCACAATGTCAATAAACAATTACATATAAAGTAACAGCTTAATTTTTCTCACATGACTGGATGAAACAGTGAATCTGACTGCCAGCAAGATATATATTACAAAGTATGGTCGATATGCAGAATGAAATGAATAGTACTTGTGACTGCTAGGTTGTATTACAAAATGTAGAAGAAAATACAGAATGTCGTAAATAGTGCTATCCTTAACTCTCAGAAGGCTACAGATATAAATTATTGAGAATTTTGTTGAACGTCGTAAGTATGTGTGACTGTCCACCATATTATCTCTTACGGAATGCTGAAGACTTGGAATGCTGTGAATAGTACATTCGACTCTCAGCAGGCTACAGAATACTTATTTAAAATAGTTGTAATAAGACTCCCAACAAATCGATCAGTTATTACACAAACTGAAAAAAATGTAGGATGTTGTAACAATAGATTCGATTTCAGCAGTTTGGATATAAAATTCAAAAGATATCGTGGAAGGCCTTAACAGGCCGTATGCAGACAGGTGCTCATCCTATGACAGGGGTTATAACCACATAACTGCGTTGTCCATAGCGGTACATAATTGCCTCCCTTGTGGATACGAATAATTATAAAGCCTTTTTTAAAAAAAAATGTTTATCAAGCTGCATTGAATATCTAATCTGTTTTGAGTGAAAATTATAGCCACCCAGAGAATAAGAGCATGAAATTGAAGTCGTTGTTGAGTTTAGGTCGAAATGAAGTTCAGAACCATATGCGCACAAACTTTCTGAGAACCCCTCGCGAAATGGAAAACGAAAGTCGGATTCCAGGTTGGATGAATGAAAACCGCACCCAAGAAAAGAATGAAAGAGTGAAGTGACAGCATTCTATTTTATCCGGCGGGTGACGTGGTGATGTGTATCCTTTCCCGTCTCGTCTGTTCCGCTGTCTCCACGAACAGCCCTACTTGTGTCTCACTCGTACGGTGATGATGAAGTGAGCGAAGACCTGACTTGCCTGTGAAATTCTCCATCCACCATCATTATCAGGTACGATATGACCGAGCAGTGATTCATACCACGACGACAGCTGCTGTGGTGGTCGGGGGATGATGATGGAGTGACCACCGACGTAGTCATGCAGTATGTGATTACATAATAATCGTAACGACTTGTAAAATTATTGTGAATGAATATTGCGGCTTATATCAAACACTTAATTTGGCGTGCGTAAACAAAGTCAAACCATTGAGAAATATGGAAGTGATCAGCTAGCTTAAGACATCGATCGAACCATGGGTTTTTTTCTGTTGTTTTTAATTTTATCGTTGGTGTCTTTGGAAGGAGAGTGTCTCCACCCTGCTGCGATTTCGCACTGTGAGGGGGGGGGGAAGGGGAGGGGTTTCTGCGGCTTTGGTGTTCTGAGCTGGCGGTGTCTATATAGGTGATGTTTCTCGCTTGCTGATCTTTCTTTCGGCACTCGATCTGTAGTCGCTGGTGTTCGATTTTTAAATCAAAGCTAACATTCACCAATTCTATTTACACAATATACATCGACTTCCCAAGTTTTATTTACAATATATACATCAGCTTAACCAATTCTATTTACACTAAATATATCGACTTAACGTTATTTACACAGCCTCCTTATAGTATATTTTATCTACCTTTATGTTTTACTTCACGTGTAACTGCTTTGGGTTAACACATTTTAAGGTCTTCCTCTAGGCTACGGAATATTATTATTACTATAATTGTTTACACTCTTTTTTAATTTTGTATTATTGAGATATATCGATCATCTGGGTGGGGATTTGCTACCTGCATTGTCAGTTTCATTTTACATTGCCATATCTTTTGGGGAGGGTTCAGAGAGGTTTGTAGATTTAGGACAAGGCTGTAGTTGTGCACAAAGCTTCTTGTCCACTCTCTTAATTTTGTAAAATTGTTCAGCACTTATATCTACATACGTCAGCAAACCAGGTAACAAAGGGAGTTGACATGTCATGGTAGGTTCCAGTGCAGTTTTGGGAAAATGTAACCCGGAAATAACCATGCACTCTGGGGGAATACCCTTATGTGAGACCAGACAGTATAATGTTTGCTGGTTCTATGAGTAGACCAGACTGTGAAGTTTGCTGCTGGCTGTATGAGTAGACCAGACTGTAATGTTTGCTGCTGATTGTATCAGTAGACAAGACTGTACGTGACGTTTGCTGCTGGTAGTGTGAGTAGACAAGACTGTGACGTTTGGTGCTGGTTGTAACAGTAGACAAGACTGTAGGGGTTGCAGGTGGTTGTATCAGTAAACGAGATTGTGACATATTTGCGAACACATATGAACACCTATGTACACGTATGAACACCTATGTACACATACGAACACCTATGTACACATATGAACACCTATGTACACGCCTAACGTCGATGACATTAATGCTCAGTTGTACTTGGAACTCTCCCCAGTAGGAAAACGATCGATCACATATATGCAATTGTATGTTGCCGCTATACATAACAATTTAGCGTACATAAGAATAAGTTTTTAAAGTATGCATCTTAGAAATTTAATAAAGAAATCTTACAAATGTGATTTTACGGAGTCGTCGTGTCTCTTTATCGTCCAACATGAAGAACAACGATGTTTTGATAGGTGTAACTGTGTTCTGTTTTTTGATCGAAAAGTGTTTTCTCGATTTTCCAGAAACTCGTGTGATGTGTTTCTGAAGACGAAATGCCGAGACCTAACGTCAGCATCATGTCCGGAAACATCGCCTTGGTACAGGTGAGAAACTTCGAGATCATGAGTTATTTATATACTTGAACTGAAATATACTGATGACTTTTTCTTTCTGGCGATGGAGGTAAGACAAGGACGAAGGTTACAGTGATATGAAAGAGTGCAATGTCGTTGATATTTATATATATGCATACCCAGCTAATTGGAATTCTGTCGTTG
The DNA here is from genome assembly GCA_004794575.1 of Lanistes nyassanus. Taxonomy (NCBI): domain Eukaryota; kingdom Metazoa; phylum Mollusca; class Gastropoda; order Architaenioglossa; family Ampullariidae; genus Lanistes; species Lanistes nyassanus. The sequence continues at coordinate 592,042 of SMGT01002687.1, forward strand.
ATATTTGTATGTATGCATACCCACCTAATTGGAATCGTGTCGTTGATATTTGATACCCACCTAATTGGAATCGTGTCGTTGATATTTGATACCCACCTAATTGGAATCCTGTCGTTGATATTTGTATATACGCATACCCACCTAACTGGAATCCGGATGCCATGTAAAAACACACACACACACACACATGCTGCTCCCTTACCATTAAAAAAGGCGTGATTTTGACCATTAGTTCTGTTGAATCCCCTTTTAAAAAGAACCCGAAATACGATTTAAAAAATGCCTTACCTGATGTTGCTTCCCGAGTTTTATCCGAAAGCTTTGCCTTTCAATCCAAATGAACTGTGTCATGTCCATATGAACTGTGTCATAACTGAATGGAGGTGCATATCGAAATATTGGCTTATTTTTTTACAAGGAGTTAACTACAAAACTCAATAACGTCTTCCATTTGCTTTTCTCACCTCCATTTGTAACACAGGCAGATGTGATTGTGAGCACAACTCATCCCTCCCTGGACCTGTCAAAGGGTGTAATGTCACGCGAGGTGCTGCAGCACGCAGGTAACTCAATACAGCAAGAGCTGAAGACCTACCTGATTGCGTACGGCAGACCGCATCTGGGGCAGGTGGTGTATACGTCAGGGGCCAACCTGTCTTGTCGGTATGTCTACCACCTGAGTCTTCCCATGTGGCAAAATGACGTCGGGGGACAGGTAACAATCACTGCAAGAAATATTCGCTTACATGAAACACGCATCTATAATCTGTGTCAATTCTGCGAAAACTAGGGGAAAATCTGTGTTGCGACAGCAGAGCAATAAAAACCATCTCACATTTCCTTAGAAGTTAGAACCTGCCATCTTTTAGAAGGGAGAAAAGGAAAAAGCTGCAATAACAAAACATGAAAGCGGATTGGTTGAAGTCGTTATCAAAGGGACCTGGTAAAAAAGTTAATTTGACGATTTGATGATGTTAGCATGAAATTAAATTACTATTTAAATTAGTGTTTAAAATACTATTTCAACATTCGAGGGTGTGCTTATAACCGCTTTCTATTGTATACGATGTTATATTAAGTGGGTAAACGAGCTCTAGGGAGAATTATATATATATACAATTACACATACACACGACAAGGAGATGTGGAAGGGTAAATGGGGTCCATCCATGTTCTGTTGGACCCAGTGCTGACAGAGAGCGTATTTCCAACAGGTGCTGACACAGGCGGTAGAAAAATGCCTGGACTTGGCCAAAAGCCACAGGGCAACCAGCATCGCCTTCCCGACTCTTGGTGTCGGTTTCCTTGGATACCCGTGTGACGCCTCGGCCAAACTTCTGCTGAGGGGGATAAATTTCTGGTGCCACAACAACAATGACTCGCTTCTGAAAGACGTGCAGCTTGTTGTATTTGTGAACGACAGCAATTCGCTGAAAGTAAGTCACAGCACTAATTGGGGAAAAATATCCTCAGTTTTTACTTATTTGTCTCTAGGGTTTGCTATGAAATAATTATGTGACCGTTTATACATTACATTAGCATTCAGTCGCAATCACTTCCGCATGTGAAAGCATACAAATACTTACACGCCACGCGGACACATGCACGCCGCACGCACACAGCCAACACACACACACACACTAGTAGTTTTCAAGAGATGTTCATCTTTCCTGAAAACAGAAGTCATTGACATATGTACAGCCCCGGGACGGCTTGCATGAGGGGTCATATCCGCACGATCATAAGAGGGATCGTAAGCCCTATTCGCCGTGTGTATTTTAAGGGCACCTTTAGTTATGAACAGGAGACAAGAAGGCTCACGCAAGCCAGCCCAGAAGTTTTGGCAATGTGTAACACATCAATTACTGTTTCTCAACAGGTATTTAATTACGAAGCAACAAGATTTATTCAGGGACAAAGAGGTTTGTACTTTTTTTCTAAATATTTTAAACACTAATTACACCTCGTTAAAACTGCTAAAGAGGTTGCAAAGTGTGCATGAAATGTGTTCTCGCGAGTTAAAAATCTACATTTATAAAACGTGCTGCGTGTTTAAATAGTTTGTAAGATGTGTGCTACATGTGTTGTAAGTATTCTTGACTGAACATTTGCTGCTGGCACACATCTGGAACATTATCAAAACACCATTTTTGCATTTTCCGTCCATTTGAACACATTTATGGAGAATACAGACCAGAACAGGTTTTACATTAGTTTTCCACCAACACATCTAAAGCGTCCTACATCAATGTAAAATGCGTTCTGTTTGGGTAAGAAAATAAGTGTTCTAACTTTACCACTTGCTTGTTTATTGTGTAGATGTAAATACGCTTCGGAGGAAGTTTATTGCGCTTAAGTGAAACAGGTCACGTGGCAACGATTGAGATCTGTGATTATTGGCTGCAACTGCACCTAGATGAAATCATTTTCTCCTAGATGGAATTCCCCGCTTTGTCCAACCATATCGTACTGCTCCAGAGCTCGCATTCATACTCCCGGTCGTAAGGCCCGTTTGCTTTGTGTATTTTACGTACAGCTTGGAATGTGGGCGAAGTCTTCAACGTCCATCCAACCCATCCCTGTTTCGCAAAACGTACGCTTGTAAAATACGTGTTTAGCTAAAATCGTTTTTTCTCAAAAGCAGTTTACAGTTAGAACAGTGTTGTGCACTTCGTCCCAGGATGAATGACTGCCTGTAAGTGCTAAATTGCTGAATGTGCACCGAGTTCTATCTCGCTGAGAAAGACTGACTTCAACGTGTGGTCTTGTTCGTTCAGTAGGAGCCCTTGGTCAGATTCGTCTGGGAACGAAGCCAGTGGCAGCAGCAGCTTCAGGGCAAGCACAAGCACAAGCACAAGCACGCCCGGTTACAGCTGCCGTTCAAAATGCTGCAGCCGCTGGACCAGGAGGGGCCAGTCACCCAGGTGCACAACAGCCAGCTAGTGAGTGATATTCTCGCCAGTCCTTCCCCAACCTCGTACCGATCTGAGTTACCTACACGAAAGAGTTGCAAGTAAGGCTAGAATGTGACGTCAAAAACCCCACGTTCTTCTGTTAGGTCTGTCTCGTTACTTCCTAGCTTTACTTGCAACCCGCACGTACAGGCAATACACACATGTGATTCATTTTCCACGTCTGCTAGCCTGTAATCCGTACCTCGCCAGAAGAGAGTTCTGCGAATGTTCGTATAAACGTTTTAAAAAGAATAGATTGCTGACAGTTCCGTTCGCATCACTCCGCCTTCCTATCTCCATACAGCTTGGTTTTAAGATCAAACGATTTACTACATTTTGAGTTAATGTGAGAATACTATTTAGTACATGATCTTTAAGTGGTTCATTTTGTAAATGGTTCATTATTACAGGTCCATCGACATCACAGGGCAAAAAGCTCAAAAACACGCCAAGCTCCCCTATCAAGATCACCTCGGGAGAAATTGGGAGGGCTAACGTAAGATGTTTTGCATCCATGAGTAACATAAATATGTCTGTCCTAAAATAGACACTGTTTTATTCTTATATTTCAGACAGCTTAACAAAATTGAGAAAAGTTGTTGCTGTGTGACTACAAACTTATTTGTATATTTTAGATCTTTCGCGATGCTTGTTTTTCTTCGTAATCCTGAGAATGAGGGGCATATCTGTTTCAGGCAGATGTGATCGTGAGCACGACTCACCCTTGTCTGGACCTGAAGAGAGGTGTGATGTCGCGCAGTGTCCTGAAACTTGCTGGTAACTTCATACAGCAAGAACTGAACGTGTACCTCCAGACATATGGCCGCCCTCAGCTGGGAAAAGTGGTTTACACTTCAGGAGGAAACCTGCAGTGTCAGCATATTTACCACCTGAGTCTCCCCATGTGGCAAAATAACCAGGGTCAGGTAAAACATTACGGACTATTTAATGAGCGATTTCACCTTTGGTTTACCTACACAATTAGATCCTTTTCGGTCAAGTTCGGGGAAAATGAAACTTCCGAGACCATATGCTTCCAGAACACAGTCCCTTTACTTATTTAAAGCCCACTGCACACAACTAATGTCTTATTACGAGTGTGTCTGCTAATGGCAGAAACGCTAAAGTTTACCATTCAGATGTAACTTTTTTTTAATCTGCATAGAAGACTTGTTTTGAACTTGTAACCCCTCGAAATTTCGTATCATTCTGTCACCCTGTGCCGTTGTCAAGCCCTTGTCTTGTTCTGGTAGACGCTGAAGTCTGGTGTAGAGGAATGTCTGGACCTGGCACACCAGCACTCGGCAACCAGCATCGCTTTCCCCACCCTGGGTGCTGGTTTCCTTGGCTACCCTGTGGACGTCTTGGCCATGATTATGTTGAGCGCCATAAGCTCGTGGCTAGACGACAACCCGCGCAGCTCGCTTCGGAAAGTTCGCATCGTCGTCTTCGCCGGCGACACGTCTACCCGCCAGGTGAGCGCAGGGAGGCGTCAGGGTAAAAATGTATAGAAGTTTTTTTTTCCAAAGGTTTGTTGCACCGCTGGGTGCCCTTCCCCCTTCTTGCTTACCTCCCCCTTACCTGTTTTCCTTCACCCCTTTCTTTCTTTCTTTTCTTTTTTTCTTTCTTTCTCCATTGCCTACCTGTCTTCTTTTTTTTCTGTCTACGACGCATGTTCGTGAACGCATCTCATCTTCTTCCTTCATTGTCGAAACATTAAATATTAATCAGACCGGGCTTCTTCTGACAGATTTTCAAGGCCGTGAAAGACAGCTTGTTCCCAAACAAAGGCCTGACAAAGTCGCCAAGCAGCCCCCAGCAGACGGGGGCAAACCCCAGAGGTCAGGCTAGTTGATTGATTTTGGTGTCTGGAAAGGACGTGATTTCGATTAAAAGTTAGGAAGTGATGTGAGTGATGTTTCAGGGAGTAAAAATCTTCCTAATTTGAAAATGATCCTTTTTAGTTTTTTAAATCTGTAATAAATTTCTATATTTAAGTATTTACCTCTTTTGTCGTAATTCCTTAGTCGCTAGTGCTGATGGTTGATGTACCTGGTGGGTGCGTGTGTGGGCGCGCGCTTGTTTGATCTTCCTGTGTGCAAACAGCCACATCAGGTGATGCGTCACATCCCCGGCACTGGGACCCGATGAATGGGGACACAGTGAAGCTGGTGGATTTAGATCCTTCGTCCAGCGAATACCAGACAGTTCTGAATCTGTCTGGAGGCTTGTCGGTGAAGAAAGTATGTTGTAAACGACTGCAGCAACAACTGTAGTAAAGTTTTACCTTTTTTTATAATCAGTTTAACTTATTTCCGCCGTCCTTCTCTGTGTGTAGTGTCTGTGCTGAAGAAAGGGCAACGGCCGGAAATGTTGACTCTCTGTTGCCTGTTGTCTCATAACCTGTATTAGTTTGTTTCTCCAGGCTGCAGTCACACATAATTATCTTATGTTTTCCTGAGAGTAACAAAAATATAAAGAGATCTTTTAGGGGTGCACATATCCCTCGTACTAAAAGCTGAATTCTTTCTTCGAAAGTTGTTTCAAATTGTCTAAAATCGAAGACTATTGTGCTATTAATAGCCTAAAAGTCTTTTAAATGACTTCTAAACGCTCCTTAATAGACCTGCACAGGAATGTATAAATGTATTGATGAAAAAGACAAGGTGCACAATGATGAGGATAAAGATTAATAACAGGATTAATCTTGTGTGCTACACGATTCCACTGTTCTTCTGAAAGTAATTCAGACTACATCCCAAGAGTTATCAATTTTTGTTTGAATGGGATGGTATTGAATGACTCGTAAATACGTAAGTTTAAAACGGTCGCGGTCGCCTAACCTTTTTGCCTCTTACTTTAGACCTGTAAGTTTACTTTACAAGTAATATCTAATGCCAGCGACCTTGTCAGGGGAACTAAAAAAAATCTAAAACCTTCCCTTCATTGCTTCGACATAGTTCCAGTAGTCGGATGTTGAAATAAATCAGGCAGAAGACACCGTCTGCGATGTGAAGAAGGATCTAAGGCGCTTCTGCTACAGTAGCATTACAGTGCTAACCCTGTACATCACGGCGCTTTCAGATCCAGCGAGTGCAGAACCCCACTCTGTACAGGCAGTACCAAGCGAAGAAGCGGGACTTGGAGAAAAACAACGCGTACCAAACGGCCAACGAGCAGAAGCTGTGGCACGGCACCAGTGCTGCCAACATCAACAGCATTATCAACAACGGCTTTAATCGTGGCTTCAGCGGACAGAATGGTGAGAAGAGCTGTGATGTTAAATATTCAAGCAGAATTTGTATCATTAAGGAACTTATAAAACAATTAACAGGTAGAATGCAAAACGAGTCTATCTTCACATAAAGATCAGTCGTTAATATGTAATATTAATATGTACTTGTAGTGGATGAGTTGGTGGTGGATGTGATGTCTGTAGGAAATTTACCCACTTGCTAGTAAACTTACAGAAATAAAAATAGAAAAATGCGATTTGCCTTTTCATCCAGGAACGAAGTACGGACAGGGCGTGTACTTTGCCACGAACGCAGACATCAGCAAAGGTTACGCCAACAAAGATGGCGCTGTCTTCTTGGCTCGGGTGCTGGTGGGCGAGTCTGCCCCAGGCAGTCCTCACTATAAAGTTCCGCCCAAAAAGCCGGGGTCGGACAGACTGTACGACTCGCTGAGCGGACCGGACATGTTCGTCATCTTCCATGACTCGCAGGCCTACCCGGAATACCTGCTGACGTTGGGAAAAGCGACACATCAAGTAAATAGCGTGGGACTTCAGTTTAATCCCGCGATGTTTCAACCAAGTCCTGCGATGTTTCAACCAAGTCCTGCGATGTTTCAAGGAATTTCCGCGATACATCAAGCAAATCCCTTTCAAGTAAATCCGCCGGTCTCCGCGTTACCTTCCGCAGGTCATGGGACTTCTGGTGGTGGGAGTTCTGATGATGGAGATTCTGATGGTGGGAATTCCGGGGGCTGGGATTCTGATGGTGGGAATTCTGGTGGTTGGGATTCTGACAGTGGGAGTTTATACTCATAGATTTCTGGCACAAAGGCCGCTTCTAACTTTTCTTACATTTAGAATCGGTTCGATGTTTCGTTCTACACCAGTTTTCCTTCACCATTGTCGGCACCGTATTTGATCAAAATGAATGTAGACATCAAACGTGACTAAATAGGCGAAACCGACTTGTTCTTCTCCACGGGCATTGCACTGAAATGTAGGATCTGGCTCGATCTCTCGGGCCTGAAAGTCGTGAGTACTGTGCACCTCATGGCTGTTCAAAAAAGTAGCTGGCCGGTTAAATTCTTCTTTTACTACTAATGATCTGTCACTGTTCATAGAGTTTTGGGTTCAATCATCGCCACAATCCGCTGGTACAGCCCCTGTACCGTTATCACCATAGGCGCCAGTAGCCTTATCACCATGATCTCGAGCTCCGTATTTTGTGAGTGTTTAAAATGGGATCATGGATCACTGTTTCCTGAAACACATTCTTATTAGTCTCTTTTTAACCGAGACCAGCCTTTGTAACACTAAGTGCTTACAAGCATATCTGTTAAGAATGTGTAGTCTTATCCGTCTTCGAAAGGTATGCACCAGAAGCTGGGAGTGGGGTGGAAATCGCTCGTTTTGTTTCGGAACACTTGCATAAGATGAGTCTGTATTCCTTTCCAGGGACGCTATGAACCGATATGACGAGGTGTCTGTTTTAATTGATTGCAAACTGTTACTTCTGGAATAAAGTGGATAATCTTAACAACTTGCTTTTGTGAAAGTTTTTTTTTTCGCGCATAAACGTATATGACTGCGTGCACAACAAACGATGTCGCGTGCAGGAGAAAGATTTTTGCTAGTCTGTTTCTGTTAGTGTGTGTGTGTGTGTGGGCGGAGTGCGTGCGAGTGAGTGGGCGATTTATCCGACTAAAAGATCAGATTAGGCGAGTACGTAAGCAGAGTTTGTAAACGAGTTGTCTGTTATAGTTCTCTACCCACAAGAACCGCTTCAATGGTCTAATAGTTAAGGCGTCCGCTTCCGAGGCGGGAGCTCAGTGGTTCGTACCCCAGTCGAGTCATACCTCAGACTTAAAAATTGACAATCTAGTAGCTGCCCTGTCAGACCCATGGCACGTAGCAATAAACACCCACCCTTCATCCACAAGGGTGTTTCTATAAATAACCATTCGTTCCTAACAAAACTATTCTCAAAATTGCTCAGAACATTGTGACACGAACCATGCAAACATTGCTGCAGCCGAAATCGTATCTTTATTAAGACAATTGAGGTTAAAGCACGCATGGTCACAAGAGCACACACGATATCCATACAACACTTACATACTAATTTCACAGTGTGTGAGTGTGTGTGTGAAAATTGGTGAAAATAAGGATCTAGCCATCTTAATCAACCTACGTTCAGTGAAGATACAATCCCACAAATTCCAGTGAATCATTAATAAAGAACAAATGAGGACCGAGCGCTTAAATTATCAAATTATCACTCCAACAGGAAGCACTTGAAACGCTCAACATAACCGTATGCAGACGCATGCGACCAAGGGAGCTTACCGTACCCAAACACGTGGCAAAGAGAGGGCCGAAAGAAAGGAATTTTGCAGATCCTAAAAGATCTGCCATCCCTTTCTTTATAACGATGCTAGTCTTCACACAGCTAGCCCTCGGTACACAATGTGTGCATACAGAGAATCCCTGTTAAATGTGGTCAGCCCACTCACTAAGCTAGTGCTTGATCGCATGCGTCTGCATACGGTTATGTTGAGCGTTTCAAGTGCTTCCTGTTGGAGTGATAATTTGATAATTTAAGCGCTCTGTCCTCATTTGTTCTTTATTAGTTATAATTTGCACCTTGAGGATTCCATGTATTTGTCCTATGTTGTGTTTGTCTTGAATCCTAGTGGTCAGCAAATTCCTTTCTTTCGACTCTCTCGTTGCTATACGTGTTTGGGTACGGTAAGCCCTCTTGGTCGCATGCGTCTGCATACGGCTATGTTGAGCGTTTCAAGTACTTCCTGTTCCAGTGAATCATTGTTAATTCACTGCTGAACAATTAATCAAGCAAATCTCCGAAATAGCATAACCCTATTAATCTACATCGATGAAAGAGTGTAGCTCAACTTTGCTTCCCTAGTTATCACCGAACATCGACAACCCTTCTTTCTGATCCGTTCTACACATACACCGAACGAAGATTCTAGTTACTGCGTCATCGAAATTCTTACCATATAAATATGTCTTAGTTCACACACACACACACACCTGATAGAGTTTGGTCACGTTACTGCATTCTTCACCGCTTTCACCAGAAACCTAGAAGTGATTACGGCAACTCGCTTGTCAAAAATGTCGCCCACCGCCAGGGCTCCCCGCTAACTGAGAAGCAACACGGAGGCCAGCGCGAGAGAGCAGCGCTACATCCAAGAACGGCGGCGCACAGACCGCACAAGCGAACAATTTAATTCCAACAGTGTTCCCCTGGAAAAACTGTTTCTTAACCTGCCGAGTGGTGACAAGTCCTATCAGCTTCAAGCTCGAGCTCCGTGTAGCGCCATCATTGCGCCCTTTGCCATGTTAAAAATTGACTAATTGCTAATATTTGAAAAGAAGACTTGGAGGGGTCCACTTTTACTGGATGAGTCACCGAGCTCCGACACCTCGCTGACAACGGATTGGGAACAGCATGGTGGTTGGTACCTGACAGTCTGGTGCATTATGGGATCGTTTGTCTTGCCGGTACCACCACAGCAAGGGTGTGACCAGGAGGATCTTGTGGGAGAGTTCCTTGTCAGCGTTCGGCGGGGGTGAGAAAAATAAATGTATTTCACAGCATACAGGCGATGCAATCGCCAGTATCATCTCTGGACACGTGTGGACAGCCGATCGCTGTACTGACCCACCACCCCCACAACCTCCCAGTACGTAGGATCCTCCTTTCCAACTGGCACCTTTTGTCTAAATCTGAACCCCACCTCTTCACAAAAAAACTCTCCTACCATCTCGGCGGGATAAGAACCTGCGAGACCTACTAGTAAATTCTAAACTCAAACAGACTTCCCCCTTCCCCCATCATGCGGCTCCATCCCGTGCAATGTCCCCCGCTGCCACACTTGCCCCTACCTTAACACTGCCACAACACTCCACACACCCAACACCACTTTTGTCATCAAACGCAACTTCACCTGCACCAGCAGCAACATCGTCTACGCTATCACATGCACCCTCTGTCCCATTTTATTCTACATCGGGGAGACAGAACGCACACTCAACACCCGCTTCACAGAACATCTAGCTGACACTAAACACTGCAGAAACACACCAGTTGCACGTCACTTCAGTACACCCCCACACACAGCCGACAACATGAGGGTCTGTGGTATCTGGGAAATTAAGGGCGACTCCATTGACCGTAAGAATATGGAGTCCTACTTCATTACCCATTTTGGCACCATGGCACCCACAGGTCTCCACCTAAAACACTGACCCTCCCCCTCCTTTCCCTTAACCCCTCACCCCTCCGTCTCTCTCTTTTACTTTTTCTCTCATTTCCCTTCCACTCTCTCTCTCTCTCTCTCGCACACCGACGCCCCCTTACCCGCGCTGCTTTCTCTTTCTCTCTCCCCCGCCTACTCTCCACCTTCACCCTTCTCTACCCTTTTCCTACCCACATGGCGATTGGCTGCCCCTCTTTTCAACCCTTCTTACTCACTGTCCCTTGGTCATTCTCCTGCCATGCAGCCCACGCGCCACATCTACTGCAGCTAAGTCTTTTTCCTTTTCGTTTTTTCGTCGTGTTTGTGTCGTCCTGATGAAGGGGTAGTGCCCCGAAACATGTAGATTGTCTTCGTCTTTGTCCTTTTTAGCTTGGTGCAGTTCCCTTGTTTCACATCAAAATTTATACTTCAATTTTGCCATCCTCAACCCGAAGACAAACAGGGGTTGCCCTTTTCAGCTGTCTTTTGAAATAATTTCAGGTTACTTTTAAGAAATCACCTCTGAGACTCCATGTTCTTGCGGTCTATGGAGTCTCCAGCCGTTTGCCAGAATGCACAGATTTTCATGTTGTCCAGAGTGTGGTGGAATGTTGGGGTATCTTGCAAATGGGGGCTTTCTCGTGTGTCTCGTGGTGTTCCTTGAAGCGGTCGTTAAGTGTTCGTTCATTCTCGCCGATGTAGCGCAGAGTGGGGCAGATGGTGCATGAGATGACATAAATTATGTTTTTGTTACTGCAGGTAAATGACGCTTAATGCTGAAGGTGGTTTTTGGCGTGTGGAGCTGTGTGGTGGTGCTGAGGTATGGGCATGTGTGACAGCGGGCGACATTGCATGGGATGGTGCCCGGGGGTAGAGAGGAGGGGGTGCGTGTACTGAATTTGGAATGAACCATGTCATGTAGATTCTTGTCCCGCCGGGATGGTAGGAGAGAGAGAGAGTTGACTGAAAAGTTGTGATTCAGATTTAGATAGTAGGTGCTAGTTGAAGAGGAGGATTCTGTGTACAGGAGGTTTGTGGTGGTGGTGGGTGAGTACGGGGATGGGGCGAGGCTCGGCGTGTTTGGTGTTGTGGGTGGGCTGGAGTGCGAGTGTGCCTGGTGTAGAGGCGGCTTTTTGTTTATGGGAGGGCAGAAGATCTAGAGGGTAGTTATGGGCCAAGAAGAAGTCCAACATTTTGTCTGAATTTTCGTCGAAGTAAGTGTCGTCAGAGGATAGTCTTCGGAGTCTGTCACCTGTTTTTCTCTTTACTTCGAAATTTGAGCTGTTTAATGTGAGCAAGCGATGTGCGAGAGGAAGAGGAAGTGCGGCGTACAGGAAGCACACGTGACTGTTTTCACGCTGACTACAAGGAGAAATTTATTCGTGAACTTTAGTCTCTGCAGAACACTCGATCACCGCAACATTCAGCATCTCAGTAATACCAAAAAATAGCATTAAGGCAAGAAAAAAATTGTTTCAGGTAACACAGGCCCAAAACATAGGGTAGGTAGGCCGGCTTTAAATATGTGTGCGTGTGTGCGTGTGTGCGTGCGTGCATTTTTTCCATCAGGGGTGAAGGTCGGTCGGATGACCGGCAACAGACTTGTGTTTTGGCCTAGTAGTACGAACAACTATCTGCTTAGCCCACTCGGTGACTTATTTTGGAGCGCTTTATTTTGGAGGTTTAATGTTTGTTTGTTCACTCTCCGCTGTATCTGTTTTCTTACTGCTTCTTTCCTAGCGGATGAATGGGGAATGGTTTAGGGCTAGGAGAGGGGTTTGCATGTAAGCAGGGATTAGAATTCAGATTAGGGCTGGGTAACTCCAGTGGATTAGGATTAGGATTTAGGTGAGGATTAGGTTCAGCCAATTGCAAGAAAATGTTCACATAATTTTTGGCACTTGGGTTTAGCACTATTACACTAAAAGGTGCGTGCGTGCGTGAATGTGTGCGTGGGTGTATTGGGGAGGGGAAACAGTCGGAAGCAGACAGAGGCGAGGCTAGAGATAATTGTTGGAGTTGAAACAGAGGAAAAACTTACTCCACTGTTCGGCCTACCTAGGCTCCACCCATGGTCCTAATCACAGTGTTTCAGAGCAGTACGAGAGTATCGACCCTGCCAGTCATTGCGCCCGCGCACACACATTCAGCGAGCGAGCCTCGAGCGAGCGAGAGAGAGAGCCACATACATGCATAATACACTAACATAACCTGCGCTTGCATGTCAGAGATAACGTTAAATGACTGACCACAGTACGGCACTTCGCTTTCATTACTGCTGTCACCGTGACGTCGACAGTTTCTATTTTTAGTCTTTATCGCCATATAAAATGTACAAGCCAGGTCACCCGTAATTGGCAGCCTGTATGTGTGTGGAATGTCAGCGGAAGACACAGGTAAGATTGTATGTTTTTGGTCAGGCAAGATTTTAAAAAAGGTGTGCACAATATTTTCCCTCAAATATCCGCTGGCAGTTCTTGCATTTCTCGTTGTCAACAGTCAAAGTCGACTGCACTACGCAATTTGTGTTGCTTTAGGTTTGACACACTTTTTCGCAGATAGCAGAGCGTAGTCTCTAGTAAAGATACTGGCAACGTTCGCCGTCTTATTCAGAACAGATGTTCTTATAGAACACGCTGATCCGTGTGAAGAAATACTAACAATTAATTTTTTAAAGTATCTTTTTCATCTGAAAAGTCGAGTGATATATATATATATATCACGGGATTTCAGCCACGAAGTTACCAGCATGAATACAAATCGAAAGTAACTATTTTCAAAGTTCTACTTTCGGTTTCGGTGGGAAAGTAGAAATGTGATAAAAGTTATATTCGATTGGGGCTGAAAAACTTTACGCACTCTCTTTTTCCCTGTGTGAGATGATTCATTCTGCCCGTGGTGTGTGTGTAAATAAACTCGTGGTCACAGACATTTGAATCTATTCTGGTTGTGAAGTAGGATCTTTTTGTTGAAGTGTTTAGACTTTTACCATTTTTATCTTCTTTCGAATGTTTTATTTCTATATCTGTCTCGGATCAGTGATATGGCAGTAACGCTAGGTGTGTGAATGTGTTTGTTTCATTACTGAAGTAGGAACGTGACTGTAGATGAGTGAGCGATGACTCGACAGCTAGCGACACGGCAGCCAGGGGGTAAGGGGTGAGCGGGGGTATGAAGCGACGGGAAGACGTACTGTTACGGGAAGATAACTAATATACAACAGAGAGGTACCAGCGGACGGCGGACCTTCTAGTCCGTGTGGACGTCGTCGTCGTCGTCATCATCATCATCATCATCATCGCATATATATATATATATGAATCATTAACATTTCATTTAAAGATAACGTTTTCAAATTTTAATCTTAATGAACTACTGCTGTGAATTATTGCATTTGTTGACCTTTATTATGGCAGACAACTAATATTTATTCCAGTTCCGTGTAATATATTGCTAATTTTGTTCTATGTATAAATTTAAGAAGAACAGTCATGGAGGACTTTAGAGTGTTTCTGACAGACCAAACACCATTTTTTGCAGACTATGACATCACTGTGTTTGACTGCCTGTGCATTGCTATCAACGGATGATCATACTTTTTTAAATATTATTTTTCAGTAAGTGAAAAACTCTTTCTAGCTGGTGCTGAAAACGTGAAAATGTTCCAGCCTGAAGCCATCGGTTCGGTGAAGACAGTGAGTGTGGTCAAGCCGATAGCAAAGCTCTTACAACACGATGCAGTAATGCTCCACCTTTTGGGAGAGCTCATGGACCTTCGATTGTCCATCGACAGGAACAGCATAACTACTGGTAATATCCAGGTAACCCAGGGAGACCCTGGCAAAGTGTCAGAGATCATCGACAGCATTGTCTGTGAAATAGATGTGCATGCTCAGGAGACAGACGAGGAAGTCTTGCGTGTCTTGAATTCGTTGAAAGAGAAATTCCCTGGAACGATTGAAACTGATTTTGAGGGACGCACTTCAACGTTCAAAGTAGTGTGTCACAGAAATGTTAGAAATGAAGTTGAGCCTGATGTTGTTTCTCTGGCAACCAAAAGTGGGCGTTTCCCACTGTCAAGGCAACACGTGAACTATCTTCAGTGTCATCTGGAGAGGCTTCAGGAGCAAGTTTGTAAGTCTTGGCCTGAGAGTGCAGTTAGTATTCATGTCCAGAAAGAAAATAGAGGGCAAGGCAGTCTCCTGCTTTCTTCAAAGCGACTTGATTTTCAAGCAGTGAAAGTCTTTGTAGATAATCTAATAGCCAACACTCGGAAATTTTCAAAAGACTTGAAACCTTCTCGAGCTGTTTTTCTGTGCGGCACTAAAGGTCAGAAAGTGGTTAGGCGCATAGAAAACGAAAACAACTGCCGGATAACGGTCCAGTTACCTGGACATCAGCTGCTGATGAGAGCTGAATCCACAGGAGGACATCGTCTGTTTCTGTGCGAAGGCAACATGGCCGCCACTGATTGTAGTGTGTTGTTGCTGCCTTTCAACGAGAATCAACGGGACTGGACCCACACCCAGAAAAACATCCTTGACAGAGGCAAGATGTAGTGAAGTATTGTAAGATCTTTGCATAAATGTTCGCAGCAGTAGTCCTAGCGAGAGCACGATGTGTGTGTGTGGGTGTGGGTGGGTGGCTGGGGGAGAGCGAGAACGAGAGACGTGAACATGTACATGAACTATCTCCTTAATCGGAGATAGCTTCTACATATTTTCTGGTGTTATCCTGCCAATCCAGATTTTGACAGTTGTTATACAAAATCCTGATGTTTTCTTCTATTTGCAGCCCTTCTGACAACTAAAACGGAGCTTTATGCCATGTGCTTCGCCTGCCCTGCCAACCCTCTCACATTGACGCTCCAGGGTCAGAGACCAGGCGTGGATCACACAGTGGTGTTGGTTCGTGTCTCCGACCATCTGGACTGTAGGCCCGCCTTGGCCGATGGCCTGAGCGAAGCCTTGCGGTTGTCCTGTTCCCGCGGCGCGAGCATTGCTATCCCTATCGCCATGAATGGTAGAATCTCGTTGGTAGAAAATCTGAAATGCATTCTTCAAGTCATCCAACGTTCTTTGGACCAAGAACACTCAACAAGCGTTGTTCTTTACCTCGAGAAGTCCCTTGCAGCTGTAAGGCAGAAGCTCGTGGAGACAATAGAGCAGACAGCGAGTTCAGACTGGAAGATTGAGACAGATGTTGGTAAGAATATGGCATCGACTGTGTGAATGTCTTTTTAAACGTTTCTCGTTAAGATGTGAAGATTTTCTTGTTTGTTAGTTTAAACTTGTTTGTTTCGAATCAATTCTTTTTACAACTTAAAATAATAATGATCAGTCATTTGTTCCTGCACTTTTGGCAAATTAACTCTTTGACATATTCACCAGAGATGTTAGGGGTGGGGAAGCAATGAATTATGTGCGAGCCCTCCCTTCTCCCCGCTTTTATGTGAAATGATCGAGAGACTGAATTGCAAAGAACTACTTTAACAAATAAACATTATCATCAAACTGAGTTATTATAAAAATCGAAATATTATCTAATGGAGAGGAATTGGATTGATTAATTAACTCGTTAGTAGATGTCACACTGACGGCCTTACATAGCAGCAATCTATTGTATCCTCGTGCGGCAGAAGCTTTTAATGAAAAACTTTCTGCAAAGCAATAACTGAAATATACACAGGCTTATTCTAAAATGTAGTTTCTACATGCACAAATATTTGTGAGAACACTTTTTGACCAGAAGTAAATCACTGTCCTCATTAACATTATGTTCACGTCGTTTCTCAGTGGCTGTTCATGAAGAGAATTCTTCCTTTTCGCCAACACTGGCCGTTGTGGGCCCCATGCAAGATGCACAGTTGATATGTAATAAGGTTTGTGTAATGACTTGTTTGACAGATGAAGAATGAAATGGAGACTTCGACACCAAGAGGATACTTTAATATTTACAGCTTGTAGATTTGCAATGATTGTAAATACATGACTTAGTAAAAATCCTGGTGAGAGGGAGAGAGTGAGACAAGAGGGAGGAGGGAGGGAGGAGGGAGGGAGGGAGGGAGGGAGGGAGGGAAAAACATTCTTTTGACAATTCTCATTTAAAGGGAAAGCAAAGTAGAAAACAAGTGGATCTACAAATGTTTGGGGTTGGGAGCTCTGGCTTTTTAAAACTTTTCTCGTATTTGTTCTACCGGTGGCTGCTTCGACCAACAAAAGTTTTAGCAGTCCAGTTTTAGTCAGATATTGGAGGCGACATTTTTACGCACACGCATCTGAAGGAGATGAAAAATCCCAGAAGTGTGATGTACGTTGACAGAGAGCACCATAGCGTGGGTTGATTCTAAACAGGTTCTGGTTAATCTAACTTCACATCTCGGGAAACTGGGCATCCAGCGGACCGGGTTACCCTATGTGTCATAATTTAGGCTAAGATGTCAGGGTACTGTTCGCATGCAGTCAGACACACGTTTTACTTTTTTTTCCTAAATATGTGAAGCAACAAATACAAGTGTGTGTGTGTGGTGTGTGTGTGTGTGCACTGTTGTGGTTTTAGCCCAGATTGTGGCTCGCTGCAGCTGGTATTTAATAACAATATAAATGTAGTAGAGCAATTACAATTTTCTATCTTGCTTAGTATATATAATTATGTCCACAGATTTTCTGCCTGTCTTGGTTAGTATGAGTATGTAATTATGTAAGATTTTAACAGATCTGCTGAGTGAAGCTGCGTAAAGCAGCAAATTGAAACCTTTGGAGAGCTTTTGCAAATGTCTTTTTCTACAACCATAGATTACACTGGTCAACACTGAAATCGTTAAAAAGGTCCTAATCTGTAGTATCTTGGTGTGCTCAACACGAATATGACCATGAACATTTTTTATTGGCTCTCGTTTTGAAGATATTTCAAATAGTTCATTTTCTATGTTTCACCGTGTAAATTTATCCAGTAGGACTGTAACAACATCCTAAGAAACCCTAGAATGATTTAATATTGCATCACATTGCATAATACCATCATGCACACATCATCCAGAGTTGATTGCATCATTTTCTGATCCAATGCAGTACTACTGCCAGGGGACTGCTAAAGTAAGCTGACGTCACCAGTGTACTATATAAAGCCAAGGTGGAAAGGTTGAGCATTTAAAATATTTCAGACTTTATGCAATACAGTTTAAGCTACTGTTGCATAAAACTGTTATTATTTTATTCATTTAGTTACAATACAGAACACTAATGCCTCGAAAGTGCGTTAATACCATGGACAATGTTTGCTGTATTTGTGGGGAAGTGACATTTGCCAACCAGAAGAAAAGTATCACTTTCCAAGTGAAGAAGGCATATCATCTTTACTTCGGATGCAAGATTAATGACCAAGACTAGTCTTGGGCCCCGCATATATGGTGTGCTACATGTACAACACAAACTTTCTGGGAAAGGTTAGGGCAGAAAACTACAAGGAACTAGTAGAAGACATGCTGACGCAGTATGAGAAAATTGGCTGCAGTATTTCTCTAAAGATCCACTTCCTTCATTCCCATCTGGATTTCTTTCTGACAACTGTGGTATGGTTAGTGATGAACATGGCGAACCTTTTCATCAAGATATTGCAACAATGGAACAAAGATACCAGGAAAAATGGTCCGCTGCCATGCTGGCTGACTACTGCTGGACACTCCCCAGAGATGCTCCCGAACAGCTGTACAAGAGACCGGCAAAGAAATATAAGAAGTAGTCTATGACTTGATTTTTACAGGTATTAACCATTGACCTATTACTACTGGTAGGCATTTCGTGATGTAAACAATAATTATTGCAGATTACAAAAAACTAGAGCCAATTTGCAATTTGACTGTCATATTCGTGTTGAGCACATACAAATTAAAAGTAAAACAAGGGAACTGTACCAAGCTAGAAAAGGACAAAGACGAAGACAATCTACATGTTTCGGGGCACTATCCCTTCATCAGGACAACACACAAACGACGAAAAAACGAAAAAGAAAAAGACTTATCTGCAGTAGATGTGGGGCGTTGGCTGCATAGCAGGAGAATGACCAAGGGACAGTGAGTAAGAAGGGTTAAAAAGAGGGGCAGCCAATCGCAAGGTGGGTAGGAAAGGGTAGAGAAGGGTGGGGGTGGAGAGTGGGCGGGGGAGAGAGAGAAAGCAGCGCGGGTAAGGGGGCGTCGGTGTGCGAGAGAGAGAGAGAGAGAGAGAGAGAGAGAGAGCGGGAGGGAGGTGAGAGAAAAAGTAAGAGAGAGACGGAGGGGTGAGGGGGTTAAGGGAAAGGAGTGGGGTCAGTGTTTTAGGTTAAGACCTGTGGGTGCCATAGTGCCAAAATGGGTAATGAAGTAGGACTCCATATTCTTACGGTCAGTGGAGTCGCCCTTCATTTTCCAGATACCACAGACCCTCATGTTGTCGGCTGTGTGTGGGGGTGTACTGAAATGGCGTGCTTAGTGTCAGCTAGATGTTCTGTGAAGCGGGTGTTGAGTGTGCGTTCTGTCTCCCCGATGTAGAACAGGGTGGGACAGAGGGTGCATGTGATGGCGTAGACCATGGCTCTGCTATGCAGCCAACGCGCCACATCTACTGCAGATAAGTCTTTTTCTTTTTCGTTTTTTCGTGTTTGTGTCGTCCTGATGAAGGGGTAGTGCCCCGAAACATGTAGATTGTCTTCGTCTTTGTCCCTTTTCTAGCTTGGTACAGTTCCCTTGTTTTACATTTAATTAGGGCTTATCCTCCAAGCGGCAGTCACTTGTTTCTCTTTTACACATAAAAATTGATAAGAAATGACTAATTTTATTTCAGTAACATGACTTTTGTAAAAATTTGTTGACCAGTTATTAGGTAGAACCATGAAGATATGGCAGGACAGAGAAAAAAAGACAAGCTATAGTCGCACTTTATGCTACGTCTGATGTCCAGAGGTGGAATGATCACCGGATGGTTTGACGTTTTTCTCCAGGTGCAGAATATAGACGTTTCCTGTGACTGCGAAGAGCGTTCGTCCTTACTGGAGACTGCGGGTAAAAGTGTTCTGGACATCTCCACTTCGTCTAGCGGCATCATCTCCAGTCTTGGGAAAGAAAATGATTATCGAGTATGATAACTGTTTATTTCCTATGCAGCTTTAGATGTGCCATGAAGGCTGCAGATAACTGTCTGACATGCATCTTGTATTGTCATGTCAGCTATGGCTCTATAGGAGTTGAAACTCCCCTGGAAAAAATCTAATTATGAGGCCTTTATAACATGGCTTTTATAAGCTGTTATGCATTCCTCTGGACTTACCTCATCATCACGTGCACATTCTTCACGTCTTGCAAGTCGACCCAGCTCCAGTTTCAAACATGCTAAGAGAATGTTGAAATTATTATCACATATTTTTATCGGACAGACGTTTTGAAGAGGTAGGTCTATCGATATTGCTTAGTGGGAATCGCTGAGTTTACTGTGTAGAGACATAAGAAAATACGAGTCAGTGTTTTAATATTATTGCTCATAATAAATAATATTAATTTGGTTAAAACAACATATTTTAAACCTACTCCTTATAAAACGTTCTTCACTGCACAGCTGAAATATTTTTGATTTGCGTGGCGTACCATTACTATGGCAGATACCGAAACATCAATTTTTCATTCACCTTTCCTGCTCCCGGAAGCATAATGTGGTACAGATTTTGGTTTACATTTCCGCTTTAAAATGAGTTACGCTTTGATATTGAAATTAAAATGAGCGTTCTCAGAGAGAGGACGTTTTGAGACAGTTCGTGCAAAGCGAAATTAAACTACGTAGGAGGGGTTGGGGTTGGGTGTGTGTGCTTGCATGTAAGATCTTGCAGTTGGTGACAGAAAGCAGAGCTTCGAAAGGCCGCAAAGATGGAGGAGGATGGAGGATGGATGGAGGAGGATGGATGGATGGATGGATGGATGGATGGATGATGATGATGATGATGATGATGATGATGATGATGATGATGATGATGATGATGATGATGATGATGATGATGATGAACAACAGGAAAATGAGGAGAGAGAGAACAAAGAAAAGCTGGAGGATAATACTAGTGACAGAACAGTGAGTGTTACTGGACTTGCTGCTGATGATTTCGATCTGTGTGATATGTACTTTGAAAACACCAAGCGAAGCGGTGGAGGAAGGATAGAAGAGAACGGCTTTTTGTGGGATGAGGTGAAGAAACAGTTCCTGGTCACCTTTATCGACAGACAGGGTCAGTATCTGTTGATACAAAGTCATGGTAACAAGGAGTGGATTTAACTATGCTTTTTCTGATAATATCGTGGGTTGTTAGTATATAGCCACATAATTTCTGATAATATTGTTAGTCACGGTTAGCAGTAGCAGCATTCATTTAATTCCAAAGTTATTGATTAATTTAACTAATGATCAAATTTCTGATATTGTTTTCATGTAATGTAAAGAGAAATGTTTTCATGTAAAGAGACATGTTTATAGAATTCAATGTTTAGCTGGTTATAATACATGTACACAGGTGTAACTATACATTTCAGCTGCTGAGAGAGTTTTAGAAAGAAACCATACCATAACAGGGAAACGTGTGCAAGTGAAGCAATGGATTCCACCCCCTTATTTTAAAGACAGTGTGTTGGTCACTGGCATACCAGAAGGAATGTCAGAAGATTGTCTGCAGAATTTTCTGGAGAGTGTGGCAGATGTGGCTGTAGAGGGTGTGCAGTTCAGTGAGCCTGATGGCAAAGCCATGGTTATGTTAGAGAACACAAACGTTGGTGAGTGTTACAAAATGTGTGTATTAATTGTTAATATGCATAGATGCATTGTATCATGTTAAACCACACATTTACATAACTAATTTTTATGTGAGTGTATTTCTTTTCAATTCTTTTAATTGCTGCAGTTCCATTGGGTTTTCCAGATTTAAAGCTTCTAAAACATCTGCACCAAGCATGTCAAGGAAACCCCCTGTTGGGGGGTGTACTGTCTGTACACCTTGTTCCACTGTCTGATACTGTACGTGTACAGAACCTCAATCCCCAAACCACAGACAGCACCATCCGGTACTTCTTCAGCAACAAGAACAGGAACAGTGGTGGGCCTGTGTCTGGGGTTACAAGACTGAACACCACCAGCGCCCTTGTTCACTTTGAGAATTACAGAGGTATGAAGATATTCTGTGTAAGAATAATGATTATGTAAATATCTTGTGTGAGAATTTGAGTAATGAAGATGCTTGGTTTGAGGACATAGAGGTATGACAATTACAGACAACCGCAGATAAGCATTCGTATGTCGGCATCATGAAGCTTTTTAATGCACGGATTACGCGGTAAAGTTAGAGTTAGGAATAACTCTTTTTAGTGAATCAGGTATACACACCATTATTTCCTTTTTAAAAAATCTATCTATACAGTAAAGTACACACCGTGTAGCCATGATGAATTCAATCAGGTTTGGATTTATAAAGTTAAAAAAATACTTCTTGGTAACCAGTATTTCTTTTATGTGGGTATACATGCGTAGGTACGCAAGCTAATACATTGGACACTTGATACTGCATTTTAAAATTATGGTGATATATTTGTAAACCAGTTGTGGCATAAATGAAGAATCTTTACTCTTACATACACTCTAGAATGAACTTAAAATGAGAAGTTGAGCAGCCAGTGCTTATTTTGACAGTCTGATTGTGTCTGTCAAACTAAAGCGTAAGTTAAACATATAAGATTGAGGCCTCTGAGGGGTGAAGTGCTAGAGACTACTACGTTGTTTGTAGAGTAGTAATGAAGGAACTCATTTTTTTGTGATTCACCAAGAACAGATCTGTTGTGGGTGAACACTAATCACATCAGGTAGTGTGGAATTGAAGACTATACACATATTGTGGTAGAGAAACTAAAAGATATAGTACAGGTTCAAACGTTCATACAGAATGGATGGTGGTAAAATGAAGATTGGATAGTTGGTTGATTTTCGGTTTAAGTTCAAATCAACAACAAAGGCTATGTCTTCATGGGGAAAGGAGGGTAGAGGATGGTAGTGGAAACCAGAGCACCCAGATAAAAAGCTGATAACCACCCCTGTAAACTGCTAAGAGAAATGTAGAAAAAGTATTTTGTGGAGACTAGAGCTGCCTAGAAGGGTTCTTGTGGTTCACATGTTGCAGATGCCCAGGCAGTGACAGACAAAGGCTCCTATTTCCTGGACAGTTTCCCACTGAAGGTCTCTCTGCACCTGGAGGAACTAGCTGACTGTTGATAGGGGTGAGCACTGTTCACACGCCAGGCAAGACGTGGTTTAGATCGCTCCTGTGCGAAATACTGAAATTAACTTAATTACTTGGATTTACCAGCAACCCTTTGCTTCATCAGCTGTGTTCTATTGTGCCCGACATCATGCCAGTGGAAAATACCCTTTTCCGTGGGGTTTGTGGGTGTTTTTTGTGGAGTTTTGTCCACTTCATGCAGCGAAGGGCCGTGGCCGCAGCCATACTACAGATCAAGGTGAAGACAGCGCGTGCGCGGTGTGCACTGCTGGCCGTCATCATAGCAAGCCTCCTCCTATGCTCGGGCGACGTTGAGCCCAATCCAGGCCCAGTCAGTGGAATGTCTTCTCCAGCTACTCTAGAGGATTCAGACATTCCTAGCAAAACAACAGAAGTGCTGACTGCAATTGTTTTTGATCAGACCA
>SMGT01002688.1:6996-21265 GCA_004794575.1 Lanistes nyassanus
TCTCTCTTAGCAAATGGACAAATAAGCAATTAAAAATCCATTTACCTAACCATGAAATAGCAGCTGGCTTACACATCACCTTCATAACTCAAAACAAATTTAATCGACTGCTGACAGACAATGCCAAAGTGTCACAGATGTAGATACCCAGTTGATAATACACAGGGCCATTTCTGGACACTAAGGCCAAGACCACCACTGGGTGGTTTTTCTGCCAGTCTAAATAATGACATTGGATATAAGGAAAACAGAAGAAAAGTCCCTCACCAACAACCTGACTTTCAAATTCCTTGCCAATTACAGCCGACTCCAGCTGAGTCAAGAGTCTCTGAGAGACGTCTGCGATCTCTTCTATGTTGCCAAACAGAAAGTCCAAGTCCACACATTCTGGCACCTGACAGAAGTGAGAATGTCTCTGTCTCAACTTTATTTTTTAATTAAAACTCAATGCCTAATTCCATCAGTTGTCACCCCCCCCCACCCCAAGCATAAACTAAAAAAACAAAATCATTAACACTTTTTTATATTTTAAAAAAATTTAAATGAAAGTACAAGACCAATTTTTTTTAAAAAATCTCTAAATTCTGCTAAGTATCACAGTACCATTGGACATAATACTTAAATAGCTGTCAATTTTTCTGAATTATATACCAACACTTTCTTTTAGCATTAATTTACAGCTATTCTCTCTATGGAAACCTAAGATTCTGATGATGACAATAAGCTTCAATGTTTCAATAAGCAAACAGTAACTTTCCACAGAATTTCAGAATAAAACTTCTTAGCCAACAAAATTTCTGTTAAATGCTGATCATAACCAAACAATCATTTCAAGGACAAACTAAGTTGATCCCAGCTCTGCACTCCATACAACATGAGTTGCCAAGTCTTTCTCCAAGGCAATGCCATGTGTTTTCCATCCACTTCTTATGACATGACTGTTCATTAGAAGCATAAAGTGGGCAAACTTCCCAAGGCTGTTCAAGACTGCTATAGTCAAGCCCCTTTTCAAGAAACCTACCCTTAATGCAAGCGTCCTGCAGAATGTCCACCCGGTTTTCAACCTATCTTTCCTCTCTAAAATGGTTGGAAAGGTTGTTTTGAACCAACTCCTCAACTGCCTCAACACACATAACCTTATCTCTCATTCTCAATCAGCATATAGGCCATTCCACAGCAAGGAAACAGGTCTTACTAGAGCTGTCAGTGACATTTTAACTGCTCTGGATTGAGGCAATGTGTCTGTTCTGACTCTCCATGATCTTTCCAAGACGTTTGATATGACTAACCATGCCACCCTCAACCATCTCCATGATCTCTATGGCATCTCCAAGTTAGCACCAGTTAGCACGGTGCACCAGGGCGCTGCTTGCCAGAAACTAGTGCAAAGAGACAGTGACCCAAAACCATCTTGCGCTTGGCGAAATATGCCGGCAGCCCAGACAGGGCACCTTGCTTGTCAGAACCAAGCACAACCAAGAAGCAGAATGCAAGTCAAGGCTGCCAAAGCACTGACGGAGGGATCCAATGGTAGGCTGGGGAGAGCAGACAGAGCGAGGAGCCCAGGCCAGAACCTGACGGGGAATGCGAGGCTGCGAAGCGTCAAGCCCCAGATCACCTCAGCGATGAGGGACAAGGTGAAAAGCAATGTGGCACCCAGCTGACACAGGGTGGAGAGGACAAGAGACCTATGCATCCAGCCAGCAGAAGACGAGTGCAGCAAGTGGCCATGCCTCAACCCGGAAGGGGCCCACCACAGGAAGTTCCCCCCTGATGGAAGCTGAGGTACCCAGAAGCGTGGCAGAGAGCCAGGGCTGGAGGAGGCAACCAACACCACCATGGCAGAACTGCAAAAAAGGCAGCCAGAGCCAAGTCCTGAACTTCTGGGTCACAGCTGTTGGCAGAAAGACGGATGGAAGTAAACATGCCAGAGGTGGGGAGGCCGGAGCCTTCCGCAAAAGGAGTTCCACCTGCCAGAGCCGAGCCCCATAGGGAATACTAAACAAAGCTCACACACATATCAGAGGCGATCGGCAAAGACGAACAACACTGTTTAACTAAAAAACAGTAGAAGTACAGGCTGAAACAAGGAAAAGGAAAAAGCTGACATTCCTTGAGACGCTGAAACAGTGCAGTGGAGAGGCGGTTGGGACACCAAGGCGTAACCCATTCTGAAAACACAGGGCAGAGGTAATCCACACACGTCTGGCCTGCACAACAGCACTTGAGAAAGTCAGTCTGTATTGATCAGTGAGCTGGGAGGGGTCTTACCATGGTTGCATTTTTGTTTGGAAGGTGTGGTTAGGGATCGCTAATTGAGATATTTGCACTCTGGGTCATGGTACAGTATTGTGACAAGAAACATCTTATTATGATGCTGCCTTTTACATCTGCTCTATCTTGGGACGGATGATTGATGTGTGTCTTATGTCTTCTGACCAGTTAGCACTGTGGCCATCTGTTGGTTTGAGATGTCTGACGAGGTCTTCAGTTTTCCTTTTTTTTTTTCACACACACACACACTTTTTCTGCCTTTGTTTGTATCGTCCATGCAAAGTGTGCATAAATTAATGAATGTGTTCTTGAGCGTTATGAATCTTCAAATTGATGTGCTAATGGAAGGCAGAGATGATGTAAGTCTGTCCCTGCAATAACTGTCTGATTAAGATCAGTCTTATGTATTCCTTGTTATGTTGCATGGGTTGTATTGGAAACAAACAGAAGTGGCCAGTAAACTGATGCTCATTGTTGTTTATCTTTATCTTAACATGCCTGGAAGCCATAAAGCTTATTCAACTATAACAATGATGACACTACTAAAATAACAGAATAGACTGGTTTGCAGATTCTCTCTCTCACACACACACACACTAAACCAATCCAATAAAACCAACCTTGACATCTGAGGATCCCTCACAGAATGTGGCTATGCAAAGGTGGAGATCAAAAAGGTAATTTTTTTCTGTATCTATTAGCTCTTGAAGAACGCTTTCTCGGGTGTCTCTGCGTTTGGCTCTCTGCCCTTCCAGTTGCTTCTTGTCTTCAAGAGAACGAAGTCGTTGCAGTTCTCTCTGTCGGTCAGCCAGCAATCTGGCTTTCTCTAGGCGTTCTTCATGTGGGCTAACATGGAAAAGATTTCCTGAAAACAGAGAAACATGTATTAACTAAGATTTTAACAACCAAGACAAATGAAATGTCCAGAACCTGTCAACTTGTATGCCTTCATTCATATCCCATAATACATATGGTTAGACTGATGCCTGGAATAGAAAAGCAAGCTTAGTTTACAAGTGATTTCCTTTCATATTTTGAAAACTGTACAATTATTATTAGGAATGATTTTACAACAGGCCATAAAATGGAATCTTCATACTTCAGCAAGTCATGGTTATAGCACTAAAACTACAGAAATAAATCAATTAAAAATCCAGATTTTCTGAATTATTATTAGAATAAATTAAATATCTGGAAAGGCAAAGTAAAATTATCAGGAATGTCTAGTAAGTCCTATCTGAGAACAGCAACTTCCCTAAAACTGATTACGTCAACACGGAACAAAAGAAGCAAAATAGCTTTTAAAAAAATTACTCTTACTTTCAGCAAAATTGTGCAATACATAGCCACAAATAACTCAATATTTATAATAACAGTACATGTCAAGTCACTGCAATAAGAATTTTATCAGGAGCCAGTAAAAACCAAGAAAAGAGCACAAACCGGCAAAACTTTCCTGCGTCCATCACCAAAAATGAAAAGGTAGCACTGACCTTTGAGACGTTTTTCTTCTTCTCTGAGACCTTTAAGGGTCTCCTTAACAAACTCCAAACTGCTGTGAACATCATCAATCTTCTCTGCATCCCCTTCAGATAATTTTGCCTCAAGCTCCTGCTGCTCTTGTTCATATTTCTTTTGGGAAGAAAGGAATGAAGAGAGGGCGAAACGTTTACTTTACCTTCACTTGGTTGCTTCAAAGTGGGAAAAGGTGTCCGTTTAAACAGCAGTAAAATGTGTCCTAAAAATACTGTGATGGCTGCAAATAAATGCTGTTTTCATAAAACATTCACAGTTAGGTTCTCATACTATCTACCCGATGTATCTTGCTCTTAGCTGCTTGGTACTGATGATGAGCTTTTTTAGAAAATTTTATTTTAGTGCATCCATGATGGGAGAAGAATTTTCACAGTAAATAGCAAAACAATTCTTTCAGCTTACAATACTCTCAGAATCCTGGAAAGGAACAGCAGCTACCCTCTAGAGTAAATGGGATGAAGATATCTACAATTCATGAGTTTAAAAATATGATCCAAGCAAGTCCAACCATCAGTACAATCTTAGTCCAATCAAATAAATTCAAAATCCTCTACTCTCTGGCAGTTCTTTTTTTCCTAATATGAATGAGCTCAGCCGTTTTATACTTATGTTTTGAAAACTTTTGTTCAAATTTCAATACAGAGTTTTTTTAATACATTTTAAAAATACATGCAATGACCATGTTTATACGGACTTTCAAAGTTTAGAATATTGGAAACTCATTTTCTACACAGGAAAGCTGGAGAAGAACCCAGTATGATTTCCAGTTAAGAAAAAATGAACGAAATGATCTGTACTTTGGCCAGGTTCTATCAGTTCTCACCAACCTATTAACAAGTGGCTTATAAGTAGGTCAGCAAAAATAGAACTTCCTTTACTGCAAGAAATATATCCACAACTTGATTTAATTTTAGTAAGCAACTACATTTTTACTGGTAGATATTATTTAAATGAATTAAAAAGAATAAGGAAATTGACTTTTCCTGCTTTTCCTGGTTGAACACATACTCAACATTTAGAACACAGGCACATAAACAACTTTTGCATGCTGAGGTACAATGGATCTATAGAATACCGAACCTGACGAAAATACTGACAACAGCCTTCTTTTATCAAGTGGTAATAACTAATGATGCATTTAGAGAAAAGTTGAATGAAAAGAGAAGGGTAAGGTTCAAAGACTTTGGGTGAAGTTTTCATACCATTCACGAAATTGTCTTGGAAGTAGTATGATTGTTAAAGGTTTAGGTTGGCTTAGTTTAGACCAGCATGCTTTTGGCTGCTTTAAGTCTGACAGCATGGTCAACATCTGCACAACGATGGGGTGGAAATTAAATAAAAGTGAACTACTATTTCCCCACTCTTTTCTGCTCTCTCTCACTCGGTTGCTCAAATCACACAGTGCAAGTAATTGTATCAGCTAAAATTCTGCAATACTTTTCATTTTTTAATTTGAGCACTTTTCTACCAAGCCATCACGACACATTTTCAAGACACAATTTTCTGTGATGAACTGAGTAATATACATGTACCTGTATACTGAGGGGGGTAGGAGTGTGGCTGGTAAAGAAATAGGTGGAGCTGAAACAAAAACACCAGGAAGTCCAACAGGTGGCGATCAATGGTGACAGTTGCCACCATAGAGGCTGCATTTGCCAAGTGACAGTGTCTGTTGCATCAGTTTTGCTGCCTACATCATGACTCACAGAGTATCAGCACAGATCATGTTTCCACTAATGACAGCCCTATACTGACAGCTGGGCTCACATGAGCAACTGCATGTCTGTCCCTCCTCACCAGGCTTTTAGGTATTATTCTCCAATCATAGCTTTATGCACGTGAATACACCCTCCCCTCATCCACCTCTTGTTTCACATCACCTGGGAACTTCTTGTGCTTTTGCTTCAGATTTTATCACGGTGAAGCACAGGCAAAGACTGAGATATTAGAAAACATTTTGTTGAAACATTCATCTGAACTTGCTCAGTTATGTCACATGCATTATCCAAGTTATGCAAAGTCGAAACCACAATCTCTGGCAAATTCTGGTATGATTCTGCTATAATTTAACATTGCTAGTTTGGCGTTTCTGTGCCTGAAAACATTGTTTTCAAGTGCAGAGGGTCCAAAGAAAAATATAAAATGAATGTTTCAAACAGATACGTGACATACTTTGCATGCAACTAACAGCACCACAACCAGAGTCTAGCCAGCAGCCTTACCAAATCTTAAGCACGGAAAGCACAGTAAAAACGGCAATTTCACATCTTCCGCAAAACCCTTCATTGTGACTCTTCTATCCTTCCGCGTTGATACAGACTTCACGGTGTCAGATGCTGCGTCTTTCACAAATAATTTCTTGGACTATCTTTGGGCTCTGGTTGTCGCACGACACAGTCATTTTCGGAACGTCTAACTTCCCCAGAGAACACACACAGTTAACTGATACATGGCGGAACGCAGACGAAGGCTACAAGTTTCGACGGTCTGTTTGTAGCTCTCTGACATAAAAGGTAGCACGGAAAACGTGACTGCACACATCTATAGAAAAGGGAAAATAAGCTGAGCCCAATTCGTCGTCACGAACCCTCGTCTGCCTACCAACAGCAGCGACACGAGGGGCTGCGCTGGAGCCATCGCGCCACACGGGACCTGGCGCTTTCATGGCGACACGGTCCGTGACGAACCACGGGTCCGCATGGCAACGCTACTTTTTGCACGGCGTTGGTCTGTGGGTGCAGAAATGGGTTGGGGGTGGGGGGTGAGGTGAACAATATCGCCAGCTGTTGCTGGTTTGTTCATGTGATCGTAGAACACGTTAGCTGTCATGGTCTCATGGAGAAATAATGGAATGCGACTTTCGGCGAACACGAAAACTGAAAAGTGCGCTTGCCCTGTTTTACTGCCAACGACTATCATGCTACAAACGTTTTTGCGTTACCTCCAAAAGTCACTTGTGAAAAAAAAGGCAAATCGACGGTGGGAACAACAGACAAAGCATCCATTAAGTAGATTAACGTCAGGCACATCACAATTAGGCTGTAGTCGATTACTCCACAATAGATTCCAACTCTCGTCTGTGTTAGACTTCCGAATTTCACTGATTCGTCTTTCCTAAGCACAAACCTTCACAAACCTTCTCCCTCCCCTAAATTATTTCTGTTCAAAAGGTGTCAGGTTCTTGTCTTCTGCCAATGCTATCAGTCATTACAAAAGGCTGCCGGGATCTCACCCATTCACTCTGGCTACCGACTGCTTATAGTCTGTTTGGAACATGCAGTCGGCACACCGTTATAGCAGCTTGGACGAGTACTAATACAGCATGTCTGGTTTTAAAGTGATGGTGAAAATGTGTCCATTGGGCCTCTGAATGTCAACTGTGGCAATCTTTAAAAATATGACAGGGACAGACTCATCTGAAGTGGAATTCTCTTGATACAGAACAACTACTGCAAAAACTATGTCAGCACATGTCTCAGTGTGAGTGTCCCTAGGTCTCTTTCTCTGTGAATATGTGCGGCCATGCATGTACATTGTACAAGTGCCTGCACACATGCATGCATAATGTTTATCTGTTCCAGAGTGTGTGCGTGTGTGTGCACGTGCACATCCACACAGTGAGATCTTAAACTGAAGGAAACTGGTAGGGAGTGGGCCTCAAAAGCTCTCTGCTTTTCATCTCCTCTGCATCAACAAGGTGATGTAAAGGTGATTAAGTACTGAATTAAAATTTAGTATGCAATCCTCCCCCCCCCCCACCACCACTTTTTTTCTTAAAAAAAAGCCAGATACTGTGAATGAATTGCTGTGGATGAATTGCTGTGGATGAATTGCTGTGGATGAATTGTTGTGGATCTATTGCTTGGGTCTAAACAAATGTGCTCACTGTTGTTTTCATAAACCCAGCCGCTACACTAGGCCTACTAAAATCTGTCAAACCCAAGAAACAGTTCTAGCACTGTTTTTGTCCCTAACTAGGCTACAGAAGCCTGCCCTGCCTACCAGGCAGAACAGTCCACGAGGAGACACAAGGTAACGACTATAAGGCACGGAGACAAAGGGAGCCAGTGGAAGCTGGTTCCACTGTGGGGATCGGTGACATTGTGACATCCACCTGCAGCTGTGATGCTGGAAGCCAGTTTTTGCCTGTGCCAGTGATTGGGTACGATCAAGTCGACATAATGGAAGGAAAACTGTATGCAACTGATTATCTGACTTTTTAAGCTTACAATTTAAACATTGTGCCATCAACACCATCAATCTGTGCATTACTTTACTCCCTGTTGGGTCTGCACAAATCAGTTTTGAACCATATGACAGCTCCACACATTGTGTTACACTAATTGCAAAGAGGTCTGCAGAAGCACATGTCTACTTTCTCTGAGTCTTACACATGAGCTTCCATTTTATTCCCACTCCCCACCCTCCCAAAAAAGGAGGTACTTGGGAAAATATACTTTGAAACTGAGACCATTAGGCTAATACTGCATACAAGCCTAAGCCCTATCTACTTAAAATCTAAACTACCGTGATAAATCTTTCCTCTGGACGGGTGCCAAACAACCAAAGGAAATCAAAGTATATACCTCTGACCAGAACAATGTGCCTACCTTGATGTCAGAAGCATTTTCTGAGATCCTCTTCTTCAGGTCTGCTACAAATTCACCAGTGCCTTCATCGTCTGCAGATGAAACATAAGTGAAAAACATGGTATGGCCAATATTATCAGACAGCATTATAAGAAGCACTTTACTGGACTTTACCACCACACTGACAGTTGTCAGTACCACTGTACTAGTGTCCTCTAAAAGATATATTTAGAATAAGGAAGTGCTCGTCAGTGCAGAAGATATAACCCTTTTCAAGCAGATATATCTGCTATCACATTCCTCCGCACATGCTGTTAATCTCATAACACACCTACTGGGCCTACAATAGGTGCACAAGAAATGACATGTCACAATGGTGAGTTGTACATTTTATGCTTCAAATGGAGTACTTGTTATAGTCTACTTGACTGAGCACTAAAGTATAAAGAACTTCTAGACTGCACAAGATAATAAACTAAAAGAAAAGCACAAATGTTTCTGCCCACTTGTACCTTGGCATAAAATGAATGTGCAAACATAAACTCAGGAATAAGATACACAGATATTAATGAAGCAATTCACGTCCCCTACCCTCCCCACCACTGCAATTAATCTCTGATTTTTATCCTTCCCCTCAGCTCTCCTAAAAAAATGTTTTTTTATTTTAAACATCAACAGCACAACAAAGGCAGGCATGGCTAGTTTGATCTTATCATTTGTATCATTCAGCACTATGCATTAGTGCCACTATTTTAAATTGTTACATATATACATTGTAATTATATACATAGAAGCTGCTGTGACTCACCTGAAGATTGTTCCGGGCTGAATCGCATTAAGTCAGGTGGGGACTTCGCTCCTGGTGCAACTGGTGGCGGTCTCTTGGGTGGAGGTGTTACAAATGCTGCCTTTCCAGATCTAGTGGCAACACCTGAGGCAGGAGCCATGGAAGCACGAGAGCCTGTTAAAACAGGTGCCTGTGGAGCTGGTCTGTGAGGAATTGGCTTCGCCTGTGCTGACGTTTTAATGGGCTGTAATGGGATTTTTGAGGGAACTGATGCAACTCTCGGGCCAGATGGTCTTGGAGGTGGCCTCTTGACTCTTCTCTGGGACTCGCGCAGCATACCTGTATCATCTCCCAACAAGCTGTCAGGAAGCTTCAAAGCTGATGATGGTGGCAATGGAACTGGACGGGTGGGAGGTGATGGGCGAGTGTTTTCACTGTCTATATTGACCAACTTTCCTTCACCTTCACCCTCGTAGGCCTGATTCACAAAGGAGCCCCCAGAAGACACTCTGTCAGCTTGTTTCAGTTTTGCTGGTGGAAATTTTGCAGCAGCAGATAACACAGGAGCAGGACGAGACGGAGACAGAGGATGGCTCACAAGAGAATTCAAAGCTGCAGCAGAAAGCCTATTGTCGCTGTTGCTCCTCGTCAGCACGGGATCAGGTGACAATGAAGACTCGACGTCTGAAAGGTTTAGACTCAGACGTGTTCTTGAAGGCAGCCGTTCATCTGGTTTGCTCTTAGGGTACCTATCAAGTTTACCACATAAAAACGACAAGGATTCTGCTTTCGTGGTACTCTCTTTGTGTAGCTGAAGCCTCTGACCATCACCACTGGCATGACCGTCCCCACCAACATCCAAAGAAGGGATTCTGAGGACTGCATCATCAGACAGTGAAGAGGAAACAGGACCTCCATTCAACTGTTTGTTTTTCTCAATATCATCTGATCCTGACCTGTCCCCTGCTGATTCTGACTTCATAACTTCTGGTTGCACTAGACTGCTTACTCTTAAGTTAGTATCTATTCCTACCACTCCATCTTGTTCACACACTGTTTCCATTGGTTTATGATGCACTGGCACAATGGGCTTGGGTGCTACAGCAGGCTTGGGTTTTATCACAGGCTTGGGAGCAAGCTTGGGTTTTGGATGAATCTGGGGTTTAATGGGAAGCTGGGGTTTTATGCTGGGCTTGCTGGAGACTGGTGGTGCATGACCCTTTTCTGAAACCTGTGCATCAGCTAAATGTGAGACAGATTGAGGCAATACTGAACTGGTACTGGTGCTCTGAGTGTTGGTGGCTAGAGCAGCAGTCACTGACTGCAGGTAGGACTCACTTTTGCTTTCATGAGCAGCCAAGTCAGTGCATTGTGGCAGGGTGTCTGGCAAGACATCAGCATTACCAGCCTCCTGATATGCAGCTTGTGTCAGTGAATTGTTTAAAGCATCTGTCTGACTCTCTGTATGGAAGCTGCTGCTTTCTGGTACCAGGCTTGGCTCTGTCCTGATCTGTTCTCTGTTAACATCACAGGAGAAGCTAGGCCCTCCGCCGATAATCTCCAAATGATTTTTGGGAACAAGTCCACAGTCTCCATGGTCATTCTTTGCTTGCACCCAGTGATCATCAATAATGCGTAATACTTCAACGGTTTCTCCTTCACTGATGGTCAAGTCTCCCTCCACCTGACCAGAAAAGTTATGTAGCACCAGAGCTAAAACAGCCTCAGCACCAGTACCTGTGATGCTACTAAAAGGAGAAATGTTTCTCTGCTCCTCAGAAGCCCCAGAAACCCTTATGTGTAAAAGACCTCTTGAGGACTGATACAGCTCTTCATTCACGCCCTCCAAAACTGCTTCTGAATTAACACATCCTGCTTTACTTTCTTCCAGATCATGTTGAACTCCATCCTCAGCAAGAGTTTCATTGCCAGTAGGTTTATCTCTGTCAAGGCAAACTTTGTTTTCAGTACTGTTTTCTATGACAACAGGAGTGGTTTTGATTCCATGATGTAGGTCGCTGGTCAATTTGTCATATGCATAAGGACAATCAACAATGATCTCCACAAAGCTAGCAGGAAGCAGTCCTATCTTCCCATCCAGCTCACCTTCGATCCAGTCTTCATTTACATGCTGAATAAGAGTCACAATTTCGTTTTCATTAAAAGAAATCTCATTTGGTAGCTCTGCATGAAAGGGATAGACTGTCCTTGCATATGGTGTGATCTCAGCATCATGCGATCGTGTATTTTCACTTGTGTATGACACACTTTGTGTTGAAGCATTTTTGCCACAGCAGTCCATTTCCCTGTTCTGGAAAACTTCCCTTTGAGAATATCTTCCCTGAGAATTGCTTTCATTATCAGTACATAAAACACTTTGTGGAACTCCACCAGATAAGGAAATTTCTTTTGAGATGGAAACTGGACTACCAGTGTCCAGTGGCTGAGGTGCAGTGCACACAGATGCCCGATCATGCTGCAGTGAGGACTGCTCAAGAAAGTCATCAAGAAACTCCACACAGATGGTGGAGACCAGCCCCACCTTTTTATGGCACTCTCCATAGAACCAGTCTTCATCTAAGATCTCCTTGACAGTTATAAGGTCTCCTATTTGGAAACCAAGTTCGTCTTCAAGTTGGGGGACTGAGTCTACCAGTGCACGAGCAAATAGAGTCTCCGAGGCAATTTTTGAGGCCAGGCTGTCAAATCGAGCCTGAAGACAGAAAATTACAAAGGAAGTAAGATACACTAAGATTTTATGCAACAGCTGGGCAGAACATAAGCCATATTCAATCTGCTGACTAAAAAATCTGCATAAACAGTATCAGAAAAAATGTATTAAAACCATTTGCTAGTGCAGAAAGAGAAACCCCAAGTACAAGAACAAAAATAAAAAAGACTTTTAATAAGTCCTTTAGTGGTTTATGAATCTGCAGCTGTAATGATAAGATTGTTCTTGAACATCCATGTAAAATCATTGTTTTCCCTAAGATAGTAAGTAATTCTGCACCACTGGGGATTCTGAGTAAGAAACCATCTTCCTGCCCTTATGCCATCTTTCTATTCCTCGCCAAAATCGTCACAAAATTTACAATCATAAACATGTTTTCACTGATGCAGTTCTTAGTTTACAATGGGTGTTTTGCACAACCACACACAAGTATTCTCACAAAGGAGTTTTATTACAGCTTAATGTAGTCTAGCAAAGTAGCTGTTTTAACTTTTATGGCTTTGCTGTATCGACTCTCCATGTCTATCTTCCATGATTTTTATCATGCTAGTCTTGTTCCTGTCCCATGGACCTAATTACAGATTTACTAAAAAGAATTACCCCCTCCTTTAAGGTCCCCAGGCTTGAGGTCCTTTGTACTTCATGACTTCTACAGTAAAGAACTTACTAGTAATTTTGCCGTATTTCTATACAAAGCTCAGAAGCTTTTGGAACATATAAGCTCATAAAAAAAATGTTTGCCATGCGGGTATATTGGTTTGTGTAAAGAATTTTATACACTTTGTCACTGTATTCACACTGTACAAACTTCCCCCTTCCAGAAGGGGCCCTGGCCTAGTTGGAATAAAATTTCATTTCATTGCCCATAATACCTGCTATTGGACTGCAATCAATCAATCAATCAATGCCCAGAATACCTTAAGACTTGAGGATCTTGATTGTAAACTGGCTGAGCGAGCCCGAGGTCCTTCAGCGGAAATGGTCAGTTCATGGACACAAGAAAGTGGGAAAATCCCTCGCAGGGGGCCATTTTTTCCCTTCCACCAGTTATCATCTAAGGGCTCCAGGCCCAAAATGACATCGCCTGTAGTCAAAATAAGATGCACACATATACTGATTCATTCTTTTCAACATGTGAAGACAGACACACATCTACACAAAACTCTGCTTCTATTCCTTTCATGATGGTGAGAAAACTGAAACTTTTCCCCATTTCATTAGGATCTGTGTTCTGTGTAAAAAATGTGCCTTTTCTATATAAACCTAAATTAAGAAAAAAGGACTTGCACCAATCTACATGAAATGACACAGACAATCAATAGTTTCAGGCCATTTGCCTTCATCTGTCTCTGTGTTTGTGTTGTCCTGATGAAGGGGTAAGGCCCTGCAACTGTCGACTGTCTAATGCTTTGCAACTGTCGACTGTCTGTGTTGTTTCATGTAGCTTGGCGCAATTCCTTTATGTTAACTTGAGTTTATTTCCAAGTGGAGTCACATGTTCCTTTTTATTTTCATTATATAAACCTAAAAAATAAAAAATATCCTGACAAACTTCCTGTTATATCCACAAAGGCATGTACTGGCACAACAGAATGCAACATAATACATCACTTTATGAATCTCATGGGGAAATTACAGATGGCAATTAAGCTTCTACTGAAACGTACCAGTTTTGCTTCCTGAAGTAAAATCTTAAAAATAGCTTTGCTTAAACCAATATAGAATCCATATGTGCACACATCCCTACGCATCCACCCACACACATGTACACACTTGCACGCACCCATGCACTGCACTCCCCCCTCCCCCAAACACACACATAGTACAATGAACACTACGCATATAAATCAAACTTAAGTAATTTCTGTAAAATTAACAGTAGCTTATTATATATATATATATAAGCATGGTATACATAAAAAGGTTGCTTTTAACAGTTAATCTACGATAGCATACCTTTAGAAAACTCCAGGTCTCCACTCTGTTCTGCTGAAAAATCCGACAGGGCAACAAACACTCTCTGATCCATGCGGACATCTGGAAGACTGATCTCCTCCACATAATTTGATGGAAATGTGCCAGAAGAGCCATAAATGGTCTCTCCCTGCATCCAGTCTGCATCAACATTGTCAGTGACCAGAATAACATCGCCAGCCTGCAGAGTAAGCTCTGATGGTGTTTGAGCTTGGAAGTCATACAAAGCCTTCACATAGCGTGGTCTGTCCCACCTCATCTGAACAACAGAAATACCAAAAAAAAAAAAAACTCTTAACAATCTGAGCCTATATAGTCTGCATCATATGTGTGGGTGTGTGTCTTGTGTGTGTGTGTGTGTGTTTGGGGGGGGGGGGG
>SMGT01002688.1:21295-44150 GCA_004794575.1 Lanistes nyassanus
GTGATACTGACATGTTTGGAGGGGGGGGGGGGGGGCTAGGATGAATGGAAGGAAAAGAGAAGAATAGAGTGATGTGCAGAAAATTTTTTTTTTTAAACCCTCCTTGAATGTTCAGAGATACCTTATTCGTTCTTTCATAAAATAACATTTATATATTTCATAATAGTATATATTTATCCAGGCTATGGATGGAGGCTTTCAATTTGAGTTCATTTATCACCCTCTCCTTACAAACAGGCATAACAATTTTATTTTCATTTTTACATTCAATTTTGAGGGTAGTTGATAGTTACTGAGGCATTAAGCTCAAAGTTTCCTCTCTTAAACTCTTCATGAATGTGAATTATACAAAATCTAGTGAATAAAAGAATGGAAAAATACAACCATGCTAAGAGAAACACACTGCACAACAGTGATCAGGCATCGCCGCATGACTGACTGAGTGAAGAAAATGTTTTTTGGGATATGCAGCTTAAAGGACAAACATGATATTCAGAAAACTTTAACAAAGTTAAATATCTGTAGCCTACACATTTATAGTAACAAAACCAATGCACTGAAGGATGTACAGGAATGAGCACTTGTGAAATACAATGACTGCAGCTGAATGAAAAATAGTCTGACATAGTCACTGGATCTGTAATTCAACTAGCGTGTGTGACATTGGAACAGGAACAGCCACTTATCTATCCAATTCAATTTACTTGAAATTTTTTATTTTAAAATTTCATAACAATAACAATCACAGTTACATCCGACATATTACGATCTATGCATGGATAACTTGGAGTCCCATATCACTGATCTATGTAATTTGTACAAAAATAGTTTTATACAGACTCCAATTATGCTCAAAGTTTGGACAACTTTCTGTACTCTAATGTGGCATTTGTTGAGATTGTATTGTTCTATACTTTAGCACTCTCAGGAGTACTTGATTATTTGGGATCCTGCCCACCCATTTGCATTTGTAGATATAAAATTTAGCTGGTAAAAGTATCTTACTGGCCATTAATATTTTAATCTGCATTTTTAATAAGTTCTCCTCAAACCTTAATTTTAATGGAGTTTTTGTGTCAGGGATGCATGAGGTTTTTGGGGATACACGCCAGGTTCCCATAATACAGCATGGCACAGTTATCCTGCCCTTGCCTTACTAGAAACTGGATATTTCCAGCAGGGATAAAAATGCATGTTGGCTAAAATGGGCAGGTGTCTAATCACATGATGACCATATTAATAAATCAGAAAATCCCTAGGTATAGGTACTCAATCACTAGTGACTTCCCTCGCCACTTTCAGCAATCTATAATATTAGTATTATGGTTATGCTGCATGTTAAATGTTTGCAAGCTCATGCATGTTTGAATAATTTCCACAAAAAGAGAATTTTCTGAGGAAGACTACCAAGACTACTTTACAGTTTTACTTCTGCTGAAGGGAGGCCTGATTTTTCATGTAAACTTTTCAGGAACAGAAGACAGTTACTCTGTGAAATACTCATTTGCTACCTTTTCAACCTTTTCTTTGGTAGCAATACCACCACCTTGGGTGCATTTTTATATCAAGATTTGATCCCTTCATGATCTGGTCAGCTGGTCTTACAACAATTGAATTGGGACAGAAAGATATCACAGCCGAGTAGTTTTCAGGTCACTCACTTGACCTAGACTTGGCTTCCCCTGGACAGAATGAGGCATATTGAACCTGTTCAGGAATCTCTGGTTTCCTTGGGTAAATAAAAAGTTTGCTGTCTCAAACATGCACTCATTAAACAGCAGGTGCAGCACTCTTCAGAACATCTGAACAATTTGGGAGTGATTCTCTCAAACATGCTTTGGAATTACCAAGAATCCACTAATCTGATGATGTCACCAAAGCTTGGGTATTTCATGTATCTCCATTTAGATATGGTAGAACTAGAAAAGTAGTTTTTCAAGAAATGTTAAATGTTAGTTTGTAGATGAGTTCATTGAGGGACCAGTATAACCTGCTGCATGTTTGTTAAGAAGCTTTTTTTAAAAATACAATGTTCACATGCCTTGAAAAACAAGAAGAAATTCATAATAGTGGTCTAAGTTAAAACTGGTGCTATGTTCATATGCTGCAAAACATTAATATTTACACTTAGTTTTAACAAATTACTGTTACATAAAAAAGAGCAAGTTAGTCAAAATGAAGTTCACAACAATTTGCAAAGTGTACAATAAACTACAAACTACAACACTGAGTCTGCAAGCAAGCAGCCCAGATATAAAATGTCATTGTATTTATCTCTTCATAGATTCAAGATTATCAGTGGCCTGTGATCCGATAATGCAGAATGTCGATGACAGTGTCCAGGTTATGTGAATGAGTGTGATACATATTCTTCTCCCACCCTTATTCACCCCTCTGCATAAGAGATGTTGCTCTTTCTTCACTATTATATAAAAGTAGAATGTTTTAAGTAATTCTTCACTTGAATTGTAAACATTGACTCCTTTCCTCTATATCTATGTATTATTTAAAACAAATGATCTTGCTTCTCTATCTCTGGTTCTATGCTAGTGCTTTCACGTTTCACTGATTTTAATTGTATTTTCTGTAATAATAATAATAATAATAATAAAAACTGGTTGAAAATCCACCATTCAATCTAGCAGCTGAGAGCCTAGTAACTCAACTGGTAATCGATATATGTGCAGCACAGTGCTTTTGGGCGTGTTGAACAAAACAGCAGAACAGTGTCTCACTCAGTCACTGTCTGCAGTTTACACGTAGCAAAGGACTTAAAGATTTTACACAAAAACACTTTTTTAAAAACATTTTTCTTAACGTCGGAGCACATGGCACGGATTAGGAAACAACGCATATTCTTTTGCCCGATGCTACTGACACCAGCACCAGTATCTACAATTTTTCTGGCATCTGTTGATACATGCTACTCAGATACGCAACAACAAGCCTTACTTCAAGTTACTTGTAGTTTGCTAGTACTATACTAGTTCAGTTACTACTAGTAACAGTGTCGATTCAAACAGGTGGTAC
Source organism: Lanistes nyassanus (assembly GCA_004794575.1). Classification (NCBI taxonomy): domain Eukaryota; kingdom Metazoa; phylum Mollusca; class Gastropoda; order Architaenioglossa; family Ampullariidae; genus Lanistes; species Lanistes nyassanus. The sequence continues at coordinate 24,326 of SMGT01002688.1, forward strand.
GATCCTGTTTTCCTATTCTCTAATTTGTTTGTAAGCATACGCATTAAGTCTTCTAAAAACAAAAGCTGCAGCTGCTTGTCTGCATTTGAAGATACTCACGGTGCCTGATCGTGTGAAAGAAGTTTTCCCTCATACTTCGTAGCCTACTTCCTGACAGTTTCCTACGTCTGGGACTAAGGGCGACAATCAAGTCCTCCTTTAGCGTAATTTTTTAAAACATGTTTGACGACAACTAAAATAATCAAAACTAATAGGCCTAACTGAAAATGAAGATTTTCAGTTAATCTGCTTTTGTCGATCTGGTCTACATGCCGAAACAAAAAGTTTCGAAATTTCCTATCGCTTTAACTCAATACCACCCCTTCAAGAAAGGTAACTCCAGCAAACACGAACAGGCTTAGCAGCGGCGTCTTGAGCGAGTTTTGACAGTGCGGATCGACGAGTGTTGTTGTTGGTACAACTTGGTTACCGAGTTCTGTGCATTTATTTAGCAGAGTCTTTCATTTATTCTGTCTTCCTTTCTTCCGCTCTGTTGACTTCCTCTTCAAACCGGTCATACGAAACTCCGCATAGCCACACATACTGACATACTCATAGCCACGAAAATTCATGGTTTTACTTTAGGTCTAAATAAAAGGTTTTAAAGGTATATCAAGCATCAGAATTCACTTTCTGAAGTATCTGATCCATAATATGCCGAAAATCGACACTTGTGTACGTACATTTTACAGATTTGTGTCCCTACACGGCAGACGAGCAGACGATAACACTAACAGTAGGGACACAAATCTGTAAAATGTACGTACACAAGTGTCGATTTTTGGCATATTATGGATCAGATACTTCAGAAAGTGAATTCTGATGCTTGATATACCTTTAAAATCTTTTATTTAGACCTAAAACTCTGACTTTTCGTGGCTATGGGTGGATATGCGGGGTTTCGTATGCACGGCAGACAAGCAGACGATAACAGTACTGACACAAATCTGTAAAATGTACGTACTCAAGTGTCGATTTTTTGGCATATTATGGATCAAATACTTCAGAAAGTGCATTCCCTAAAATTTCAAAAATAAAGATTTATCCTCTCTTTACTCTCTTAGTCTTACACAGGCATTCTTGTCAAGTCATGATCTTGTGATCATATATTGTTGGGTGTGTTACAGTTAGCTTTGCCATTTGTTTTGTTGCTTCGTGCTTTAGTCCAGTTCTTAAAAAACATGATTTTATGGAGTTAATACTGTAACGGAAGGTACTTTGGGGGATGTATCTCTTCCAGACTTTTTTTTAAAAAAGAGCTGTGAGATCTTTGTTCTTTAGAGAAAGAGACTAGAGAGATTTTAATGACTGATATTACTTTTATTAGTATTTAGTTGCTCAATTGCCAGATCCATGGTAGAATGTAGAAGCAATGCATTGCATTGGGTGTTCAAGCACATGTTCATTTGCCTCCCCCTAATCTCACTCCAGCATCACCTCGGTGTTCTAGTACTTAAGGCGTCTGCCTCTGAGGCAGGAGGTTGATGGTTTGTGCCTTGGCTGAGTCATACCTAAGACTTAAAAACTGGCAGTCTAGTACAGTGTTTCTGGAATTATTTAAAACCAAGGGTCAAAATGGCCCTCTAGCCTGAAATCTGAGGGTCATTTTGTAAAAAGCAGGAGTCAGCCTGCAAATTTTTGGATGATTCTTGAATTTTCATGCGTAAATTACCCCCGACTGTATTTTATCAGGAGCTCTGTAGTGGCTGCGTTGCAAGATCCCTGGCACTATAGGTAACATTAATAGGACTGGTTGGCCCTGTGTCATTATATCATATAATGTGACTGGGTGGGACTGAAGCCTGTGTTGCAACATCAGTGTTAGCACGTTAACTTGTCTCAAGCAACACTGTCCTGATATTCACTTTGTGGTGGGACGTATAGCAACAAATAATCAACCAACCCTCATCCTGCCCCCAAACAAAGGAGGAAAACAGCAAGAGAAGAAGATGAAAAGGGAAGATTAAGAAGACTGTCTGTTCCCGTGACCCACAGAAACGACAAGGAAAATAAAGGACTTGGGAGCGAAAAAAAGTCCTTTTAGTTTCTCCCTCCCTACACCAGCTGGGTTATTGGTGACATACATGTAAACCCCGACTTCCTCGAGAATATTGGTGAATTGGTCCTAATTTATTGATGAATTTGTACCTTTCTTAAGCTTAATGTTATCCACATAAATGTTATCCACATGTGATATAAAAAAGAACAAATGTACTAGCTGTTACTGAGCTGTTACTGAGGTAACAGCTGTAAAACTTTCATCGCTCACTGATCTTTTTCCAGATGGTGTGCAGCACCAGCATACTCCAACGAAGAATATGGCTAGAGCAACAAAAACAAAATGCTTATTCTGCCACATAGCCAACAATGAAGATGGGAACACTAGGATCTTGTTTGACCAGGATGATATTGTCATCTTTCGAGACATCCGTCCTGCAGCAGCTCATCACTACCTTGTTGTTCCCAAAACTCACATTGCAGATGCCAGACAGCTGCAGGCTTGTGATGCAGCATTGCTAGAAAAGCTAATAGACTTTGGGCGTGACTTTCTGGACAAGCAAGGTGGAGATACTGGGGACATGCGGATGGGATTTCACTGGCCGCCTTTTCACAGCATTTCCCATCTACATCTTCATGTGATTTCACCTCAAGCAGAAATGGGTTGGCTAGCTAGGGGCATATATAAACCAGATTCCTGGTGGTTTAAAACAGCTCAGTGGGTATTGAAAAGACTTAAAGAATCCAACTTATCCGCAAAGTAACTTGCTATGGTGTTAAATATTGCACATTATTGTCCATTTCACAAAGGACTGATTTACAGATTGCATATGAAAAAACACGCACATATATATATATTCTGGGCTTATGTGCCTACAAAGCCAGCAACATGATTCATAAACTGTTTTTATCACTTGAAGGAGAGGAATGGTTGTAGCTGGGTGATTTTTTTGTCAAGGCTGTCTGAGGCTCTGTGTGACGTGACGGGCCGTACCTTAACTTACTGAACTCAACTTCTCAGAATTACTGAACAAACTTTTATGGTGATCTCGTAAAATGTACATTTAATTGAGCAATCGTCACCAAAACCTTTACTGCCTCAGGTCAATGGTTTCTGCACCAAAGGATGACGACGCTATGAAATAATGTAAATAACTAGAGAAATCTACCGAGGGAAAAGATTCTCATACTCTGATACGTTCGCTCAGTCTCACACAGGCAAAACACTTCTTTCTCAAGAGCCCCCACCCTCGTAAAAGACACAACTGCAGCGAACCGTTATTCAACATATATTTCAAACACTAACTGGCTCGACAGCATCAAATATATCTACAGATTATTTACAAAGAATCACCGTGCTCATGTCTAGGCTAAGACGCTGCCTGATTACGTCATACCTCGCGGTATCAAAGAAGATAAACTCCAGAGGGGAAATCAAACTGCAAAACGGCCTATGATCCCGTTCTATACACAAATACTGTGACCGACAACAGAGCTCCTACTCTCGTCACTACTGAAACAACTATTTCTGCGATACACAATTCTAAAGCTATTCCTCAATACACAAATACAGTAGGTGACCGACAACAGAGCTCCTACTCTCGTCACTACTGAAACAACTACTTCTGCGATACACAATTCTAAAGCTATTCAACGACCAACAAGGAAGCAATGACACTGCCACGACCAGCACTACCTCTACATCCCCTTGACATACATCCAGCCACTAGCTTATGACGTCTCCTTTCTCCGGCAGGATAAAACCACCTATCTTAAATCAACCCGAGTCCCAGACTCTAAGATAAGTTTATGGTAAGAGCAGTCCTAACTTATAAGGCACAGTCAACAGTCACTTACACGTCGGTTCGTTGGCGTGTCGGCGGAATAATTCCAGTGTATTCAGCGTGATTGCTAGCTGCTGCTCCAACGTCCTGGCTAAGATGGCGAGGGGCAGAGGTCCGTGGGTCTACACGTGTCTGCTTCTCTTGGTCTTCCTACATTAACTCTCTCTCCATGTCCTTTCCAAGTCTGTCCCCCGAATCTCACGTCCAAAGCTTAAGTACCCTGTGCCCTTCTCGCACTGCATTCACAGGAACCACCTTATTCTAGTTCAAACCAGTTCTGGCCAGCCTAGGTTGGGGCGGCGCTATTAGCCTGGTTATGATGTACCGCCCACCTGCCAGGTGTGAAGAGAGGGAAGGAGCAAACAGGGTAAACTAAGAGTGACAGGTGATAACCTAAGAGTGACGTGTAGACTTCAATCATTATTTTTGTCTAGGATAACAGGAAAGCTCAAGTGAAATGAGATGTGATTTGTTTACTGTGTTTGTCTTCTTTATTTTCTAACGGTAACACATACTTCACAGGATAACAGGTGAGCTAAAGCAAAATGAGGAACAATAAGGTGATGAAAATCTTTTATTTACAAAAAAATCATACATACAGAATAAATCCCCCTCCAACCCTCCCTGTTGTCTTCTTTTGGGTTCCCCCCTCTGACTTCATTTTTTCTTGATACGTGGGTGGTTTGGAGGTTGGGGTGCACCCTTGTTAATTCCTAGGTTGTGTCTAGACCAATGTTAGTCAATTGTTGGATTGTATGCTTGTTTATGAGCCATTATTGTCTGTGATACTATGATTATTTAGTGCTGTGCATCGCACACAGATGGGAATGCTCTGTTGAAGATGGAATTACTCAAGAAAATATGCAGAATATAACAATCTATCAAAAAGTGTATCTGCTCAAATTATGTTTTCTTTAAGTAATATGATGCCAACCAATTTACCCAGAAATTTCAAATATATACTTGTCAGAAACATTAACAGGCATTTGCTTACATCTGTTTACTAAATGCTCTGCACCAGTGGTTCCTCTCAGCTGTGGGTAGAATCTGTTCTCTGTGCACATCACCCACCATTTCTTAGAATGCTGCTGCTGCTCTTTCTCTGTCTCCTTCTTTCTCTGATGGCATGGGTGTCTGAGAGACTGATGCCAGTGATGGTACAGGGAGTGGGCATGCAATCATTGTCACATTCATTTCTGGGTGCATATCACTGAGCAGCGGATGGCTGAGCATAAGCATACACATATACACATGTAATGTCTGTAAGTTTTTTAAAATGTTTTTTCTTTCTGTTAAAAAAAAACTTTGACAAGATAACATTTCAGATATATATATATATACCTGTTTTATAGACTGCACTGAATGTTATGAGTGGTTTGATTTATGAGTTTTTATTCTGGTAGAACTCGCTGCACTCAGGCGTAAGGTGCTAAATATCCAGACTCTATAATCAAAATGTTTAAACTCTGCTTTTTGTTTGATAGTCAAGTCTCTTCAGGTAGTATTAGCATTGAGCATCTCCTAGCGCTTTAGTGCCTTGATAGTGAAGTAGTATTCGGGCAGTATTAGCATTGAGCATCTCCTAGCACTTTAGTGCCTTGATAGTGAAGTAGTATTCAGGTAGTATTAGCATTGAGCATCTCCTAGCACTTTAGTGCCTTGATAGTGAAGTAGTATTCAGGCAGTATTAGCTTTGAGCATCTCCTAGCACTTTAGTGTCTTGATAGTGAAATAGTATTCAGCTAGTATTGCCATTGAGCATCTCCTAGCACTTTATTGTATAGTGTCTTGATAGTGAAGTAGTATTCAGGCAGTATTAGCATTGAGCATCTCCTAGCACTTTAGTGCCTTGATAGTGAAGTAGTATTCAGGCAGTATTAGCATTGAGCATCTCCTAGCACTTTAGTGCCTTGATAGTGAAGTAGTATTCAGGTAGTATTAGCATTGAGCATCTCCTAGCACTTTAGTGCCTTGATAGTGAAGTAGTATTCAGGTAGTATTAGCATCGAGCATCTCCTAGCACTTTAGTGCCTTGATAGTGAAGTAGTATTCAGGCAGTATTAGCATTGAGCATCTCCTAGCACTTTAGTGTCTTGATAGTGAAGTAGTATTCAGGTAGTATTAGCATTGAGCATCTCCTAGCACTTTAGTGTCTTGATAGTGAAGTAGTATTCAGGTAGTATTAGCATTGAGCATCTCCTAGCACTTTAGTGCCTTCAACGATGTCTCCAGTCTCGATGTTTACACAGAAGCAGTGGTCTGAAACATAAGTTTAAATAAATAAGAAACTTTGACCAAAGCAGGAAAGAAAACCATTTATTTTCAAGACCTTACAAGGAGTTCATACTGGTGAGAAATGGATATGTGTGCTGTCATGTGACCAGTTGTACAGATATTAGAAATAAATTGCTTCCAAACTATCATTTTATTTGACGAAATGCAGAAAAGTTTTAATATTTTCGTCAAAAAAAACCCCAAATGAATAAACAAAAACCCTGCTTCTCAGGCTGAAATACTTCATCTCCAACACAGAAGCAAATTTTAGATGACTACCATCACTTTTTTTCCTTCTAGACATAATTCTAGCTGGTAATGCTTGTGTATAGATACATATTATGTATTGTTCTGTATGGTATTGTATTTCCAAGAAGACATATGTCCCCTGGGGTCAAAAAGAAACTTCATAAAATCTGGAATCTTGAAATCTTGTATGTCATCCTTAGAGATTATCATCATCTAAAATCCATGTAATTCAATTGTTGATCCTATGATATATAACGGCTGTGAACGTGTGAAACAAACGTACTTGTGTTGTCACACTGCATGGGCAGGAAGTCACCATTCTCAGCACACCTGGGAATCCACTTGCCTTCCCACACAACCATTGTCATCAGGGAGGACAACCGTCTTTGTTCACACAGAGTTCTCGCTGTTTATGTTATCAAAGTTCAGTATGACATCAGGGGCAATTTATTCATGATAAATGTCATCAGTGATAAGAAAGTGTACAGTATCCCCTGCCCCTCCCCACTCCAGTATGATGGTTAGAACGCAGAGGCAGCTTAATCTTCGGGGGATGGCCATAGAGTCTGAACAATGTTTTAACTCCTGGATGTGATCCCTGGCCACTGCTGGCTTCAAACCCGCAACCTTCGACACACAAGTCTGATTCTCAAGTCTGAGCTATCCAGTCCTCCTTGGAGTCTAGTATAAGGGAACTAATGTCTATGTGGGCCTGCTTCATTGGAAAACTGCTCCCACATACACCCCGACTTTTTTTTCCATTTAAATCCTCTTAATCTGTTTTAGGACTGTTGGAGGGATATCTGGCTAACCAGCTGACGTAATTGGGAGGTTTTCCTACCTGTGTCACGCTTCACCTGCAGCAGATCAGCTAGCGGGTTTCTGACACACCTGCCCCCACCGAAGACCAGGGAGGAGTCGCGCAGGCAGTGCAGGTCAGTGTCGCAGTAGCCCAGATTATTGAGGAAGCCATGGAGGAATTCGGCCTGGCAAAGCTCGCCCTCCAGCTGAGATGGATCGACAGTAGTGGTCAACTTCATCCTTTATACATGAATTCCATGGCATTTGTGTACTATGATCGACTAATAGTTTACGTCTTCAAAGATGGGGAAGCCGATGGCCGTCGAGTGGTTAGAGCCCACGTCTCCGAACCCGAAGGCTCTGATTTGATAACCGTGCCCCGCACTACACTTCCCCTAGTTGACCCAGGTGTGAATGGATACCCGACCCATGGGTTAAGGAAGGTAAGGCGGACAGGAGAGAGATGGGCACCGCCTTCACGATGCTGACCAACAGAAAAAGCGTCGATCTAACGTATCCCGGCTCACGCTCCCCTACGATCTAGAACAAGTCACGGGTCAACCTTTACTTTTTACTTCAAACGTAACGTGTGTCGGCGTATAAAACGAAAAGTACATACCTTTGCGCAAACATCTGTGCAATGGCAGAAACCTCCTCCTTTGATAACGCCGCCCGTGCAATTGAGGACGGGCTGTGTCACTCCTTCGCACAGCTGTGGCGTACAGACAAGTGCGGACGTCGCCACAAGGGATGAGGCAAACAGGATCACAGATACCACCATTTTATTACGAATTAATTCCTGCAATGAGTTGATACATAAAGACTGGAAAATCCCATGAAATTTCGAATTTTTCCAAGTTCTGAAAGACGTTTTTGGTCAAAAGTCAGACTAGTCGCATTTCAGCCGGTGACCGGATGTCTTTAGTGTGTGTGTGTGTGTTTGACATGCCATAAGACAACGAAATATAGTTTGCAGAACTGTCTGACAAAGAGAAATAAACAGATTTTAAAAAATAGTTATTAATGCTAGCTGAATTTTTAAGAGACAGCAAATATGTCATGCCCACTGAACTTACGGAACGCTGCAGAAGAACTGTCGACGTGAAACAGAGCAAAATGTATAATACTGAAGTGTACACGATACGAAGAGATAGTACATCTATTTTAGGCTATGCTGTGTACCCCTTCCCCTCTTTTGCGTTCCCCAGCTTTAACTTTAAAACCAGATAAACGATAAAGCGAATTGATTATATCAGCAAAGCAGTGCCAGAAATGCAATACTTGGTTTGGAAGATACGGAAAGCAGGTAGAGTTCATCTGTGTAAAGTCCCACCTGACAGCACATAAAGTTTTGCAATTGAGGAAAACATCAAAAAGGTATTGAGGAAACTTGGAAGACAAAAACGACGGAGTCCTTCGGGTCATGGACCCTAATTATTTTCCTGGATCTTCTTGCAACCGCTGTCTTCTTCACATTGTTTGTATACAGTCTCAATCTTGGATGCAGCTATAGCTAGTTTTTGACACATTAAAAAAAGGCTTTCCATATGGCTAATTACAAATTCCGCAAAACGCAAAACAATATCATTTGGACGAAAACGTAGATCTTCCTGACTGAAATTCAATGCTTGTATTCAGCCAGGTTAAACGTTTTAACTACATAATATATATGATATATAAATATTAAAAACACACATATTCATATGTGTATATATATTATGCATGTGTATGTTGTTACTGTTATCTCCATTTTGTAAAACAGTGAAGTTTAAAGTAAAGTAGCTACGACTGTCGTCCGAACAGAGAGAGCTGTGTTAAATAACCCATCTACATTTTAAAAATCGGAGTCCAAGAAATAATTTTACCAAGATGAAATTTCGTATTTAAAAAATCTGATATATTTCCCAAATTGTACTTGGTATAGACTGGAAAGAAAAATATTTCTTTTTTTAAAATTAAAGTAACTTCCATCAGTCTGATGTCGCCCATCTTTGCTGTGATTACCGCATCAGTAAAAGCTTTTATTAGAAGGGACGGTTAAAAGTTGTGAGTTCCTCGAGGTCAACGTTTGGTCAAATGACGGTCTCAGTTCATAGGTCTAAGCAGTCTTGTTTTGCTTAGGGTTGATTTCTTTCTTACGACGCCCTGAGCTCATGTGAGAAAAGGCGCTATATAAATGTTTATCATCATCATTATTATATAGTGATCTTGTTTAGGAGAAGTATAGCCTTCTAAAAATAGGCGTCAGTCACGGTTTTTCCTAAAAGCGATTTTCCGGAAATACATTCTTCTTCAGAAAAAGGTGCGTTCTTTAGTGAGTGCGTCAACAGGTTGATGGCAGACTTCTCATACTCTCAGGTATTGTAATTTAACAATTTCTTTTACGCCTTATACCAAAACCTATCTTTTAGCTTTACAAATTTGGTGTTGTAATCTTTGTTTATTTGTGATCCAGAAAGCTGCAGGTTTTTGCTCGTTGGTTTCCACCCATTATTATAGTGCCCAAGGAAGACATGTTCAGAAACAGCGCAAGCAGAGAGTAAATGAGCTCCACACTATGCAATAAATAGCGTGTAACTTGCCACTACCACTGTGCGTGCGTGCGTGTGTGCGTGCGCTCGGGTGCGGGCATGAGTGGTGTGTGAGTGGGTCTGTGAAGTAGGCAGACCTAACTACAGAACACGCTTAATTTACATTTTCGCAGGGACATTAGCATGATGGTTGTTTGTTTGAATCCAGAATATCCTTCCAGTACAAAGCAATACACAGAGGCTTTTAACAATATATATATATATATATCATTCAGTCAGTCTGTACAGGCAATCTTAGTAGGAAAGAAGGGCCATCATATTTGTATCTAAAGTAACTTCAGCGAAAAAACAAATGCTAAAGTTTGCTCTGAATTTCTGCGTCATTTGGTGAACAGCGCACTTAAGCAATATGAAGGAAAGATATTGCACGGTTGGTTAACTGTAGGACGGAAAATTTGATTGATTTTTGCTAGTTGGTTGAGGGGGTGCGCACCTGACTCGGTTTGAAAATGGAACACTTTTAGCTTCGGCTCGACATTCCAAGACCCCCCCCCCCCCAAAAAAAAAAAAAGGTAGGGGGTAATTCGGAAGGGCCTGCTACACATACATGTTCTTCTGTACTCTCGAAAATAAGTTATCAAGACACTGTCATACAGACAAGAGAAACCCTGGTCCAGTGGAAATTTTTGTGTGCTAGTGAATTTCAAAAGGTTATAAGCCTGTGAGTGGGCTAAGTCAGGCGAGCAGGCCGCTGGTTGCCATAATCAGCAGCTTTTCACGTACCCTTTTTTCAAGTGTATGCACAACAAAGAGGCCGAGCGGTTAGTTTTTAAAAAACTTTGTATCCGCTCTTGTTACAGGTGACTCAAAACTTCTGAGAAACACGCTATGCTACCACAAAAAAGAGTCGGTTTTCTGGGAAAGTCAAATGCATTCTGTTGTTACCGATTTTGAGCCTGCTTTACAGGGGAAATGATTATATGCGTTGAGTGAAATATTTTTTGACCCGACTGTACTCATTTCGTCATTTCACCACTCATTTTTTTTCTCAGTATTAGTAGAGACTAAAGTGTGACATTCTATGATTGTAGGCACAGTGTATAATAGGTCTATATTATACAGAAACAGATCTCGAAATGTATATATAGAGAACAACGTGTTCATGTTTTTACTATAATATTTTTGTCTGCAGATGAAGAGATGCATCCAGATAATTCAGTCATGGGGAAAATCAAAAGAAGATTCAAAGAGGCTGTCGCTTCTGGCAATTGGGTCGTTGTTAAGGCTCTGGTGTGTACTCAGCATGTAGATGTCGCAGACATTGAGAGATCTCGTTTGCTTCACAAGCTGGCTTACGACGCTAAAATTAGTTTCTCACTCCTTGAAGACATTGTTGGCAAAATCTGCTTACGTCATGTCGATGTTAACCTAAGCGACGATAACGGAGATACGGTTGTCATGGTTGCCGCCAGGCGTGGGAATTGGAAAGTCGTGAGGTTACTGATGTCAAGACAGGTAGTGTTACCTGACGACAAGGACTGTGTGATGGGCTTTGTGCAAGCGATGGCTCGTAGCGAAGATCTGAGACAATGCTACTGTCTGAGTGCCGACATTTTAGGCTATTTGTGGAGAAGCCTGAAGCGGACAAAACTCGACTACAGTCAGGCAAACCTTTACAACATGCTGAGTCACGTGGCTGCCAAACTAGGCTGTTGGTGGCTTGTCCGCGATTTGTTCGGAACAGACCTTGACTTTAACAGTCTAGATGAAGATGGCTGGGGAATTGTTCACAGACTGGCCATGGGTCGTAGGAAGGAACACGTTTCTTTTCTGCAGAGAATGCTCGACAAGGGCGCTAATATCAATTTACAGAATGTTGACGGTGACACTACTGCACATATAGCAGCCAAAAATAGCAACTGGGAAATGGTGGAGGCCTCGTTGCGACGGGGTGCGGCAGCTGACATCGTTAACAATGAGGAGAAAACTGTCTTACACGTTCTGGTTGTTTCGTTTCCATCAACCTTCGAGTTCTGCAAAACCTCTGATGCCATTTTTGCCAGGCTGCAGAAAGCATGCCTGAATATAGACATACGAGATGGCGCGGGAAACACAGCCCTGCACTTAGCAGTTAAAGCAGGACAAAGTCTGGTCGCCGAAAAGCTGCTTAACTCAGGTGCACGTGCTGACGTGCAGGATGAAAAAGGGAGAACTGTGCTGCACACACTGGCTTTACAGGAACACAAATATTCGTCTTCGTTGTTGCAACAGGCTATAGAATGCACCACAGGATTAGAAACGAAAGATACAGAAGGAAACACCGCCCTACACTTAGCTTCTAAGCTTGAGGGCTGGGATTACGTACAACAGTTAATTACTCATGGAGCTGACATAACCCAGCCTGACAGCGAGGGTTATACAACTTTCGACAGGATGATATCAAGTGAAGAGCTACCTTTCAGCACCAGCACCAGCAAAGTAGAATGCTCCGGCGTTTTCCCCGTCCTGGTTGCTGACGTTCAACTGTGTCGCGCTGTCAATTCCAGACGGTGGGAAGACGTTAAAGAGATGGTAAGGAATGGTGCAGACATCAACAAGCCTGACATCCAAGGATTTGCAGTGATTCAGAGACTGGCACAATTAGAGTCGGATGAAAATATTAAAAATATCTTCTCTTTTATTCTCAAAAGAGGAGCGGACACTGGGGTGCGAACTCCAGACGGTGACAATCTTTTACAGCTGAGCGCCAAGCACAAAAACTGGCTCATTGTCGAGTACCTGTTGAAAGCTGGGAGGTTCAGTGTGCATGAACCCGACAGCGAAGGGGTTTGCGTGCTTCACAGGCTTGCTGAATGCCGAAGGAGAGACCCAGCTTTTATTTTTGATCTTTGCACAAAAGGTGTATGTGTAGACATTTCGCAGCGTAACGCAAGTGGAGACACTTTACTGCAGCTGGCGGCCAGATCTAAAAACGTCGTTATGATGAAATACTTGGTTCAGAAAGCTTCTTCAGGGGCCATAAATGAACTTGACAGTGACGGGTTCAGCCTTCTCCATCGTATAGTTCAGTGTCAGTGCAGCTACACAAACGATGTTTGTGGGGGAAAGCCTTCTCTTATTTCCGTTTTTGACCTTTTGCTTAGCAGAGGAGCCAAAACATATCTTCGTACCCGAACCGGTGATACAGTCCTCCACTTGGCGGCTAAACACAGCAACTGGCAAATATTTGAACTCCTTGTTAAGAAGCGATTTGATATTAACGAGCCTGACAGCGAAGGATTTTATGTTCTTCACAGGCTTGCTCAAACAAAACAAGAACACTTGACGCCTGTGTCAAAACAATTAAATGAGGCAAAGCTAGAAGCACTCTTCCTTTTAGCCATAAAGAAAGGGGCAAATCTGTCTGTTCGTAGTTCAAGTGGTGATTCTGTCTTGCATTCGGCAGCCAAAGAGGGAAATTGGATGATTGTAAATTACTTGCTGCTGCATGAAGCGGAAGTTAACCAGCTTGACAGCCAGGGATTTAACATTCTTCACAGACTTGTTAAAGACAAAGTCAAGCCGGAAAACATTTCCCAGCTTGAGATTTTAGTAGGAAGAGATGCAGACCTCGACTGCATATGTCCGTACGAAGGAACAGCGCTGCACATGGCTGTGAAAAACCGGAAGTGGAAATTCGCTAAGCGATTGGTTGAGTTGGGTGCAGACCTTAAATAACGTGACCACGACGGAATGAGCGTTCTTCAAGTTATTGCTTCCCAGGATTTGGAAGACGACGAGAGTGAGCGTACTTCACTAGTGCATCAACTGATTGAGAAAGGTGCAGACCTGAACACACTGACTCATCCAGCTACCAAAAAGGGCAACTGGAGGAAGACAATGCAGCAGATGGCTGCCGAAAAAGCAAGTGGAACAGATGTAAAGGAAGCGGACAACGAGGGGCCTGATGTTAACCACAGAGTGGTTAGTAGTGAACATGAGCTGGGTCTCAATCCGTCTGCAGCAGGGAACCTATTTGTGAAAGCAAGCTGTGGAAAAAACCACACACACTGGTCACAAAGAAATGGGAGGGGATGCAGATGGACATGTTTGGATAACAGTAATAAACATCACTCCGGAAAGGCAATGCTTAAGCTTTGGGCCGAAGAGAGGAACGTGGATCAGGTTTGCGAAACACTGACATCTAGCGCCGTCCCTCGTTTAACTGGTGGTGAGGGTCACACAGTCTTTTACTGGCTGGATAATCAAAATGGTATAACGATTGACATATACGGTAACGTCTTCAAAGTACATCAAGGTTTGAAGACTAGAGTCCAGATCTTCAGCAAAACAGATGAATTTGGCGACACGTGGATCCAGGTTGCGGCCAGAAGTAAAAATGCAAATGTCGTGAGGATGTTGATTGATCACACGGATGACATCAATATGACAGACATTGATGGTCTGACAGTTCTACACAGAGCTGTGCAATGGAAATCGTTTGGTTTCTTCTGCATCGTGAAGACCTTACTGAAGAAAAATGCCGATATGGAAATACTTTGTCCAAAAGGTAACACTGCAATACATCTTGCAGCTCAGTGTGGTAACTGGGATTGTGTACGAGAACTGCTTGAGAACGGGGCACAGTTTGACACTACTGACAGTGAAGGTCTGACAGTTCTACACAGAGCTGTGCAATCGAAATTGTCTGGCTCATTCTGCATTGTGAAGGCCTTAATCAACAGAAAGGTGGACACAGAAATACCCTGTCCAAAAGGTAACACCGCGCTTCATCTTGCAGCTCAGTGTGGTAAATGGGATATCGTGCGAGAACTGTTAGCAAATGGGGCAAACGCTAGTAGCAGAGACAGTGAAGGAATGTCTGTTTTGCACAGACTCTTAAGGCAAGATACAGATTCCAAGAATCCTTCTGGACAAGCCGTTCTGTCTCTTTTGTTGTTACTTGCAAAGTGTGGAGTTCAAGTCAACCAGAGATGGCCCGATGGAAAATCGCCTCTACAGGTGGCGCTACACCAGGGGAAGTGGGAGTTTCTTTCGTGGCTTGTACAACTGGGAGCGCACTATGTCTTCTCCCTGGAGAAACAGAAAATAATTTTGGACAACATCCATCTTTTTCCAGAAGAAAATATTGACCAGGATAAACTGAAAGCATTTGTGTTAAATCTAACTGGAAAAAATTCACCTGTTTGTTCTATCCGTGATAAGAGACACAGAGAACGTGTATTGCATGCAAAGGTAGCCTTAGTAAAGTGTGTGTCACATTCGAACTACACGGTGGCCAGAGCACTTACTGAATGTGGTGCAGACATCAGCGCAGAGATTTACCATGAACCCTTCTTGCATTTCGTCGTATCCAGGTATGAGCGAAGAAGTCACGTGACGTGGCTGTCTTTTCTAGATGCTTTGCTGGCTCGTGGAGTTGATATTAACAGTCGGGACAAAGCAGGAAGAACAGTCTTGTTTAGAAGCTGGCAGAAAATGAGCATTGACTGTAGTCAGGATTCCCTGGACTCGCTCCTTCATGTGTTGCTTGAAAGGGGAGCGAATCCTTTAATTCCTGATTTTAAAGGGTCGTCACTTCTCAGAGTAACGTTGGAGCTTGAGAAAACTCTTGCACTAAAATGGCTCAGATTTCTTATAGAACTTGGTGTGTCCACCTATCAGCCGACCTTGACTGAAGCTGCTGTCATCCCCAGCCGTGATTTGCCTCACACTGTGTATTTACCAACATCAGCGCGATCTCCCACTCAAAAAGCATTTCAAAACAGGAACGTCGCTGCTTTTAAAATGTTGGTTGAATCTGGTGCCAGTTCTAACAAAGAGTTGTTTCAGCTCAGTGCACGATGTCAGGGAGAGTTTAAAGACAAGACTCGGGCAGAGACACAGATGGTAGACATTTTGCATCAGGTAGAGAGCAAGCCTCGGTCGCTCCAGTCCTTGTGTCGTCAGGTTATTTCTCACTGTGTTGGCTGTGCATCACCCAGAAGGGAAAGAGTTAAATCGCTTCCACTTCCTGCTGCCCTACAAGAGTATATTCTATTTCGCGATGTATTGTCTACAGAATTTCTGGCTTCGGTGGAGGAAGAAGACGAGGAGCTGTACCTCCAAAGCAGGGACTTTGGATTTCGGAATTTTGTTCTCCTGAACACACGTAACTTCGTGCCATCAGATGTGTACCTTACGTCAAGGCTGGAAAGACGGGTGTCTGATGCCAATGTCGTAACATCAGGCAGTGTTATTCGTTTTATATATCTTTTTAAGACCTCTATGCGGACGTCGCTTGATAACCCTGACGACACCCCAGTTAGTCAACGACTAAGCAGCTTACGAGACCAGACACCCAAGACCAACCACAAAAAACACTTCAATGTGAAAAAAGAAAGCAACAACAGTTTCAAGCGAATGAACATAAACACCCGACGACGAGGCAGGGCAGCACTTGTGCTAAAGCGCTGAACTGTTCTCCCGCCTGCCATCATCTTAGCGGAGTGTAAATACTGGGTTAGTGGAGCTTGCTTCACGAACTGTATTTCATTTTCACGTGACAAAGTCCGATCAAATTCCAACTTTAAAGAAGCAATTTCTACTCTAAATGGTATTACTAAAAAGGACATAATTATATGGGATGAAAATTTCAGTCTTCATAAGGAAGGAAGACGTAACTTACATGCGCCTGCCACAGAAGACTTTATCAAAGACTGGTGTTCTGTCTGTGGGACCATTATGACGTTAAACTGTCTTGTCAGTTACAGCTGCTTCAAAATTAGCTAGGAACAGCTGTAGAAAACACTGGCGACTCAACTGTATAACAAAGGCTGTATCTGCTCTTGCCGCCAGCATTCATTTACTCATCACTTTTTGAGCGGTTTTACCTGCGTTAACGAAAAAGCTATAATTTTTTGTGAATGTTAAGACGATGTTACTACAAAACTGTCGGATGAAGTGTTAAAGATTATTGGAGAGGGAGGAGGTTGGTATCTTATGTGCTGTTTTGCAGCAGAGCGACTTTTGACTTTTAGTACTAGCAGACTATAAGCAGAAGTCACTAGGCGGCGCTGCTAACAATGTCGAACTTCCACCCGCACCTCGTCTCTAATTCCCTGGTTTTGGATGTTTGGTTTCTCTGTTCGCGACGCAAAAAGACAGGAAAAATGAAAAATGTTAATGATTTGAGACTGATCTATGATAATACTCAGATATTTTCTTCCAAGGTACAAACTTTTAAAATCCTTTTTATCGCAGACCGTTGCAGTATCAATAGAAATAGTAGAGAGAATAACTATTGAGTTGCACGAGCAAACAGATTTCTGACATACATTTTTCATAACTTCTATAAGGTTCAATGGTTTTAGATCCCACTTAGATTTTTTAGATAGGTTATAACTTTTATTTTTTTGGTTATTTAACACAACACAAAGAAAAAGGTAAACAGAAATGCAAAAGCAGATAAAAGACAATAGGTAAAGAAATTATGCTAAACAGAACAGTTTGGTATAAAGCAAGTTGCTTAGGTGGGCAGCCGATAAAGTATGTCTGGTATATAAAATAAAAAGTAAATATTACAATGTGCATTTACACATGTAGGCAGTGGAAGAATCAAATATCAACCCTCCTGACCAAAATGAAATGAATAACGTGACTGCCCCTTGAAATAAAACACAGGAAGAGGAACTCTCCATGTGCTGTCCAAGTGTTGATTCTACCATATTCTAGTTTTTATCTGTTTGTGTTGTCCCGATGACGGGGTAATGCCCGAAACGTCGACTCTGTTTTTGTCAATTTAGCTTGGTCTAGATCCTTTGTTGTCACCATCCTGACTGTTTAAAGTTACCCTTTTAAAACTAATTAAAAAGATAGCTCATTTCAGTCAAGACCAAACATGTGTGATAAGGGTTTCATGACATTTTTGTGGTCTTGCTTACCAGCAGTTTTTAAAATGTATTTTGTAAAATATTTTGGTTTTTACTCCTTTGTTACACTGTTACATTTTACACTGATCTAGAACACTTTAGATGTGTTCGTACTAAAACTAGTGTAAAAAAAGTGTTCTGATCTGTATGTTTGAAAGTGTTCAAAAGAACGGAAAAGTTGTAAACTGTGTTCTGATAATGTTCCATACGTATCCTATCGACAAGTGTTCAGCCAAGTAGGAGCATGCTAGGAACACTTTGAAAAAATTTAGCACACATCTTACACACTATTTACACATCCAGCAAAGGTTTTGCACCTGCTTTAACATTTAACTAGTGTTAAAAATGTAAAAATGTCTAGAGTGTACACGGTTATTAATAAGGACTGTAACCCTGCGCCTCCTCTTGTCCAGCGTGCATGACCAGCGTCCTTGTCAGCTGAGTGATTTTTATTTGCTGTCTGCCTGTGTGTTTGTGATGTCCTGAAGCAGGGGCCATGCCCGAAACTTCGACTTCCTAAGTCTCGCTTGGCAAAGTTCTCTTTGTTGTAGGGGAAGGGCGACAAATACTGAACACTTAAGCAAATCGTCTTATAACAGGCAAACAAATCCAGACACGGAAAAAGCAAAGTGATGTTCTACTAAAACTAATAATGATGTATGATTTGAAAAAAAAACCAAGATCAAAAACTTCACAGGAAATGAAATTATATACATAGACTTTTAAAAAAAAGAATTAACGTTCGGATTTATAGGCATGATCTATTAACTCCTAACAGTGATGGTACAATATCCGAACAGCATATGTGTCTGTATGTGAGAGCGTAAGTGCGTGCGTAGCTGTAAATCCTTTTTGCTGCTTTAAGTATTTGCACATTTTTAAAGCAATTTTTCATTTGCAATGAACAATAACATTCTTGAGCCTGATTCATGACTCTTTTTTCAAACAAAATGAAAAAATGTGATGAAAAATTAAGCTGTCTGCTTTTCAAAATTTATCCAGTAAGCATCGTTGGATTAACACAAATATGACAACGACATGAAAAGAACAAGAACACTCGCTCAGTGGACATGAAGGAATCTGTCTCTTGCTTGAACGTTGCTGGGTGTCAACAAGCTTCGTTTTGTAAGGGCTAGATGTGATGGCTTTAGATTCTGTTTTCTTTGCTCATCATTTCTGAAAACGATCAAACCGACCAACAGATGTCGCATCTGGCTCTCTCACGGATATTTCAGGGTGTCTTTTGAGAAAAAAGGTTTAAGCAACCCCCTTTCCATCCATCCATTTCTCAGTATCAAAGACATGCTTATATTAATTGAATTCAGCAACTACGTTATGCTAATGACATAATGTCCTTTCGAGTAAGACCAAAGAACGTTGTTTCACAATTCATAGCGTGTTCAGCAAGTCATTCTTAACGGCTGGAAGCAGGATAGACGCTTCCTAGACGCTTTTGATGTTCTGTGGGGAATTTGTTCCTGCCATCTAAATGATCTTCAAGTGGTGTTGGAATTCCTTACACTCTCTGAGCAGTATTTGTTTAATCTTTCATTGGTAACTCCACTATACAGTTTACTAATAACAGCGATGTACCCCTTATAATTATCTACCTTATTAGGATTACCTTTTTGTGGAGGGGAATGTCAACACTATTGTCAAACTCCCTGGGTATTCTCCACCCCAAAAGACTCTAATGAACAACTGTTGCAAAAATTTCATAATCACTTCACTTGAGTGGAGGAAGAAATCAGAGGCTAGAGCATCAGGACCTGACGCTTTACCTTTTTTCATACTTCTTATTGCACCATATATTTCTTTTTGTGATATTTCGTCATCCAGTTTAGAGCGACAACAGTCAGGACAGGGGGGATTCAAATGGTTGTTAACCGCAACCTCAGTTTCTTCAGTGAATGTATAAGCGTCATCTGTAGTTTGGGTGTGTGTGTGCGTGTGTGTGTGTGCTGATAATATTTCGCCATGCAATGTTCTATGTATTATGCTACTTATAATATTTAATTACGTGTATGCTCTTTGTGTATACTGATAATATTTCAGCATCTAACTTGTAATGGCTGTTGATCGTAAAAAAACTTAAATGAATTGGTCTTTCTTCTCACCGAACTGGGTTGTGAATTTGTAATTTAAAAAAATATCTTGGGGTGGTTTTCCAACTGCTGGG
>SMGT01002688.1:87320-106769 GCA_004794575.1 Lanistes nyassanus
ATGACCGCTTGGCCATCACGGCATGGCATTACTCGGTCATGGTTGTCCAAGCTAAATGAAATTCCACACTGATATGGTGCAGGGACTCTAGCAAACATTCTTGGTCTTCATACTCTCTTACACAGTTATGTAAGGTGAAAGCAGGCTGCCACAAGGACGCTGCCAAATGGCATCAGAAATTAGATCGAAAACCATGTGATAATCGTCACAAAGTTGCTTACAACAAACATTCATCTGTTGAAGCAGAAGATGCAAATGTTATAAGTGGGTTCTCTTTGCACAGCATGAACTTCTAGGCTGCCAGAGATCCGGGCATTCCTGATATACCACTGATGACTATAGATGCTGCAAGGTTGGTTGCTTGTATCAAATTACACGTGCCACCAGTAGGCTCAAGCTGGGAGTCGGTGGTATAGGCACTGTCGCAAAAAGTTTCACTTGCTTGGTTGGGCAACGAGACGAAATTTTTACTTGCCCAACAAAGGGTTTTTGTGGCCCCAGGCAGTGGGTAACTGGCAGTCTTAAGCCCAGTTAAGTATTCTTAAAGATAGCATCAAAGTTTTCTTGAAGCTTTATGGCATTTTTAGTATTGAAAAATAAGAAAGAAAAAGAAAAGTTGCATTTATTTGAGTGTTTTGTGAGTGTGTGTGTAGGGGTGGAGTGGGGTTTGGTAGCCAACCTGTCGGTCACTTGGCTGCGTCAAATGGTGAGCTTTGTAAAAAAAAAAAAAAAAGCTGGAACCCTTTGATATTAACGTTACCAATACTTACCCTTTTCCCTGGCATTTAGCAGACTTAGAACGCCTCAACAGTGTCATGTTATTTTCATATTTATTCATGTATATAATTATTAGCGACTGGGTTTTGATGTGATTTCATTTAATAGTTTCCGTTTTCTAACTTGCTGGATGTTATCCATCACTTAGTGTATCCATCACTTGCAGTACAGGTTAGCATTTCATATCAGTCTGTGATCTTTGTTTGGCTGATCACTTTATGCTGTTTAAAGAAGAAAACATACCATAGCTGATAGCTGCTCGCCCCAATAAAAATTGTTTTAGGGTCAGCAGCACCTGCAGTCATGTTGTCATGAAGTGTTTGGACCTCTTGAAATCACTGCATTTAAATTTTATTGATATTCTAGTCTAGATCGGACGTGTTTAGTGGAACTTGGCAGACTGGTGCCTTTCAGCTAATTTTATGCTTACATATGCACGAATATTCAACTGAATTAATTTTAACTGTACTTGCTATAAGGGTTAACCTTTTAATTCTATAGTTGTAATCACCGTTTAGCGCCACTATCTGTATTTTAATTGATAGAGATTTATTATTATTTATTATGATTATTTCATTAACATCAAAACGATTTTGCTAATTCGTTAGAAATTTGCTACTGTCCACGGCTTAGTGAAGGGAGGGTTTCAGAGACTTTTTTACAAATTGTTCAGCTGAAAGAGATTCGTCTACAATTGAGGTAAATGGCGTTTCCAATAGTAGAATCATTTTTCTATAGAGTTTCCTCCCTTAGACAACGAAATAGACCACTTTTTCAAATCTGTGGCCAGAACCACATTACCTAGTTAAGTAAATGGCTGGCCACCATGGTCAGTCCCAGCGCTTCTCTGCATGACAAGCAGGTGGTTCCCAGAGTTTACACAGGATTATATCTATTTCTGTGTGTGGCTTTCATCCTGGATAAACTCCTGGGATCTACGGATAATTTCCACCAGAGGTTATGGATTACAAGTGCTGCAGATGGCTGTAATACACGAGTGTTTTGTGTCACCGGATCATTTTCAAGATGCTGTTTACATTCAGCTGGTTGCGTAAGTCAACACAGTCTGGCACCGGACAACACAAATTTTTTTTCAGGAAGAACATTTGTCGCACATATGCAACATACAGTTTGCTGTGAAAAATATGGTCAAGTCCAACTTCACCTGCTTGGGTGAAGATGTCCATTATAGATAGGAGGGGACAAATTTGAGATCCAAAATTGCTGTGTTCGTCCATGTTTCACAGGTGTCAGTCCTTTTAAGGTTCATTTGTGTTGAGAACTGATCAGTGCCAGGAGCCAGGAGCTGCCCTTTGAATTAAGGGTCATTTGGAGGCAGGGTTGCTCTATATGTTTCTGTTAGTCAAATGCCATTAGCTGATTGTTTGCATGTTATATATAACCTGTGGGTGTATATAAATACCTAACACACCATCAGCTCAGTACATGTACAGTATATATTACATAGTAAATGTGTTTGTATTATAGATTTTATCTAGTTTCATGTTTCTACAAGTTAGCAATGTTATTTTCAGGCTGCTCAGTGTTTTGAGAGGGTACTGAAAGCACAGCCCAACAACTATGAGACGAAAAAGATTCTGGGATCCTTGTATGCCAACACATTTGACTTAGACAAACGTGAAATAGCCAAGGTAGGACCTCTTTCATTCCTGTTCTTAATAATAAATTTTGCTATGTCCAAATGGCATTTTTTGTTCATGGGTTATCCTCCATGTCATCTTTCATGTCTGGAAGAGTTTATCTAGAATTGCCATTAGCAACACAACAAGTGAATTAATAAAGAACAAATGAGGACAGAGCGCTATAAATCATCAAAGTACTGGCAGCGCTAGACACAACCGTATGCTGACGTATGTGACCAAGGGAGCCAACCATACCCAAACACGTAGCAAAGAGAGAGTCGAAAGTAAGGAACGTGGCAGATCTTAAAAAAGATCTGCCGCCCCTTTCTTTTAAGCGACCCTAGTCTTCACACGGCTAACCCTCGGTGTACCATGTGTGCATACAGCGAATCCCTATTTTATGTAGTCAGCCCGCTCACTAAGCGTGTGCTGACCACTAGGATCCGAGACAAACACAACATAGGACAAATACATGAAATCCTCAGGGTGCACAATATAATTAATAAATAGGGATTCGCTGTACACACGTACCACACATGGTACACCGGGGGTTAGCCGTGTGAAGACTGCCAGTACTTTGTTGGGGTTGTCAACACAACAAGTGGTTTATGCAGCTGCACACACATGCATGTAAAGATATTCATGCGAACACTATCACTAACACACAGGTTACTGTTGCTGTTTATATTTTACTTTAGACACCAGCAGTGTGCAGGGATATTACAAAATGAACCGTGTTAAATTAGCCGTCTGTCTTCTGATGACTTACTTATGCCTGTTCTTGCAGCAACACCTCAAGAAGGTCACAGAGCAGTTTGCTGATGATGTGGAGGCTTGGATAGAGCTGGCACAAATCCTGGAGCAGTCTGATGTACAGGTGTGTGGCTCGCACATGCTCTGATTAAGTAACAGATAAATATCTCAGCAGAACATCTTTTCAAAACTTAAAACTTTTTAAAATTTTGTACCAAGAAAGAAAGGAGTTTAGCTGGCATGACATAACCACATGCATAGGCCCGTAGGGTAAGTTTTGACAGCAAAGCATTGTAATCAGCAGCCTCCTATGCTTTTTCATTTTTCCTTGACTACAAGAGTGAGCAAAGCACAAGCTAGTCATGTGGATGATGTGAATGAAATGGGCAGCAAGAGACAGTAATTAAAGTTCAACAAAGGGATCACAAATTTGAAGTCTCACTCCAAGCTGTTGATTCTGCATCGTAAACGTCTAATTTAGATGACTTGCAAATTCAAAAACCCAAGAAAAGAGCTGTCATCTGAAAAAAATCTTTAATTAATCCAAACGTATTAAAAAAATATTTTGTTTGTTATAGGTTTTTATTGTAAGTCTGTGTGCACAGTCTGTAGTTTTGTTTCTATGCAGAGATTTCTTTTTCAAAATTACTGAAGGAAAAAAGTAAGCTTGAGTTTTTCAGCCGTGGAATAATGATGGGAATGTGGGGACACATGCCTACTCTAACAGCAGAAGGGAGAAATAAATGGCAGGAGAGCTGGAGATTTTGTTTGAGTGGACCCTGTTTCAATTTGAGGGGTCCTTTTTCTTCATTGGAGTGGGCCCATGTGGCAGTTGTTTTGAAACCCTGCATTATGGGAAACATATTTTGGTAATTTTCATTCACTTTCACAAAGAAATATTTTGGTTTCAGGGTGCTCTGTCAGCATATGGAACTGCAACTCGCATTTTGAAGGAGAAAGTGGAGGCAGATGTGCCACCAGAGATCCTCAATAATGTAGCTGCTTTACATTTCCGTCTTGGTAACTTCCAGGAGGCAAGAGTAAGTATCAAAAGTTGTCAGTCACTCTTTGTCAAGCAGCATACATGTGGCATTAAGGAGGTGCAAGAAGAGAAAATTTATGATAGAATATGTAGCTGTGTGTAGATATATGTTTGATCACAATTAGCCTGATCCAAAGAGTTTAAAGTAACGAACGTAACCTTTCAGTAGGGGTAGGTACAGTGCTGGCCATGCACGACACAGTCATTTGCATCCATGCCCTCAGTGGTCAAGCTGTATATAGTCACAGCATCTTATATAGTTTAGAAAGGAAGACAGAAATGGGGAAATGCTCACTCCTTGGCCCAGAGAAAAGTGCAGAACATCTAACTCCCTCACATGTGGTGGATTATTTGACTGCCTTTATCATTTCCCTTTTTATTGTGCAGAAATACTACGAGGCATCTCTTGAACGATCAAAAACAGATGCTCAACACGATGAGACATACTACAGTGCCATTTCTGTTACAACAACCTACAACCTTGCCCGACTGTATGAAGCTCTGCATGAGTATGACAAAGCAGCCAAGTTTTATCGAAACATTTTGAGAGACCATCCCAACTATGTGGATTGTGAGTCTTCATTACTTACCAAATGGGCTTGAGGTTTTTACAAAAATTCGGATAGAGATTTCTTTATTGCGTCTGTGGAATTATAATGAAAATATGAAATTAAATTAATGCAATGACCTGATGGTCTGCATGTTTGCATCACTTACTATATATTTTTCTGCCAAAACATGCATTTGCTTATACGTTGACAAATGTTGCATATTCTTAAAAGGGAAAAATGGCTAAAAGATATGCAGGTAATTTTAAAATCTTGCTTCTTTATCATTATTAGGTTTTACCAGCCTTTGAGGTTTGCAGTTTCTGGGATTTAAAATGGCAAAACAAGCTGGATTTTTTTAAATGGCAGGTTATCTTAGGCTTGGCTGTATGGCTCGTGATCGCGGGCAAATCTATGAGGCCTCTGACTGGTTTAAAGAAGCCCTGCAGATTAACCAGGTATAGATCATACACAGATGATATATTGTGGTTTTAGTTGCATTTTTGAGGGAGAGTAGAAATTGCACACTGATCTTGTATCACAAATGACAAGATATTAGTTCAAACCATAAACAAGTATGGCAGAGCTAGATATTTTGTGTTACTGCAAGTGACTTGCTAGAATGGAAAGAATGGTTTAGTAGTGTTATGGAAAGGGAAAGAATGAGTGGTAGGCAAGGATGGATGCTCGGTCTGTGCATGCCTGTGTGCAAGTATCTATGCTTAGCTCCACGGGCGTGTCCCTGTAATATCAAAGAGACCAACTGATGTCCAACAGGACCATCCAGATGCCTGGTCTCTGATCGGCAGCCTCCACTTGGCCAAGCAGGAATGGGGGCCAGGTCAAAAGAAGTTTGAGCGAATCCTGCAGAGACCACAGACAAAAGATGATGCCTACTCACTTATTGCTCTTGGAAATGTCTGGCTGCAAACACTGCATCTGCCCATGAGGGATAAAGACAAGGTCCATAACCGTTGAGATATTCTCTCTTTCTCTTTCTCTCTGTTGGATTAAAAAAAAAATTTTGCTTCTTGTTCACATCTGTGTTAAGTGTTTGCTTTGTCTAAGTGTTTTATCTCAGGGCAGCAGCTCTGGTTACAAGTATGGCAGTGAGCAGCTTATGCCCTAAGGACACACTGAAATGTGCTGGAGATAAGATACGAATGAGATACAAAATCTGGACCCATAGTGTTCACTTGGTGATTTTCAACAGAATGTATTCTATTAAAAATGTTGTATTTTGAAAATATAGGCTTGTTCCTAAACTTAACCTGTTCTGAGAGATATCTGACGGACTCATGTAGCCTATGCAATACAACGTAGCCCAGTTATCATCTCTACGTGTGAGTGAAAGATCTCTGAGGAGATGGTATGTTTTGTAGTTTCTCAACTTGCATTGTTATGCTGTAACTTGGTGCACACTTTATGAGATGAGGTGGCGCAAACACTGCCTGCTTTGTTCGTGAACAGGAGAAGAGACACCAAGACAGAGCTCTGGCCATGTACAAACAGGTGCTTAGAAATGACCCCAAAAACATCTGGGCTGCTAATGGCATAGGTATGTCTCAATTTCATTACTTTCAGAATGTTTCTTCCTGAGCCTCCAGGTACCAATGACAAATCATGATATTAAAACTGATTTTTTTTATTTCTTCATGGCAGGCTGTGTACTTGCACACAAGGGGTGCATCAATGAGGCACGAGATGTGTTTGCCCAGGTGCGTGAAGCCACTGCAGATTTCTGTGACGTGTGGTTGAACATTGCACACATTTATGTGGAGCAGCGCCAGTTCGTGGCTGCAGTACAGATGGTGGGTTTACATTTTACATCCTGATGTTTATTGGTGATTTTAAAACATGTGCAACTCCATAACTGTCACAGAGATGATAGGGATAAATGGAAGTTACATTGCTAATCTGCAAGGTTTTTGTTGTTTAATATCCAGTCGCAAACAAGGTGCATATCGGGATGGTCTAACTAACAAGAATGATGTGAGAGTGATTATCATCATCTTCGCCTTGCATCCCTCCTGGGACATTGACTGCCTACAAGAGTTCTCCAGGCATCACAACTCCAAGCCATTTTCTGTAGCAGTCCCCAGGTGTGGGTTATCCTTTTGCTATCTGCCCCAAGGTCATAGCGTCTAGTATTTCTTGGCTAGTTTCTTTTCGTTTATGTCTGGGGATTCCATGTGAGAGTTTGTTTTGTGATGCTGTATCTTTCTGAAGGAAGATGCTTCTGCTGATGACAGGGTTGTTCGTGACACAAAGGTCTGCAAATCTCTATCCATTGTTATTGATCTCACCTAGTCCCTCCAGCCCTATGACTTCTTTGTATTCATTGTTGTCACTGCCAGTCTTGGGATTTAGGTCTCCCATAACAGGATGTCTCTTGGGTATTTCTGGATGATGGTCTGCAGCCTGCTGTAGAGCTCCTTGCTGTGGTCATTGGTGTTGTTTTTTGGGGCATAACGTTGGATTATGTTTGTGCAAATCCTCCTAATTTAAGAAGTGAAGGAAGCTTTAATGATCCATGGACAATGGGCCTGCCATCCAGTTATTGGTCTCTAGCTTGTCTTTGACAGCATCAGTGCCACTCCTTAAGTGTGGGGTGCACCATTATCTTTGTGACCCGAGAAAACCAGGAACTCTTCTATGGTGAGCCTCCTTTGTCTGGAACCTGTCCGTCTTACTATGAATCCATTCTGTTGTGAAAACTAAAAGACAAGAAGCTGTCAACCACGCTGTTAGCTGAGAAGGCAAGATCTCATTCCAAATTAGAGCAGGCTTATACAATTTAAATAGAATTGTATTCCTTGCGAGTTTATTTTCTTTGTGAACACAGGCATGATGCTTATAGCACAGTCTCACTTACTTATACATTGTGCACTAAATCAATTGCCTGTGAGTGTTTGTGCATGCAAGTACTTAACCACGGACACACACATACACATGTGTTCAAACAGAGCGAAGTTATGTAAAGCTTCTTGACTGATTTTGTTGTCCTTTTTGTTCCGTACATTAACTGCAGTATGAGAACGCTCTGAAAAAGTTCTTCAAGAATCACAATGTGGAGGTGATGGTGTACCTTGCTCGAGCCTACTTTAAATGTGGGAAACTTCAGGACTGTAAGACTACACTGCTGAAGGTTTGAACATATTGTGAATAGTTACCTGTTGAAGGTTTTTGTCTAGAGGCTCAGTTTTATCCTTAGACATTCAGCCTTGTGGCCAGTTGCTTGATATGGATGTTTGCGTTGTGTGTTGTGAGGGTGGGTGGCCTGGTGGGAAACAATGTGTGACAGAAAGCAGGCAGCAATAAGCAATGACTGTGAGGACTGTGGGAAATGATGTACGTATTTTGGACCTAAACTTGTGAAAGGCACCATGCTGATATTTAATGTACTCTTTTTTTCCCCCAGTGTTTGTATACATTTGTAGAATGAGAACTACAAACCATAAATAAAATTATTTATGGTGCATTTTGGCAGGTTGCTCTTAAATCAGAATGGTTATATTTGTCAACAGGCTCGTCATGTGGCACCACACGACACAGTTCTGCTGTACAACATCGCCCTTGTGCAGCAGAAGCTGGCCACCTCAGTGCTAAAGGATGAGAAGAGCAACCTCAAGACAGTGCTTACTGCTGTGAGAGACTTGGAGCTGGCTCACAGGTAAGGTTTACAGGTGTCGTACATCAATGTTGCGGTCTCACTGGCAAATTAGAGGGTCTCAGTACATTGAAACAGTTGGCTTGTGTGTTTCTTGAGTCATACAGTGATGTTTGTGGCTAATGTATCCATACTTTGTACACTTAGATGTTTTCTGTCAGAAATGTCAGAACTCTTGCTAAGTTTAAGTGGAGGACTGACTTAAAACTGTTAACCTTTTAATTTTGATTGATTGATTGATTGATTTTCAGATACTTTAGCTACCTCAGTCAGAACGGAGACAGGATGAAGTTTGATCTGAACCAGGCAGCTGCTGAAGCGAGGTGAGAGGAAGTGTATGCACTGTTGGAGGTGTCAGTCACCCTGTTTACATCACTCTGAACATGAGACTTGCAGACAGATTTTCTAAAAAATAACTTGAAGGGACCCAAGATTGTAGACTTCTTGTGCTCTGTTCACAGGCAGTGTTCAGATTTGCTGAGTCAAGCTCAGTACCACGTGGCCCGTGCTCGCAGAATTGATGAAGAGGAGAAAGAGATTCGTAAGCGACAGGAAGAAGAAAGAGAGGCTATTCGGCAGAAGCATCTGGAAGAGCAGGTAATTCACAAAATGCACCAGTTTTACTCAGCAGCAGTATATTTTGTACGTTCAGTGAATGTATTTAAGGTCTGTCGGTCACACTTTGAAATGTGACTAAAGGAGTTCGGCATATGAAAAGAGATGTAATCATCAGAAGCCTAGTTTTAGGGTATTTAGGGTAAAATATTAAATCTTTACACTTTATAAGTTATTTGAGTGCACAATATAGCAGCTGAATGAACCTCAACAGTGTTAATCTTTATACTCTTTTCTTAAATCTTTATACTTGATAGTTCATTTGCTATAGTCTTTTTGGGGTGCACTGTACAGCAACAGAGTGAACCACAAGAGTGATCTGTATAGCTTTTATAGTTTATTTTGGGTGCACTGTACTAACAATGGAGTGAATGACAAGTATGTTAATCTTTGTGCTGTATAAGAGTGAATGACAAGTATTGTTCTGTTGCCAGATGGAAAAACAAAGAGCTAAGGAAGAGATGGACAAGAAGCTGCTGGAACAAAGAGCAGTTTTCATTGAAAAGGCCAAGACCATCAACTTGGAGACTATACCTGAAGACAAGCCTCGCAAGTCAGGAAAGGTCAGATGATGTCTGTAAATGTCACCCCCGTCTCTGGGATAACCTTTCTCCTAACCATCAGGATTTTCACCCGTCATTCCTGACTTTTCTTGTCTAATGAAATGACTTAGAAATCCCGTTTTCTCTGAACTGTTTGCAGAAGAAGCGAGCTGAAGACGGCGAGATTCTGTCGGAAGGCAGTGAAGATGAAGCGCCTCGAAAAAAACGCAAGAAGAAGCACGGGAGTGGGTCCGAAGGGGAGGAGGAGGAGGGCGAGCGCAAGTCTAAGAAGAAGAGAAAGAGGTAATGGAGACTTGGACTAAGGTAATGGAGACTTGGACTGAGGTAATGGAGACTTGGACTGAGGTAATGGAGACTTGGACTGAGGTAATGGAGACTTGGACTGAGGTAATGGAGACTTTGACTGCGGTGTCTGCATGTGTGTCACAGGGCATGTTCACAGGGGTGGTTGCCAATGCTAGGATAACGTTTGTGAGTTGATCAGGTATGCTTCTTGCCAGATTATTGCACCATGGTTACACTTTTGTTGTTCAAAGCCTTTTCAGGTAGAGATGGGCGGGAGATAAAGTGTCATGACGGTGATTTTGTCTGGAAACAGGTCGAGGAAGAGCCGGGGGGATTCTGACGACGAAGGCGAGGGCAGGGAGCGCATGCGGAAGAAGGGGCGCAGACAGAGAGAAGGGAAGGAATCAAAGAAGAAGAAGCAGGTGGAGGAAGAGGATGGCCTCACTGCCAAGCAGCGACGCAAGGTCGTTTCCAAAGCGATCATTTCCTCCAGCGAGGGCTCGGAATCAGAGGATGAGAAACTCAAGATTGACAACGAGTAAGTGCCAGCTTAACTTTCGCCATAGTCATGGAAGTGAGATCATTAACAACTTCTGTCTGTCTGTCTGTGTGGGGGTGTGGAGGTGCGTGCATACGTCTGTGTGCCTGCGTTTGGAGTGGTTGTTTCCTAGGCCATGCGATACCCATGCTGACTTACACCTGCTGTCTTGTCTTAAAGTTAGAAGGCACTTGGAAACAAGAAAATTGAACAGAATAGTTTGCTTACTGGCATCATTAAGAATGTATACATGTAGGGTCACTGCTGCATGTTGGTTACTTTGTGACTTTTTGTCTGTTGGGTTTTTCTTTTCTTTTGCGTGAGAGCGATGTCAGTCTGTCATGCCAGAAGTGAGAAACTAGCGCAATAGTTTGAAAGCTGACAGCATGTTCTGACACTTTGTGTTTGTCGCAGAAGTGGCAGTGAAAACGAGGAGGTTGGCAAGCGCCGTCGCATCCTGTCCTCTGGGAGCGAGAGTGACGGTGGGGGGAGGCAGTCGAGGTCTCGGTCCCGATCTCGATCAGGCTCTCGCTCAGCTTCAGACCGGCAGTCACGATCTCGATCTGGTTCCAGGTCAAGATCTAGGTCTAGATCAAGATCTGGGTCTCGTTCGGCATCTGGGTCTCGATCTCGTTCAAGATCCCCCTCAGGATCCCGCAAGGGATCTGGATCCGAGTCTGATGGCGGACAAAAATCTGGAGATGAAGGAAGGGAGGCTGCCGGATCTTCCAGGTCTGGTGGTGGATCTCCAAGGTCAGGCTCCAGATCCCCAAGATCACGTTCAGGATCACCGAAATCTGCGGCTGGATCACCGAGGTCTGGCTCAGGGTCACCAAGATCGGGTGGAGGGTCACCGAGATCTGGCTCTGGGTCACCAAGGTCTGGTGGGGGATCACCAAAATCTGGGTCCGGGTCGCCAAGGTCAGGAGGTGGGTCGCCCAAATCAGGTGGTGGCTCCGGGTCAGACAGCGAGTGAAGAGAGACCGTCTTCTGTTATCTGGTTTTTCAGTCATCTGAATCACTACGTGTTGAAGGCAACAGTTCTAGCATTACTCTATAAAAACAGACATCTAAATAAAACTCGCCAAAAGCAAAAGAGAGAGTTTCCTGAAATGTCTGGAATATTTCTACAGCTATTTTTTTTTCCTCAAAACTTTAGCATGCAGGGATACAGAATACCTGGTTCAGTTTTAAAGGAATGTCAAGACATGCTGTAATAACTTACATCAATTTGTTTTATAAAAGCAGTGGAACATTTCAGTTGAAGTATACGGTTTAGTTTGCCTGTGGGTTAGTCTGGACGCATTGTAACTGTGTTTTGCTACACTCGGTGATTTCGCTTTTAAGTCAGATACATCCTACTAGAATGTCACTTTTTTATGAAAAAAAAAATTTGGAAAACGTCTTCTGCCTGCTCTGCATTGTTTAAAAATTCTTGGCGAAAGGAAGCGCATCATGTCATATAAAAATCATGGAAAGTTCTTTGTTTTTGTTTGATGTTCGTGCAGTTGCCAGGTGTTCGCCCTGACTCGGACTGAACCAGTTGGAAGTTAGAAATGCGTGTCAATACAAGACGCATAAGAAATTTTAATTTTTTCTCCCCCCCTTCCATTTATATTTGCTTTTTTCTCCCTTTTCCTTCCCACCTTTCCAGGGGCAGCCCGTAGCGTATCGGGCCTGCGTGCTTGCTGCCAAGACAGAGAGGTTATAGGTTCGGATCTCACAGGTTCTCCACACGTGACAGACGGTTACAGGGTGGCCGAAGAGTTTCTCCTAGGACTCCGATTTCGTCGCCCTTCCACTATCACCATTCATCGCCCTCTCTCCGCCTTTCCTCGCGCCTTGTTGACAAAGCAATAAACAAGCAATCTTTCCTTCTTTCAACCCGCGCTGCTATGTGTAGCTAACGTTTGTAGCGGAACAAGGAGAGGCTTTAAGCTTTTCAATGACCTCCTTGGGAAACCCCTATAGATGACGCCCGAGGAGGGAAGAAAGTCTCTGTGGTTGACGTAGGCAGATGTTAGTGGGAAGATCCTTCTAATGTCGGACTTGACGGTCTCAACCCCGTTTTCCAACACTCGTGCAAGCCTTGTAGTTCGCAGTTTCAGGATGCATGTCAGTGGCTAGGAGATTACCCGACGTAAGTTCCAAAACTAAAATCCCGTTCGCCTATTGAACCAGTGAATACGACTTAAAACGGAGTTGTCATCTTACATAAATCCCCCATAGGTGCTGCTTCGTGGCCCAATTAAATGCGACACAGTCGTATTTGCTCCCAAAGGAAACTGATATGAAATAATGTTCTGAAAGTGTACGCGTCTTTTTTTCCTTTTAAATTGTTGTGGTTACACCCCTGCCCCCAATTTTTTATTTCGGCAGTTTAAAACTTATTACGCCGTCCAGTGCGAGGATAGACTCAATAATGAGGCGTCAACGTGTGTTTTGATTTGTTCCAACGACTGGAGGATAACACGTGACTAGGCAGTAGCAGACACTCGCGAGGTGAACTGAGTACATGTACATGGCTACATAATTTGTTTCATCGCTATCCTTGGAAAGATCTCTGAAAGAACTGCGAAATCTTAAAAGGAAAAATTCAAAGGATGTTTTACACGTGGCACCTTTGCGAGCACTGCACGCAAGGCTGTTCTTTAGCATTTCGCCAAGGTTGGCCTGGCAGCACGTAAAAGCTGTAATTCACTGGAGTCAAATGGCGAGGGGAGCCGGTTTAAAGGTCATTTGCTACACTTCGCCAGCATTTGTGGGCTTCTGGGTAAACCCTACCAGCTGCGCATACAGAATCCAGAAATCTGACGAAGATGTAGCAGTGTATGCATTGTTTTGCAACCTTGCCTCCACCTCTACTAAGCTGGGTTGGAAAGATAGAACGGCTGCAGAAATAATGATGTAGCCCCCCCTCCCCCGGGAAGGTCACCTGTCTGCTCTGGGTCCGCCGTTCGCTGCTCGTGTTGGTGATGTTTTCGTCAGGCAGAATCGCTGGTTCGTCGACGTCGTATGTAATAATAACCTTTGGAAATATGCACTGCGAACAACTGATGGTCTACACTTGACTGTCGATGGAAAATAGGCGCTTGGAGAATGGGGGCACTTGCATTGGTCAAGCGGTTTGCGTTTTGCTAGTCACGATTTTGCAATAACAGCTTGATTTTACACATTTCATATTGTAGATTGGGGTATTTCTGTTGAAAAGAGATGAATAATTTTTGATCTTCTGTCTACGAATTTAATAAATAGCATTACTCTACGGAAAGTCAAACAATAATCCAAATGTAGAGATAACCGTTTATTCTATGATGTAACATTATGATAAGGAAAACTTGGTGGTTAAACATTGGAGCTGTCAGTTTAAAGCTGTAATCAATGGACCTTTGTGCATCTGTGTGCCCGCACGCCCATTAACAACAACCCTCTGGAGGAATAATGAAGTATTAAAAGTACAAAGGAGTTATTACTGCCCAGAAACGCCTGTTTATGAATAAATGATGGATACATTTTCGCGTAATATGTGTGGCTCATTAAAAAAAGGTGTTAAAACTCAGTTTATAACGAACGATTTTTAAGATTTTCAAAACCAAGCGAACGATGGAATCGGACAAGCATGCAAGCATCTAAACCAGCGAGAGAGAGAGCGAATGGGGACGGGGGAGACAAGCACATAACACTGACACTTTCTTCGGCTAAGGCAACATACCATTCCCGCACTCATTACAGATTCACCTTAAGAAATCGTCAATGTAGTGCACGAGTCACTTGCGATGGTGCCACACGGCAGCGAGAAGCAAAATTAAAAGGACGAAATTTCTTGCTTCCACTGACACCCGCCATCGGTCACGCTCCAGAACGTTTCACCATCTGACTTTAGTGGCGGCGGGAATTGTCATCCATGCTGTTTCCACAGAACTCCACCTGGAAAAATACAACCGAACGCGAAGAACACTTTTGTGTGGAGTTTGGTTTTCCCGCGCTCGAATTTCCTGTACCTACTAGGCGTATTGAAGGCAATCTCCAGATACTTCAGGATGGATGAAAGCTTTCTGGCCGAAAACCAAGCAGCTGGCAAAGATATAGAACTGTATTTGTGGTTAGTAGGGTTATGGTCGAGATTTGATTAGGTGATTTGACGTTAACGATTGTCAAACTTATTATGAAACGTCATCAATACAACTGTGGTCATCTCGTCACAAACCATGATCTTCGGTATCGCGTCGCAGGTACTTTGAAATGTGCCTGGTTTGCCATATCTCACCATAACACTATTATTAAGAAATATCCCCAGATAAATTTAGTGAACTGGTGTGGTTAGGATAGAGAATCCAACGTAAGCTCTAAAATTGTATACCATCTTCGCGTTGGACAAAGAATACCTAAATTCATCAATAACTACAATGAAGTTTAATTTTCCAGACATAATATACTTGGTATAGAATCTGTTGAGGATGATGCGAATACACTTCGAAATCCCACGACCTAACACAAAAGCGCACAGAGGCCCGAATGCAGGCGATCGACATCTTCAAGCAAGCATCGCGAAAGTCTTCTAATTATAGTTCCACATCTGAGCACAAACGGTTCGCAGTGTTCAGTGTAAGTTTCACAGACGTATAGCTGTTCGCTGTTTTCCGCTGAAGATTATAAAGTGACGTCAGCTCTTTCGCACCTGGTATTCCGATCTTCTTATGGCAACTTCACACGATTCAAGAAATCGCACGACCAACTTAAAAGTTAGATGGAAAAGGTGGTAAAGAACCTTCAAAATTCGATGAGAGACACCATCCCATAGCATTTTATGGCAAGTTTACAGCAGTTTCTGACGTGTGAAGATGTCACAAAACACAGGTGTCGCCGTTCCACAAAACGCTTCTTGTCCGGGGACTGCCTGTGAGAAGGCTTCTCCTTGGAGACGTGCCGGTGCTGTCAGTTACAGGCGGCCGAATATCTGGGGAAGCACTTGGCCTCACTGGTCTGCTGACGTCACTCTGTGAAGATTCTTTGTTTCTGATTGCTGAGATGGGAAGCTTCAGCGCTGGTGCGTTGTCTGCGAGATAGTTGCTAAGTGCCACCTCCCGTACGTCCAGAGTGGATGTACTCTGTACCTTCATGTCTGCCGTTACTCCTGCTGAAAAAATTGTTGTTTTCTCTACCTTGCCTTCCAGGAAATATGTCTTCATCTTTCCTTTACCCTGAAAGAACAAGAAAGCTGTAACGCTTAATTACCTTGACAACTACTTTTTTCCTTTGTTCCACCACACACACACTCAGCAAAACACAGTCTTTTTTGTTCTGCATGCACAAACTCTTATTTTAAAACCACGAAGAGTATAAAAGTACAAGTGAGTCGACTATGAGCAGACTGTAAATTTGAAAACAAGAGGAGCCGAAGGAAGGTTAGATCCACTGGAAACGTCAGGGTGAAATCTCAGCTCGTGTGATCGACTTTATTCGGGTGTCTTCTTGTGTTGCTGTCCATGCGTATGCACGCGGAACTGCACGCCAACACTGCGTGCATATGCTCGTGTTCAAGTATTCAGATATGTGCTTTTGTGGTCATATGCCTGCATGCCTGTGGGCAAAGTGGAAATACATTCACTATCATATCCGAATATTTCCCACCTTGATTTCCAAGTCCCCCCTTTCCCTGATGATGTAAGCGCTCTTGTCTTCCATAGCGGCGTAGGTGAAGGGGCTCATGTGGATTTTCTGGGCTGAAAGAGCAAGAATCACTACTGTTGTTCAGCAAACAAACATCTTCAGGTGAAATCAATAAAACCTTCAGAGGAAAGCACGAAACACACAACAGTGGAAGAACAATCAATACGGAATCGTTCTGTACATGCCCAGAGCACGTAAACATGAACAGCCAATGTCTTTATCAATATTAGTTTTTCACATACACATTATTCGCTCAGTCAAAAAGCTCAGTTAATGTGCATGTGCGTGTGCTTCACGGAAATTATTCGAACTAAAAGAACTATTCAAGACCCCAAAATAAGCGTTTAGGCCCTCGTGTATAACATACGAGCTTTTACCCTTAGAAACGCACGTTCTGTTTGATAACGTGCGTTTGGATCACTGGGTTAACGCACACTGTCGGCTGCTGGCTACTCACGCTGTCCATGGGACTCCATTCTGGAGGCGAGGTTGACGGTGTCACCGAACAGACAGTAACGGGGCATGACGGTACCCACCACCCCCGCCACCACCGGGCCCGTGTTGAGGCCTGTTTGCCACGTAGAACCACAAGCAGTAAATAAAACAAGGCAATAGTTTCACAGTTTGTAGATTGTTTGTTGTATGAGCTTGTAAATATGTGGAATTGTAAAAGTTTGAAGCTTTTAAGTACTCACCAATACGAACAGTCTGAAAAGAAAGAAAGAAAGAAAGAAAGAAAGAAAGAAAGAAAGAAAGAAAGAAAGAAAGAAAGAAAGAAAGAAAGAAAGAAAGAAAGAAAGAAAGAAAGAAAGAAAGAGATTCGGAGAATAGAGAAGAGGTGGATAACAACTGTGTTCATAAGAACCCCCATACAAGCTCACAGGCCAAAGACATTTGCATCTATTGATGCAGTAACTACATCAACAGCAACTAACCAATTCTGATCTTGAGTTGTCTGTCTGGCATATGTGGAATGGTAAAGTCGATGATTGTCTGCAGAAGCTCTAGCGCCAGGTCCGCCATGATGTACACGTGACGCGAGCCGTTAGGGATGGGAACTCCAGACACCACCATATAAGCGTCACCAATTGTCTCCACCTGACGTTTGGACGCACAAAGGGTTGAAATGTTCACAAACAGAATCCTCACCTTTTGACCAAAGGCGAACATTTTCATTTACGAATTCAGGAACATGTAATACTGTCGCCAAGGATTTGTTTGTTCATTGGCTAATATTGTTTGGCTTTTTTCTTCCAGATCTCTTTCCGTCTCAATGAGTGCCATTTCTATCTCCTGCCAGTTCTCTTCATCTTTCTTCCCCTCTCTACACTGTTCATTCTTAGGTACCTGTCTCGCTGGGACCAGTAGGGAATTTCACATCGCATTTTATTTCATTCGTATATCCTGGAGTTACAAAAATTGTACAGACTCCACCAGTGGCCATTCCCCAACCGAACATCAAACTGCCTCTTCGCACTGGCCATCTTACTCCACCCATCAGTTTTGTGGGTGTTACGGTGCATAGCTTAGCAATAGGACCCAATCCTCCGCTTGTAATGCGAAATCAGCGTGTGGATCAAACCACTTTCCCTCCAAAATAACCAGCCAAACAGATGTAGCAGCTGCTAGATCCCCCCCCCCGCCCAGTCCTTCACCATCTACTGAAAAAGTTTAAAGAAAATAAATCTAAAGATTGACTCCACACCAGCCCATTGTGCCGAAGAAGCCGAACATATAGGGCCTTAATCTTTATTCATAATGTTTTAGCCACCATCGATCGCGGCAAACCTGTGTCTCTAAGAAACCAGCCAGCGCTCCAAGACAGATCTAATGATTAGCTTGCAGACGACAGATTTCTTCCGCCGAAACGTCGCCGGAAATGCTGGCGAATGGCGGAGGGCGAAAATAAACAATTTTCTTCACGGCAGCTTAACAGGTTGTGCGCAGATAAAGGCTAAGGAAAAATCGACAATTTACGCCGATGCAAACAATTTGTTTTGGTCTCGTGATATCTCGCATTTATTTCGGTAATATCTTCTTTCGTTTATCGCCGTAGCCCTATAAGCAGGATACCACTACTCATGTGTTTTTGGCTAGGAGCAAACGATGGTGCCCATTATATTGGCAGATAAAGGGGCGTATCGTAGGTCAGTGATAAGACCTCACATTTCATGCATTACTGCAAGTCGCGTCACACTAGTGGTGTCTAGTGACACTGAATGGGTTATATTCTACACCACCAGTCCCCACTCCACCCCGCACAGCAAAGGTCGATAATTATCGTCGAGATCTTTCATTTTCGTCTTAATGCCACTTACATCTCCGATGACAATTTTGATCTGATCTTTCACAACATATCTACAATCTGATCTCGCCGTTTTGTATAGTTTATAAAATCTTAAAAAGTGTCTCAGTTCTCTGTACTTCAAAGGTCTCTGTGTTGCACGTGCACGTTTTCGCGATTTTCTCGTCTCCTCTCGCACCGTGCGCGTGCATTCATTCGTGCGTGCTGATGCGCGTTCATGACTTACCTTGTACACCTCAAATGCCTGAATGACCTCGTCAAAGACTGTATAAAGCTTATTCAGAAATTCCACAATCTGCAACAGAGATGGAAGGCGTAATGGTAACACTCTACTCACTACCACCATGCTATTGATGGAAGTCTTTAAAGGCGGCAGAGGGTGCACATAGAAAAGATCGCACATTGTGGTTATAAAAGACAGACAGTCAGACAGAAAACAATGAGTCTGAGAAATGCCGTGGTCAGTTGAAGTCATAGTCAAAGGTTGCATTCGAACAGAAATATGCTTACAAAACGACTACGACTACGACGACGACGACGACGACGACCACCACCACCACCACCACCACCACCACCACCACCACCACCACAAAGGAACCGTTTCAAACAGATAAGATAAAGCATCAATGAAGAAGTTCTGGTAAACAAACACGGACAACGTTAGGACACAAGGTCACGTGGGATCACACAGTGCCCCCCCCCCCAAGACCGTGCTGACCTCCATGGGGGTGCTCTGGCTGGCGATCTGTGTGAAGCCCACGATGTCGGAGAAATAGATGGTCACACAGGAAAAGGCTTCGGCCTGCACGTGCTGGCCCTGCTTCAGCTCGTCTGCCACGTTCCTGGGGCCGGAGGACCAGATGGTTGAAGGATGGAGGGAGGAAGCGAGGGAGGGAAACGTGAAGACATTAATGGAAGGAGATCTGAACATCTTGTTACAATGACCCTTAATTTTAGTGCATTTCCCTTCTACTGGTGCTAATTAATTAAGTGGTTTTACTCTCCATTCTATCATGCCTACTCTCCCGGACCTCCGCCCC
>SMGT01002688.1:106794-126006 GCA_004794575.1 Lanistes nyassanus
CCCCCCCCCCCCCACCAAAAAAAAGGTCTGTTAAAATGTGTAAGAAAGAAAGAGTGAAAGAAAGAAAAAGAAAGAAAGAGATAAACAAAGAAAGAAACAAAGAAGAAAGAAAAGAAGAAAAGAAATGAAATGCAGCCTGGGTTCCACATATGACACTTGGCTTCGCTTCCCCTCCCCAACTCCAACAAAGCTGAACACTTTAAAGAATTTAAATGAAATGACGACCTCGTGCGGCACAAAAGTGATCTCAACAGATTTCAACTGATCTGAAGTAGGAGCAGAGCTGTTTTGAAGCTATAAATGTATGTAAGCGGAGACATTCTGGGTCCAGCAAACAATAACATCAGTCAAGTCAGCCACTCACTGTGGTAACATGCGGTACAGAAGTGCGTCCGTTCGCCGCTTCTCTTCGGCCAGTTGAGCAGTTCTTTCAGCCACGATATCCTCCAGGTGAGACGAGTAGCGCTCCATCATCTTCAGCATGTTGTCCATGATGTTGGTGGTTCTGCACAAAACGGTCTCTATGTCTGGGACTATTCTGAGTTTAAGAAGCTTGTTTCGTTGGAACAGCTCGATAGAATTCCTTTAAGTTTTCGGTAGGCCATACTGCGTATGAGGATTATCTTACGCCTTTATCGTCCGGAAAGAAATAGATCACAATTTCAAGGACAATTTCAATTTCTTACTGACAAGTACTTAAAAATACTATGAGCCAAACGAAAAAGGTTTCAAATCTGCCGCTAAATTTGTATATCCTTTGTTGTTGTTGTCGCAGTAGTATTGGTGACATTGTTTGACATTTGTCATTAGTTGTTACCCAACAAAGATCGAAGGGGAAAAACTCTTTAAATTTAAGGAATGAGTGTTAACCACCTATGTCTTCTCTCGCGTCATTACAGGAGTGTTTTAGTGGATGGACCAGTTGGTTTCAACTGCGCAGACACAGATTCCCTAGCAGAAGTGAAGAATGTGATTTCATCATTACAGCATCACAAGAAAGCAGCAGCAGAGGCACAGATCCAGCGTGCAAAGCTATCTCGGGTGATAGTCTTAAGTTGCCGGCCCGCCATCTTCCCTTCCGCACACAAGGGAGCGAGAGGACGAGTGGGGAAGGAGGAGTCTGCAGCGAGCTGGGAGCGACAGAGTGGGGAAGGAGGAGTCTGCAGCGAGCTGGGAGCGACATTCATCAAATAAAAGTAATAAGAAGGCCAATAAATACAGGAAGGTTAATATGTGGGATAGATCATAAGACTAAAACAACAAATTAAATAAAACCTAATGTGAACCCGACGGACGATCGCGGGCAGCCAATTTGAAACCATCGGCAGACATTGCCTTGCATGCTGGGGTTGAAGGGCGCGGCTTACTTGAAGGGGCTGAGTTTCCTCATATGTCTGACCACCCTGCGGATGAGGGGTCTGGCGCCGGGGTCCTCCTGCCAACACTCGTGGATGAGGCGCACGAAGCTGACAAGCACTGAGTGATACTCACTCACGATGTCCCCAATGGCGGGGCGGAACACTACGCCGCCTTCTGGTGCCGAGACTTTGTGAATGATGTCTGAGGACAGCAAGGGGTTAGAAGCAAACAGAAGGTAGTCAAAGACAATAAGCATAATGATGGATATGACGATGACAGTAATGTAAGAATGACGATTGTTGTGATCACAGAATAATGATGAGTTTTTAAAAAATAGTTTGATCACAAGTCCATGCATGTATACAAACAAGCGAGCACGTGCATTCCCGCACAGAAAAACCAATGTAGATGCAAGAAAAACATGACAGGGTTGGCCACAGGCACGCATACACCCCTCCCTCCATGTGACAGGAACAATGAAAATTCATCAGGATTCATCCTCCTTGCTGAAGTGAGCTCACCCTTGGGCGCGAAGCCAAGCGTGGACTGTTCGATCTCGAAGGGGCTGTTCTTGCACAGAATTTCCTTCAGCACGATGGCCAGAGAGTAGATGTCGCCAGCGGGAGTGAAGACTGTCTTCTGGTCCTTCAGCAGACACCGAAGCACCTCTGGGGCCGTCCAGTACATCCCTGACAGTTCGCAAAGAACAGACAACGTTGATTCCCCTCAAAATAAAACAACAACAACAACAAAAAAAAAACGATGTTGTGCCAGGAGGTAAAGCATTGTGGTAAAGGGAAAAGGATGATACTGTTGTACGCACATGTCGACTACGTCTGCCACCCACGCAAAACATCACACCCTCACAACCACCCCCCACCACCACCACCTCCCCCCAACTTCCGTCTACCATTCACGTCCACTTTCACTTTAGACAGATCACTTTCGGCTAGGTCACAGCAGCTGAACATCCTTCGTTCTCACGCAACAACTCGTTGAGTATCGACTCCTACTTTCAACCGGATACTGACTTTCATACCGCGCATGCTCAGTCATTCCTTCTGGTGGTTTTTCTCCTCTGAGCAGCGTCTTGACGCCGAAGCCAGACAACTTGCACGTCCAGCGGTTGTCAAGAAGACAATTGGCGCTGGTCAAGTTGCCGTGAACTTTCATCTCTGACCCATGGATGTAGCTCAGGCCCTGTGGACAAAAATCTCCTGCTTGGGATTTCCTTGGACCCCGGATTCCGCCTGAGAAGCCATTGAAAAGGCTTAAAGGGTTTCTGCTTAACAATGATTATGACAGAATCATTGACCATTATGGCAGCTTACGCTTAACTTCCTGTTATAGCTTCTGTTCTCATTTACTGACGTCAGATCTTTGGATGGCTGGCAGATGATGGCAGCACATAGTTATTTA
Source organism: Lanistes nyassanus (assembly GCA_004794575.1). Taxonomy (NCBI): domain Eukaryota; kingdom Metazoa; phylum Mollusca; class Gastropoda; order Architaenioglossa; family Ampullariidae; genus Lanistes; species Lanistes nyassanus. The sequence continues at coordinate 109,573 of SMGT01002688.1, forward strand.
GGCATTATAATCTTACAAATATATAATCTTTCAATTATATAATCTTTCAATTATATAATCTTTCAATTATATAATCTTACAATTTTACAATCTTTATTAATAACCCTAATACTTACTGTGCATATATCCAAGGCAATCGAAAACTGAAACAAACTATCCAGTTCATAGTTGTTGTAGCTGTTGTGGATGACATCCTGTAATAAAGAATAAGTCAATGTCCGAAGCCACTCTAAAGCAATGACTGATTTAAACAAAAAGCAACGACATTGGTAATGAAGAGAAGCCAATGCCACCATCATCAATGTTATTCTCTTCTCAGTTCTGCCACGACCTGAAATAATTAATAAAGACAATGGTCTTCATTGGGACGAACTGATATGTGTGACTCAAGACTGGCCAACAAAATTTCGCCGGTATCAAAGAGTTAATGGTTCTGGGTACTGTAAGGCCTGCTTACCTGCACACTGCCTTTGTTGCAGTACTCCCACAGGATACACAGGTTCGGAGGATCCGTACAGACCCCGAAAAACTGGATGATGTTGGGATGCTTGGTTTGGGACAGCTGCACACAAAGGCATAAAGGGTTTAGGGGTTTGGGAAAATGGAGAAGAGAGGGCATGTGAGTGAGTGAGTGAGTGAGTGAAGACAGGAAGAGAGTGGGAGACAGTATAAGAGTTTGAGTAGAAAGAAAGAAAGAAAGAAAGAAAGAAAGAAAGAAAGAAAGAAAGAAAGAAAGAAAGAAAGAAAGAAAACTAAAATTTAAGGGGGAAAAAGTGCTGAAACTAAAACAACAGAATGTAAAACTAAACGGGGGGGGGGGGGTTAGGGTGACAGCAGCGTTAGAAGACAGCTGTAAAGGATACAGAAACTGGTACAGTCGAAAGCGAGAAAAGACATAAGAAAATACTTGTTTTTAACTTGTACAATTTTTATAGTTTTACGGAAGCGGTTTTTTAAAAGTATGCTTAAGAGAGAATATTCTTACCAAATGCAGCTCCTCCAGCAATTTTCGATCAAACCGGATGTTCTTTTTTCTGATCATGCGCACTGCTACCCTCTCGTTGCCCAGCAAAGCAGTTTTGCAGTAGTAGACCTGATGAGACGGGGCATTCAGGCGGAAGGAAGAATTCATGGAACCAAAGCCGCCATGATCATCGGAATTCATGGTTGAGTGGCTTCCGTTGTGCTGCACGCAGCGTGGGGAAAGTAAATAGGTCTACTAGCAGGGCACAGACGCAGTGATTGAAACAGCTATAGACTCAAAAGACAACAAAACAGACTTGTTTAGTGTTTTTAGCCAGGCTATCATTTCATGCACATTATCGAGGCACATAACATCGTATTTGTACCACTGTAGTGCACAGTAAATCAACATATCTCTAGAACCCATGAACGGAACCCTTAGCATTTAGTTCAGTGTCAGGACAAAAGACAAATGGACTGACAATTGCCAGTGAAATTATAGACTCGACAAAGAATTTGCTGTGATGCTCTCTAACATGAACTAATAACAGTACATTTGAAAGACAACAAATTATACGCGTATGCTCTGTGAATAACACAGAGAAAAACGCAATTAGCTATTACTGAACTCCGCGTAGGCTAGTATCCTTTTTTCTTATTATTAGTAGACTACGAAGGCAAAACGCGAAAACAGCCGGAAGCCGTACATACTATTGAAACAGCCAATCGTCGCGAGATGAAGTGCGCTTAGCAAAGTCATGTATCGAGGAAACTGGAAACATGTATGAGGAGAAGGCTCAGTATACATATAATTTCTGGAATTTGAGCCTGCTCTCTCTCTCTCTCTCTCGTACATACACAGCACACACAGGCGCGGGCACACACACACACACACTCACCTACTCTCTCTCTCTCTCTCACGCACGCACACACACAATCATTTAATTCAAAAAATGAGAGGCATCACCGCTGGATGTACGTTGGAAAATGAGCCATACAACTAACACATGTTGAGAGATTTTTTAAAGCACCAGCGTACAGTGTTGAGTACTTGTGATAACTGATATAAAGTGTTCAATGTAAGCATTAATAATCTTATATTTATTGATATAAGACGTTGAGGAAAATCAAAACAGTATACGTGGTTATTCTACATTACGAGAAGCACGACCGCCCAGCTGAGTGTGGGAAATTTGAAAGAAGCTAACAGCGATGCCCGGTTAAGCCAGTGGCAGAGTGGTTGGAGTGCTGGTCTCCGAACCCGAAGGTAAGGCACAGGTTGGTTTGAAACCCGTGCGCCGCAGCACACTTCCCTCAGTTCGCCCAGGTTGAGATGGGTACCTGATGGGTTACGGAAGTAAGGCAGCGAGTGGGAGATGGGCGTCGCACTCACGATGCTGTCCCGGAGAAAAGTGGGGGTCTCATACAGCCCCGCTCCGCTGCGATCTCAGCACGTAAAAGCTCTAATTCACTGGAGCCAATCAAATGACGAGCTCCATTTCGGATGTGTAAAAAGCGGACCCAATCAAATGGCGAGCTATATTTCGCAAATCTTTCCGGGGGCGGGAGGAGGGAGGAAGAGGGGGATGTTTCGGGAGGAGGGGGTATAGGGGAAGGGTAAGAGGTGGGGCTATGGTGGGGGTTAGGGGAGGGGCTGTTATAGGCAGTAAAGATCTTCCAGGAAACTCAACGTTTTCAGTGGTGACCCTAAGGGATTAGCATATTTTACGGAAGACTGTATTTTGATTGGCTCCAGTTTTTCTGCGCTTTTTCAAGCTCATCTAAAAGGCTCATGGGACACCATGTACCTTATATTAACGCCCGCCACAGCAAGGGAAGTAACTTCAAGCCAAAGCAGGGGAAGTGACTTCAAGCCACTCACCGTAGTCACCATCGGCTGGGTTTCAAATCTGAGATCTTTCCACAGCACGCGCCATGTCTTGCTGTACAGTCTCTGCTCCTTCTTCCACCACCTGCAGCATGAACACAACAGGTGTCGGGGTTTTTATCGCCCACAAAACAACAGTTGTCGTTTTGTTTTAAATGATCCTCCACACAAGAACTACTGGTTTCTTTTGATTCCTAACATTGCAGGCAAAAAAAAAAAGCATGCATTATTCTCTTCTGCCTCTAATATAACAAGCTAATGTCTGAACTTGCGGGTCAATAAGCAAGTAGGCAAGCAGGAAGGCAGCCAGGCAGGCAGGCAGGCAAACAAACAAGCAAGCAAACAAAGCAAACAAGGTATTACTTTCCAGATTGAACCCAGAAACAGCAACTGAAATAGAAGTCATACAATAATATAAGCTTACATCCAAGTGCTTCTTTTTCTGTTTCTAAAAATTACAGATACGCCTATGCACATAAGCACAACACTGCCTTGTACTGCTAGTGTACATGTGTCTATGCATGTACACATCGGCGCTCGCGCATTCACACATAAAGCAACACACGCACCTACACTCACCCACTCACCCACCCACCTACCCAGGACTGACTGACTAGCTCACTCAGTCTAGTTCACTCACTCCCACAAAGCCAGGCTCCAAAAGGTCTTGAATCTACAAGCGCGTGCGTACATTTGCTTTCTCTCTCTCTCTCTCTTAGCCCGAGAACACACACACACACGCACACGCACACATCGTCTCGTCATCGTCATCGTCATCGTCATCGTCATCGTCGTACCTGAAAAGGATGAAGAAAACGATGACGACGACCAGCATGACGCTGACGAGAACAGCAGGGATGACAGTCTTTGCGGTGGTGTCTGAAAACAAACAAACATACTTACAAACATACAAACACACATACAGACAGACAAACACATACCGACAAACACACATACAGACACACACACACACACAGAGACAAACATACACACAAACAGACAAACACACACTGACATACAGACAGACAAACAAACATACAGACAGACAAACACATACAGACAGACAAACATACAGGTAAACACATACAGACAAACATACAGACAAAATCATAAAGAGAAACACACATACAGACAGACAAAAACACCGACAAACAAACAGCCTGAGACGATTTTTATTATAAATGTATTTAATAAGGTATCCACGCATGCGCATATGTCGCACAAAACACGTGCACGCACACACCGTGACAAAGAGAGGAGAAAGGAGGAGAGAAGGAGAGGGACGAATGAATGGCAGGCTTGGGAGACTGCGAAGGGAAGGAGGGATCGAAGGATTGACAGAAGGACCAAGAAGACCTGTAATTTATTTCCTGGTGGTGGTGGTGGTGGTGGTTATTTAGAGGGACAGTGCTTCCACCTCGCGGTGATTTCGTACTATGGGGGGGGGGGCATGGGGTCCTATTACTAAGCTATGCACTGAAAGAACCACCAGACTGATGGCTGCAGTAAGATGGCCAGTGCAGACAGGCAGTTTAATGGCCGAATGGAGTTTGCACAATATTTAACTCCAGGAAATAATTCTTGGCCACACCAGGATTCGAACCAGCAACCTTCCATCTGCTATTTATTTCCTGTAAGCTGTATCTTCATTTCAACTGGTCCCGTGATCGACCATGGCCAGAGCCTCCGTCTGGTGCTGAAGCTTTGAAACACATACGGTTGCTCGACACCTTTGTATGAAGAATGTGACGGGCAGAACGTTGAGTAATCCGGCAAACTAGAACAGAACTGATCCGTTCCCCTTCACACTGACCCGCTCTGAACCACAACAGAACGCAATGGAGGGCTTCAAACTGAAGGAAGGACAGCGTTTTATTTGGGGACTTTTCCTTCAAACGTGTAGGAAACGAACATGACCCCCACCCTCCATAAAAAAGGCACGGATGGCTGGCACATCAGGGTCAAATCGATGGCGCAACCAAAATAAAGAAGGTTCATAAACAATCAAATAGCGTTCTATACAGAAATGATCACATGGTTAACAGCCTATCCCTCACAACCGATTCTAGCTCTACAGCCCACAGCAAAACGATTGTTACAAACCTGTCCGCTGTTTGTCGTGACAGGACGTTACTCTTGAAGCTAAGTGTCATGCGATGGCACAACACAATCAGTGTAGCACGTAACTGTCCCAAGAGATGAGAAATTCCTGCCGCCATTCACGTGACTGTTCAAACCATTGCTGGTCGATCAACACATGAAATAGCCGGAACTGGGTGGCTATCCTGTAAACGAAATCTCCCTTGCCTAGCGGGAAAAGGTGGATAATTAGATGGCTGTTACACTCTGAGGGAAGAAAGAAGCATATTTTTTTCAGGGAGCTCGTTTCGTAAGCAAAAGCAGTTGGCGCTTGCAGCGAGAATCTCGCACAAAGGGCAACGACACTTCGTTGATTAAGCGTGGATTGCATAGAAAACATACAGCTTCTGCGCTTTTCCGCTTTCCGTCTCATGAAGGGAGATCGACCGAGGATGTGTTGTCTTGTTGCCAGGGACAACGCGCCAATGATCAAACGATGGTGAACTGTCAGCAGGAAACACACGACACGGCCGCACGTGCAGGTCATATATCTTTGATCCGCTGGAAGATCGCGGGGGAAAAAAACAAGAGCACGCGTCATTGTCTGACGAGCGAACACTCGAGTGGTTTATTTGTTTATTTTCTACAAAGGCCTTCGAGCAGCTTGTCTGGAAGCAGCCTCCCAGCCCTACCTGCAGCGTCCGTGTTTGTCGTACCTGAGGGGGACAGGTTGATCAAGCGTCACGAGAATAAAGGCGCGGTTTGTCTCTGTATTGCACCGTGATGGAATGATTGAAGCCTGTGTGTCAAACATACACAGATTCCGCGACGGGAGAAGGAAAAGTGTGTGTGTGGGGGGGGGGGGGGACAAGAGAGGAAAGCAGAGTACACAGAAGGCATCCGGTGAAGAATGGAGCTAAGGAGAACTGAACAAACGATGAGTGAATGTGCACGGTGATGGTAGGCGTGGTTAAGTATTCTGACGTAAAGACCCATACTGAAACAGTCGGGATTCTTGAAGAAGTAGAGCGGTGGAAAAACAACACCAGCAGGAACAACAATAACACCACCAATAGGACAACAACGACGACGACAACAACAGCAATGTTGTTGATAATGATGATGACGATGACGACGACTATCAGTGACGACAAAACGACAACACGGACAAATGGGATGAAAGATATTCCAAAAGCTGATTAAAAATTTTTTAAAGTAAAAGTAATTTTTTTTCACCTTCTGGACACAGCTCGTTTCGGAAGCCACACACGGGTCTATCCAGTGGAATGTAGCCTTCACTGTATGACATTCCGTTCCCCCAATGAATTTCCAGAACTCCACTAGGATAGGTCTGTAAAAAAAATCCCTTTTTTATTGGAATATGTTTCAGTAATTCGGAAGGAGAAAAAAAATTATATTTTTTCTCCGATGCATTATTTTCATGCAGGATTTTCGATCTTCACCACATTAACCGTACATACTGCGTAATAAATCATCAAGAGATGACAGTAATTATTAACTCTGTTGCTGAATTATTACTTTCATTATACCTGAGCAAAGACATATAACCGTTCAGCCCCCGGCTACCCATAGGACAAAAACTTACAATATTTGTGATGCTGTTACTGTAGAAATCTTCAAGGCATTTACAATATAATGCGTAATAAATCATCAAGATATAAAAGTAATTAATAACATTATTGCTTAATTATTACGTTCATTATAGTTATTTGAGCAATGACATGTAAGGCCCCTAACTGCTCGGCTTCCCATAGAAAAAAAACTTACAATATTAGTGATGCTGTTGTTGTAGAAATTGTGAGATATCTGCATGATGATACGAAATGACCCGTCCGAATCCATGTCCCAGACCAAGTAACTAGGGAGCCGATCAGCTTCGCTGTCCAGATGCACGTAGCCAGTCATACCTGGGAGAACGAAAGCAGACTGCGGCGTTAATTCAGGTTCTACTATCGCAACTCGAGAGCACATCTACTGCGCAAAAGAGGAAGCAACCGGGCATCTTGTGTAAAATAGCGAATTCCCGCTGAGCTAACGGGAATCTGTGGATTTATTCAAGGTGCCCAAGAGCTATCTTTTCGAGTAAAACGCAGATTTTCAGATATTACGCATTTGTTGGTCGTGTGTCTGTGGTTTGTTGTGATCAGGCAGAACAAAACAAAGTGTGCCCACCGAAAAACCCGATCTCGGTGGCTGCTTTAAAAATGTTGGTTCCATCCACCGTTTGGTTCCTCTGACGTGTGATGTTAGCGGCCAGGCAGTACAGGTAGAAAGCGTCGTGCAGAAACCTGGCGTACCTGTCCGGCTGGAAACATTGCATTTTTAGGTCATATTTCTTGCGGCGTTTTAAACTAGGGAATTCGTTTTCGTTGGGTTAAGAAATGCCTTTCTAGGCAAGCAGAAACATGAAAAGGATTCGAGCCAGGTAGAGAACAGACGACAGAAAGAATGCAAGGAGGGTGTGGGATGGGAGATGGACAGACGGAGGGAGAGGGCGAGAAAGGGAACAAAAGACATTACGTTGTTTCTGAAGAACAAAAGAAAATCAAAACAGTGAATACAAAGGGCAAACCAAACTGAATCAAAAGCCAACAAACAAATAATTCCCAAAAGCCCGAAAAGAGAATTTGTGCAGGTAGGTTTTTTTGTATTATTAAATATGGAAATTGAACGAACCATATCAAAGGAAGGCATATTAGGATGCTGTCCGAACACTCGGACTGTCGCGTTGTAAGCCTCCACCGAGTTCCCGTAATATTCCAGCATGAATGAAAAGGTGAACTGGAAGGGAAGAAACGTTGACAGAACTGAGATGCATTCTTTTTCTTTCTTTCTTTCTTTCTTTCTTTCTTTCTTTCTTTCTTTCTTTCTTTCTTTCTTTCTTTCTTTCTTTCTTTCTTTCTTTCTTTCTTTCTTTCTTTCTTTCTTTCCACCTTGACGACACGGGAGTGATACTAAGTTGTGGAGACGTCATCTACTCACATACAAGAGGTTTTTGTACGCCTGGTAAGCATCGCTGTCACGCCCGTCTGCCCGTTCCCACAATCCTTTGCCCTGCAGCAGCTTGACAAAGCCATCCTCGGCGATCATCTGGCGCGTGAACAGGAACTGGAAGTCTCCTGAGGTCATGCCCATGTCATGCGCAGCCAGCATGTAAGTCCGCAGCTCGTCCATTGGCACGATCAGAAACACGACTGCACAGACGCAGTCACGTGGTACAAAAGGAGCTCTACTTACACGGTTTGACTAAAGCCAGTTTCATACGTTTCGAGTCAAGCATCTCTCGCATTCTCTCACCTGCCTGCCAAAGTGCAGCTGGCATTTCGATTCTTTTTAGCAGTATATATATATATATACAGAAACAGACGAGTACCTGAGAATACTGACAAAGAAATTTTTGCCAGAGGCTAGTAGTGCTGGCTTCTTGATCTGAAGAAAATACTTGAGTTTATTATTTTTTTAATCCCATACTGAAATCAAATGTTATTTAAAATATAATTACTGCAATGACCACCTACTTCTCGCCTCTTCTTTGATCAGCGCGTACATCTTTCTGATGCTTTCCGTTGTCAGCGAGGTGTTGACGCGATCAAAATGGCGGATTAGAAAGAACTCTGAATTGTTATCCAGAATTTCTTTGAAATAGTCTGCGATTCCCTCTGTCATGCCACCGGACGTGGATATCATGGAGATGGTGTGCCAGTGCAGGGTTTCACAGACGCTTAAGAGTAGGTTTCCTGTCGCGATGCGAAAACAAAGGCACAATTGAACACCAAACGCTACTAAGTGGACAACTTTGAAAACGTGCGCTTGAACAAGGAAATCAATCAAGTTAATTGAGTGATGAGGGTTTGGGTGACAGTGGTAAGAGCAAACGAATTTTGTTATATTATTTTATAATAAATGTTTTTTATGTTCATAATTATATTATCTGTACTACGACACCCTACATGGAGTGCATTTCCACTGGTTTCCACAGGCATAACACATCATTCTTATTGTAGCACCAACTTCGTGGAAAATTTGAAAAAATCGGAATAGGCTGGAAAAAAGAACCTAAGCAGAAACAAAACAAGTTTCAACATGTTTTAAAGATGGTTGGTATCTTTCGTAAGTTTTACGCACTGATGTGTGTATGAGTGGGAGCGGGAATGTCACAACTAGGGAGATTTCTTTTTGCTCTTGACGGGTCGTCTGCTCTGCTCGCTCTCATGACCACCGTCAAGAATGTGACATATGCGTAGGTGGAACTATCACTGTATTACTAAAGTTAATTAATATGATTTCTTAATCATATGGCCGAGCCCCCACCACCTACAGTCTCCCATAACGAACAACAAAAGACTGTAATACAGTGAACACAAAAAAGAAGAATGTATTGTTGATAGAAACAGCGAGTGTTTACAATCAAGACAATATATGTTACAACTCGTTTCAACTCTAGGGGTCCCGCAATTTCCTTCTGTTTGAGCAAGGTCTACTATAACATCTGATACCACCCTACATCACCCGCCTCGCCATTAAACACAGTGACAAACCACGTACCTCAATCTTCCCTTTGCTTACGAGAAAAGAATGACCACGTGATGCACAACACTCACAGAACACAACACTCGTTCCCGAATGCTTTTTACAGTCCGCACGACAGTCTGTACGTTGGAGCGCTCCTTTGATCCTTGGATATTTTCACCAGTAGATACCCTGAAGACCTCTTGAACACCTCCACATAACAGCAACCTTCGATGCTGACGATCACACACGCCACAGAGGATATGACGTTTTCCAAAGGCTGACACACAGCCCCTTGAGGTCACCCCAAGAGCTCGGTTTCAGATAGCCTCCTTGTAAGGCTGGACCTTCGCTCCCTGCTTCAGACGGTTGTCTTGTCCGCGGTCTTCGGTCTCTCCTTTACGTTCTGCAGCCCTCTCCCGCCCGGTCAGCGTAGAGGTTTCCCACAGCAGAGGAGCACGTGCTAGAGTCTCACGCCAGTCTGGAGGTATCCAACAACCTCACAGAGTCCCTTGCGCTATGCAACTGGTCTACTCAAGCCACGTGCTGTCGCTGCTAGACTTCCACACGTCTAGCAGAACGAGACACCTCAATTCTGCAGCTGAATCCTTCAGCCTTCAGCAGAGTTGTACCACAAGACACGCACGTCTCCCCACAGCAGCTCTTCTTCACAGGGGTTCAGGCTAACGATGCCCTCACTGTTGAGTTGGCTGAAGACGCCCTCTCACAGGAGATTTTGGCGGAAGATTTTGGCGGAAGATTTTGGCGGAAGACGTTCTCTCACAGGAGATTTGGGCAGAAGATGTCCTCTCGCAGGATAGTTGGGCGGAAGATAATTAGACGGTCTAAACCAGTCCTTTTATTCTCAACTTTCTTCCACAGATTCTTTCAGTCACAAACACGTGGTCATCAAGGCGGTTACATGTATCAACCAATCAGGTCAGAGACAGCAGAAGCCATACCCCGTGTCAACTACTAGAACACGCCCCTAAGTGGACACCTAGAGTGGACATAGCTACCCCCTCCCTTTCCTGGTTGTTTACACCCATCGGCTACATCAAAGCCCCTGATGCTTGATACTACGCGTCAGTGGATTCCTCCAGATACGTAATCCTCCCCTGAACAAGTAACCCGCACCTTCCCAGCTGTGCCTCAGGGCGAGTAACACCTTACCCCTTGCTTCTAGGGCCTGCACCCCCGATCATAAGTGTGAACAGGGACCTAACCTGGGCTGGTGATGACGTGAGCGGCTAGATGGCGGCTTGAACAAGGGAATACTAGACCTTAATTAGGGCCGGAGAGTCGAGGATGGGTCACACCCGGACTCTATGGTATAATCTCCTTGACCCACCAGCCCCCAAAACGTGACAGGGAAGAATTTTAATTTTGATTTGTTTCGTGTTGCTTAACGTCCAGTCGCAAACTACGTGCATATCAGGACGGTGTTGCTTAAGACGTGCTGCCACACGTGGGACTGATGCCACAACACGGGCCTCAGTCCCACCCAGTCACATTACACTGACACCGGACCAACCCTTCCTAGTACTGTTCCCTGTAGTTCCAGGCGTCTGGCAGGGCAGCTACTAGATTGTCAATTTAAGTCCATAGAGGCGTTTGCGTGGAGGGGAGGGGTCGTGGGTATTGTTGTTTGGTACTCTGCTGGGAATTAATATATTGTGAAACATATAGCAAAACAAGCACTTTCCTGTCTGGCACAAACAGCCGGGTGTGTTTGTACAATAGATGAACAGAGTTACGTACAATAATATGTGTGTGTTCCTCGCTCCCCTAGTCTTCCTGACCAGCCCTCCACCCCCCGTCTCTCTCTTCTTCTACTTTCCTTCTCGCTCTACTCTCTTGTCTTTCTCCATCCCTCCCCACGTGCTCTTCACCCCCCCCCCCATTCTCTCCTGTCTGCCCACTCCTCTCGTATCAACGAAGGCTTGCAGTCACACTCATATCACATTCGCACAGGCATCACATTCACACCGACGTCATGCACACAGAGGTTTACTTGTCTGCAACGGAAACACTGAGACGAAAGTTTGGAAATTATTACCCAGACTCGACAGGGGCGGAAGCGTTCTCACAAGAGTCGATGCCCTTGTCTTGTTGTCCAGCGTGTGCTCATTGGAGATCCAGCTGAAGACAGGAACGTTGAAAAAAGATCCCAGATCCGCAACCGGAATCATGGCTTTGAAAAATAAAACATAAATCCATTTTCTCCTGTTTTTCCTTCCAGGATTCATAAAAACAAATTTCCTTACATTTCCCTGGATATTAACTCCTCGAGTTCTTGTATTTTCTTTGCACTTAGACTAGGCCACAGTAGAACAATGCAAACAACAGTCACGTATTTATCAGTTTAATGAATCAGTTCAAAGCATGTTACTTTAAATGCTATTCGACTTTGTTTTAGAAATTCAATAATTTCGGATCTTTGGTTATCTACTTTGGTGATTTAGTCAGCGTATTTTTTTTAACGAATACTGCTGTGCACTTTGGTTTTATTTCAGCTTCCTAATATGTTCAGCACAAGCCGAATGTATGCGTATTATCCGTGATCTGTTCATATGGTAAACGGTTTTGGTTCATTAGCTTTCCGATGATGCGTAATGATTCAGTTTTAAAAACACCGGCCAGTAAAGCAAGAAATTATTAGCTTTTGTGAGCACGCTATGATTTGCGGCAAAATAGATGAGGCTTAAAGTAATTTCGAAATCTGTGCCGAAAGTTCGCCCCTGGCAACTGCCCTTTGCTAGTCGTTTTCACAGGCGTGTAAGTAGTCCGGGGCCTAAATGGTCTTTTCAAGTCACGAGCTGTGTTGTCTCTGAAGTTCCTGTGTTAGTCTGTTATCGTGTCTGTTTGCCTGCCTCCCTGGCTTCTCTAAAGTGTTCAAATGGCCGGAGAATGTATAAATGGTGTTCTGATCATGTTTAAAATGTGTCCCAGCAGCGTGTTCAGTCAAGCAGGAGGGTGTTTAGAACACTTAGAACACCTGTAGAACACATTATTTACACACGCAGCACATATTGAGCACTTACTTTAAAACTTCTTACATGTAAGTAGAGTTACAAGTATTTAGAGAGTAGCCGAGTGGGTAGCTCCTGCCGCATTGAAAGTATGCATTCAAGATCCGCAAGAAGCTTCGTTTTTCTTCTTGCTGCTGTTCTTTAGCTTGGGGTTATGGTGTAGGGGAGCGATTCGGTCTAAGGGTGGGGTTAGCGTGCAGGTTAGGAAGGTCTCGGGAACCCAATTAATAAAATGAAGCCTGTTTGACTTTTATTGGCTCTCGTTCCTAATTTACATTAAAAATCAAGCAGTTATACTAACAATTTGGTGAAATCTGCAATCATCAAATAAAACGAAATCATCTAACTCCTGTTTTTTTCTCCTGCATTCTCCATCTGACGCATTGGAAGCCACCAGATAGTTGACGGTCTGTAGGAACTGTACAGATGGCTATGTCTCCATTTTCACGTGAATTATGTTTTAGAATCTTAATTAAACTTGTTAACTTTTCTCCTCGAAACCTTATCCAGATTTCTCCAAAAATTGGAGGTTTTATGGTTGCTGTTGAAATGTGACTTTTTTAATATAGAAAACTGCGAAAAGCTGAGAAAGAAAGTACAAGTCAATTTGAAAAAAGCCGGAAGTTAGAATCAGAGAGCTGAGTGGATCCGCGGTGTCGTTGTCAGTAATCTGGCTCAACAGAAATGACGACTTCTGGACGGAAAGTTAACATGCAGCGAGTAATGAATCTGATTGTTAACCCAACAGACGGCAGTTGAGGCGAGAGAACCAACACGGCATCTCGCCGTGGAGACCTGTCAGCTGTTTAAACGCTTCACAGACTGTCTTTCGGATAGTCTGTTAGCCAGTCTGTTTATTTGCCTGCCTGCCTGCCTGCCTGTCCATCAATCAGTCATGTTGTCCACCTGTTTATCAGGTTTCCCTCGTCTGCAGCACAGCGATTATCACTTTTATTGCCACCTCCAGCAACGTAAGCTCCGCCTTGTGTTTTCTCCAAGCACATCCCCCTCCCCCTCCCCATAGCTTAAAAAATTAAAACTCCAGGTGGCAATCAAGCCTGGTGGGCCAGTAATTCCAGAAAATACAACGCACCTTCATCATCCTGAAAAAAACTCCTCAGTTATCCACTTGAAACACACAGGCTCACGAACTACCCCAAATCGTCTCTGATCCCATACCTCGTTCACCCTTCCCCTTCCACTCACTACCACCCCCCACCCACCATTCCCCCTCCTCCGAGGTCATTATCAGCCATTAGTCCTCTTCGCATCGATGTCTTTTCTTGAAGCCAGCAGAGCGGACTGCACAGGCTGTATGCAATCCTCTCTTACAAGGCCCATGATTTATTTAGTCATCAAGTCTCCTGTGAAACATCCTCGCGTTGGAGGGCTTTCAGCGCAAGTTAACAGTTACCACTCATCAGAAACGTACACCTTCTGATGTAAGATAACTTGAATTATTTTTAACAGAAATTTCGCATTGTTTTAATTTGCCACCTGCCTTGTGCGTCTGGCTTTGTTTTACAGCGCACACGCGGCATCTTCTCGAACACTCTTTGATGATTTCTGGGAAACATTTTGGGGCACTTTACGAGTGTTAAGTGCGGGCACGTAGCCTTCCCAGCATCTAGCAGCAGCATCACATAATGAAACGTTCAATGAGCTCAGAAGCCAAGAGTTGTCCCTAAAGGACCGCAAACGTCCTTTCGCAGTTCCTTGTACAGAGTTTTTAATTCAGGCATTCAACTTGAGAGACGTAAACGCATCATCGAGCCTTGCCAACTGATTCCATGTAGTATAAATATCTTTCAATATGGTCATGCCATATATTGTGTAATATAGAACCCTACAAATACCCGTGTTTTTAATTTTCAGTGAAGTAAACAAACAAACAACAACCAACCAACAAGCACATGCCAAACGGATTCTTTAATACTTTTTCTTCCCTCGTGGAAATGTCTGTAATATAGAATTCATGGGAAGATGTAGCTGAATGTGTGAAAGACGTGTTGAAGAACTTTAATTATTTAAAAGAAAGTAGGGTTGTAGAGAATACCAGGATTTTTTTTATTCGGCCGAATAGGAATGTTCACCTTTTAGATAAATTGAATACATAGCATAGCGGGGTGTGGCTGCCGGCGTAGGTCTCACGACCTGTCAAATTTCTCCTCTGTATCTCAACTCGCTGGGTTTTAGTATTTGCCTACACACAAAACGTGCTCTGTAAAACGCCAACCATCTGGTTCGCCTTACTAACCTCTCCTTGTATGTGGACACCAAACATTAACTTTTGATCAAACATTTCTCCCAAGTCTTTTCATTTGAGATGAAGTAATTTCTTGGAAATCTTCCTATATTTTCATCGAATATTTGAACTCTTGGTTCCTTTTGCCTATAAATATCGCTTTGGACGATTCAATTACTGAATGATACATTATATATTTTCGTATCATCTGCAAATACTTTACAGTAACTCTCAATAGAAAGTGCTGAAACATTGATAAGTGTAAATAAAATAGAAAAAATTCGAATACAAATGTATATGTATTCATCGAAGCAGGAAGGCGCAGTAAGAGTATTAGATCTTAAATATGTCTTTAAAATGAAGTTTTAGCTCTTAACTATTAATGTTATTATCGATTACAAAAGTATTTCAGCTTCCTGTTAGGTCTAATTTCCTTGAACGAATTTTCCTTTTAGTCGCCATTACCGTGCGATACCGTAAAAACTTTGGAAGTTGATATCGAATTTTAACCATTAGATTTTTATTTCGAATACGACGATTCGGAATTTGTGATTACTGGGCCGAATACGAACTCGAATCGAATATTCATTACATTTAAAAACATACTGTTACTCTGAGAGGAGCATCTCTTATTTTGTTGTTCAATGTGAGCTTGATCTCTCTGTGATAATGAAAACAATTGATCCATAGAACTAGGAAACGTTTAACGACTATTAAATCGTAATTTCATTTCTAGAAAAGGGAAAGACAGGATGCGCCTGTCAAACTGGAGCTTAGGGCGTGTCCAGAGCCCGATCGAGGTTCGATTACGTCGCGTAGTGTTTTTCAACCTGTTGTTGCGAAGCACACAGTGTTAGTCAGACGACTACTCTGAGACAGTTGTTGTGGAGACAGTGTTAGCTGGACGACTACTCGTACATAATTGTTGCACACAGTGGTGTGCTTTTGGCAGGGCAGTGACTTGGTGAGGTAGCCCAGTCTTCGATTCCCACCGATGAAATTGAATTCTTTCTCTACTCATCTGTATCTAACAATTTCTATTGTTGCTCTGTCTATGATTGCATGAGCGGTGTAATATAAGGCATATTTAAACATTTCTTCATCGGGAACGCAAGTAGAAGACAAATATGGAATAAAGATAAGGACAGAGACATAGCATACCAAGTTTTTACCGTTCAGGCAGTACATTCAGTGAGTTCATCACATTGTACAAAATGAATTTTCGATGAGGCTTTATTTGTATCGTTGTTCTTCAAAGCATTTTCCCAGAATTTACTAAACGTCGCCTGAAACTCTCTCTCTCTCCCATCATACGCGGACAGGCACGCACTTACCTCTCGCGCACGCTCTCTCTCTCTCTCTGTCTCATCATAGGCACACACACACACTTACCGCTCGTGCACGGAGGCCCTATAATGACGTCAGGGATGACCACGCGGACGACCTCAACCAATCGGCCAAGACTGAGCTTGGGGCTGCACGCGCAGTCTATCCAGGTCACGCTGGGGGACACAGAGAATACAATTAAGACAGCCGTAGTTATCTCTCTTGCACTCCTCGCCTTTCTGTCAAAGACTATTTCTGCCGGCGTTGGCAGCTCGCCGTACCATTATGTACAGCTGGATGTTATTTTAGTAGTTTACTCCCCTTTTAATTTTGTATTATTTAGATATATCCAACATCTGGATGTTATTTTA
>SMGT01002688.1:126539-146705 GCA_004794575.1 Lanistes nyassanus
GTAGTTTACTCCCCTTTTTAATTTTGTATTATTTAGAGATATCCAACATCTGGATGTTATTTTAGTAGTTTACTCCCCCTTTTAATTTTGTATTATTTAGAGATATCCAACATCTGGATGTTATTTTAGTAGTTTACTCCCCTTTTAATTTTGTATTATTTAGAGATATCCAACATCTGGATGTTATTTTAGTAGTTTGCACCCCCTTTTAATTTTGTATTATTTAGAGATATCCAACATCTAGATGTTATTTTAGTAGTTTGCACCCCTTTTTAATTTTGTATTATTTAGAGATATCCAACATCCGGATGTTATTTTAGTAGTTTGCACCCCCTTTTAATTTTGTATTATTTAGAGATATCCAACATCTAGATGTTATTTTAGTAGTTTGCACCCCTTTTTAATTTTGTATTATTTAGAGATATCCAACATCCGGATGTTATTTTAGTAGTTTACTCCCCTTTTAATTTTGTATTATTTAGAGATATCCAACATCTGGATGTTATTTTAGTAGTTTACTCCCCTTTTTAATTTTGTATTATTTAGATATATCTAACATCTGGATGTTATTTTAGCAGTTTACTCCCCTTTTAATTTTGTATTATTTAGATATATCCAACATCTGGATGTTATTTTAGTAGTTTACTCCCCTTTTAATTTTGTATTATTTAGATATATCCAACATCTGGATGTTATTTTAGTAGTTTACTCCCCTTTTTAATTTTGTATTATTTAGATATATCCAACATCTGGATGTTATTTTAGTAGTTTGCACCCCCTTTTAATTGTGTATTATTTAGATATATCCAACATCTGGATGTTATTTTAGTAGTTTACTCCCCTTTTAATTTTGTATTATTTAGATATATCTAACATCTGGATGTTATTTTAGTAGTTTACTCCCCTTTTAATTTTGTATTATTTAGATATATCCAACATCCGGATGTTATTTTAGTAGTTTACTCCCCTTTTAATTTTGTATTATTTAGAGATATCCAACATCTGGATGTTATTTTAGTAGTTTACTCCCCTTTTAATTTTGTATTATTTAGATATATCTAACATCTGGATGTTATTTTAGTAGTTTACTCCCCTTTTAATTTTGTATTATTTAGATATATCCAACACCTGGATGTTATTTTAGTAGTTTACTCCCCTTTTTAATTTGTATTATTTAGATATATCCAACATCCGGATGTTATTTTATTAGTTTACTCCCCTTTTAATTTTGTATTATTTAGACATATCCAACATCTGGATGTTATTTTAGTAGTTTACTCCCCTTTTAATTTTGTATTATTTAGGCATATCTAACATCTGGATGGGGTTTACTACCTGCGTTGTCAGTTCACACAACAGCTTTAGCCTTTTGTTGCTACAGGAAGTATCGTTGCCATGGGAACTCTTGTCCCTGACGCTCACCTGTTGAGGGCGCTTCGGGCGTCTGGAGAACAGATATTTCTATCTGATATATCTAATCTATGTGCACAGTAGGTCGCTAGCTAGCTAGCTAGTTTCTATCGAGCTATTTATCTATTCATCCATACGTCTGTCTACAGAGACTGTAAACCGCAGTCACTGGTATCAATGCTTAGAAGATTCAATCATTAATTATATGTTCTGATGGCAGTCGAAACTAATTTGAATTCCTCCCACACAGTCAGTCCATCAAACGAAATGTTTACTGGTTTCGGATAAATTAATTCACTGCTTGATTGTTCTTCGAATTTTTTTTATCATAGGGCAAGGTTTTATTCTTTCAATATATATATATATAAGTCTCCCCTATAGATTTTTTTCACATTATTAGATGCCAAATTGAGCCACTCAGTGCTGTTCCCCATTTTTTTCTGAGATTTTTTTCCCAAGTTTCTACCGCATGCACTGTTTTTGTCTGAGAGTTTTCACGACTTCCTCACATAATTCACAGATGGTTTTACTGCGAGCTCAATTTTCTGTCTCAATTTCCAGTTTCCTACATCTTTTATTTCACAGTTACAACATCCAATGTGAAATTCTCCAGTACACGCTGACATGAAGGTGCTTCATGGTGTATCCACTATTGGTTCTGTGTAAATTGCGGGTTGTTTGTGACTGTGTCTCAATCTTCCTGCGGTTCCCTTTCTCCATGTCATGACAGCGACATTTACGACTGCATGTCAGGCGTACCTTGCCGTGGGAACGATTCATCGCGTCACCGACTGAAGACGAATCATAAGATGCCCCCCCCCCACCACACACACCACCCGGCCGTTTTCCCTATCTTCCCGCAATTCCCATCTCATCTGTTAACGACATATGCAATCAATAGTCGCGTGATCAAAGGCTAGGACTTGTGAGTAGCACGCACATGTGCGTGTGGTCAAGCGATTGCACGTTCCTTCGGTGCGAATGGTTTGCTGTCCTTTGCCATCCGCGCCAGATCGAGCAACAGACCTGATTTTGCCTGTGTTGTTAGAAGTGTCATCAGTCTTAAAGACCTACCAGAGCGTTGTTTCTAGTTTCATTTTGCAGGCAGAGAAATCAAGTCACCGTATAGATATAAGGATTTCATTGACTGGAAAATTCTCGGTTATTAAAATAAAGTCCTAGCAGCTATCCTCATTTCTGCAAATATTCACGCCAGGGTACAAGAATCTGAAAGTGAAAACGCCATTGTATCACATGGTTATTCTTTGTGGAACCCTGTGCTTAAGGTTGAAGCTAGTTCTGTTCCAGGATATTCACAAAGCGCGGGCTTGCTATAGCGATGTTATTTCTGTTAAAATAGATTTTCTGCCTCTAAAGAACTTTTGA
Organism: Lanistes nyassanus; assembly: GCA_004794575.1. Classification (NCBI taxonomy): domain Eukaryota; kingdom Metazoa; phylum Mollusca; class Gastropoda; order Architaenioglossa; family Ampullariidae; genus Lanistes; species Lanistes nyassanus. Next base: position 129,336 of record SMGT01002688.1, read on the forward strand.
ATCTCTACAGCTGCATTCCTTCTAACCTGAATAATTTATAATTCCAACAACATCAGTTCGATTTAGCACTCAGCTTTAACTCAAAGACAGAGGTAACCTTGATTTTTACATGTGGCCCGAGATTTAACTTTTAGAAGCTATGACATCCATGCACTTACAAAATGGTCTCTGTTCCTATATATGCAGGAAATGTTGTCACATTCATGCACCACAGTGATTTAACATGTTTCTGTTAATGAGAATGCGCTAATTGAAGTTAAAAATCTCGCCAACGAAGAGGTTATTCGCGAAACGAAAAGAGTTTTCTAGAATTAAGATTTTATAAGGAGTTAAGACCAGGAGTTTTATGAGAAAGTTGCGCTCCTGTAAGCCTTTAAAGACGAGCGCAGGCTATCTTTCTGCCCATCCTATCGAGCAGCTCATATTGTCAACACCCTTCTCCCAGAGGAGATCGAATTAAGGGTAGCTTCTCGCAGCTTTGACAGGAGAAGAGCCGGAAGTTGGCGGTGTTGTGGCATGCGCGATCTCTTTCAGGTGACGCGTTTCCGATCGTGTTGGTGTTAGCTGCCCCAGTAGGAGTGCGCCAGCTTTATCCTAATTTATGGCGAAAACCACGTCCTACCAAGAGAAGTGTTTCAGAAACGATCCCCGTGTGCTTCCGTTTGGAAGAAGAAAAAGAAGAAAAGGAAGAAGAAGAAGAAGATTGATGATGATGATGATGACGACGACGATGATGACGACGACGACGACGACGACGAGGAGGAGGAGGAGCTTGTCTTTCTTTAAATAGTTGCATCTATAATATTTTTCTTCTTCTAGTTTTTTTCCAGTCACATTTACTTCCTCCTTGTTTAGTTATGCATCTGCGTGCAGTACAAAACGTTCTGTTGATGGCAATGGGCCTACATGTACAATTTTTCCATCTGTCCATTTAAAAAAAGTATTATTCATGTAATTTCACTTTGTGCTACACAGCAGACCGAGAGAACACAAACTTCAGCTGTTGTGTTAAACATGTTCAGTTCACTTAGGGAGCGACGTGTCACCGGTCCCAGTCGCTTGTCGAACAGGCGAGAGGACTCCTCACGGAGCTATCCTTGTACGAAAGTTTCAGTTCCGCAGTTAATGGCAATACAGTCGTGTTTGCACTCAGGAGAGAATGATATGAAGCGATTCAAATGTGTACGTGTCTTATTAAATTTAAATTCTACCGACAGGTGTGATCTCTTTCCTCTCTTCCAGTGGTCTGGTCTAGTTCGAGATGCGGCTGGCATCTAGTCTCCCCAGCTCCCTCTCTCGCTCGCTGTCGAGCAGATTTGGGCCCCCATCATGCTTATTTGCTCTATTAATCTGTAAAAGTTTCTAATTCTTAATTTACTTGGTGAAGGGGTGGAAATTACCATTGTGTGTGTGTGTGTGCGTGAGAGAAAGAACACGCTGGTTCTAGTTAAGCCTGTCCACCAACGGGATTATGTACCCGGATTTTCAAAACTACTGCACACATGCCACTCTACCTAAGAACAGACATGTATTACTCAGATCTGCTTCTTTGTGATAGCAGCTGTCAATTTTGCTGAAATAAAATTGTAATGTTTGCAATATTTGTATTATATATATATATATATTTCACTTTAAAGTGACATTTAGCACCCTGTTGCAGAGTACTCTAAATTCTAAGGAAATACCTCGACACCTACGCCTCTAAATAGACCAACTTGAGCTTGATGGACACGTGATGGACGCCTGATGGACACGTGATGGACGCCTGATGGACACGTGATGGACGCATGATGGACACGTGATGGACGCATGATGGACACGTGATGGACGCCTGCTGGACACGTGATGGACGCCTGATGGACGTGCTGAGACCTGATGTTGGATCCTACCTCGATCCGCTGTGTGCGACATTCAGCGCGAGAACTGCAGTCTTCCAGTTTGGCATCGTGAATAAAGAAGCGAGTGTATGTATTGCGCCACTGTTGCTGTATAAGAAAACGTGCTATTTTGAATAGCTGTCGTGCGGACTGTCAAGAGGATACAGCTACTGTGTGAGTAGATATCCGCGGCCGCATATCTCCAAATGAAAGCTCTTCAGCTCTTCTCTAAAAAGTAGGTCTGTCCGTCTCTGGAGTAGAATACACTAGTTGTGTGGGGAAAACGCAGTCAGGTGGTCTGTTGTCCCAGTGAATTCGACCGTGGAAGTGCCGAATTACGTTAACGACGTAAGTGTGATGTCTAGCCATAACAGACAGTGGGGTTTTCGCTACTGTTTGCTGAGGATCACAGTCAAGACGGACAATTCTTTCTGTGTGGAACTGTGTAGGCTATGTGTGTGCATTTCACCTGTCGTCGTCGGGCGTCGGTAAAGGAAGGTGACACGAGTCGGACCCTAGTCTCAGACCAAGCAGAATAAGGGCCGAGTGACCTCCTCAGAGACCCAAAGAAATTTGACACCGAACTGTCGGTACTGTAAACTTTGCTTGTTCATTTGTAAACAGTGCATGCGAGCTAGAAACGTGTGCCAGTGGCTGTATTAATGTGTGGTGGTGCATGAATCAGTTACTAATTTATGATTAGCTGTGTATACATGTGGAGCTTTGTTTATAGAAGTAGAATAAATAGTTTACAATTCCATCGCTGCATTCTCATCATTCTTTGGTGTGTAAGAGTGGTAAGTGGGGGGGGGGTGCTAGGAGCCGGATGAAACGTGATGTGGTATTAATGAAAAGGAAAAAACGAGAATATTCATTCTAACACTCGTGGTAGCGATGATGCAAGAAATTCTCCACATGGCACAACTTTATCCTGTCAGGGTTCTTGAGCGAACGAGCCCAGGAAAGTTCCCTAGGTTAGGGGCACCGCGACAGAAGCAAGACAACTGATGAGCAGGGAGATGCCCGTTGGACACTGCGAACTGTCGGCACGAAGGCCGTACGACAACGACCACAGCCAGCAGGAAGGGAAGCAGCAGAGTTTCCTATCAGACTAGACTTCACCACCACACAGCCTTCCCACAGATCACCTGGTAGTTTCCCATCAGACCAGACTTCACCACCACATAGCCTTCCCACAGATCACCTGGTAGTTTCCCATCAGACCAGACTTCACCACCACACAGCCTTCCCACAGATCACCTGGTAGTTTCCCATCAGACTAGACTTCACCACCACACAGCCTTCCCACAGATCACCTGGTAGTTTCCCATCAGACCAGACTTCACCACCACACAGCCTTCCCACAGATCACCTGGTAGTTTCCCATCAGATCAGACTTCACCACCACACAGCCTTCCCACAGATCGCCTGGTAGTTTCCCATCAGACCAGACTTCACCACCACACAGCCTTCACCACCACACAGCCTTCCCACAGACCACCTGGTAGTTTCCCATCAGATCAGACTTCACCACCACACAGCCTTCCCACAGACCACCTGGTAGTTTCCCATCAGACCAGACTTCACCACCACACAGCCTTCCCACAGATCACCTGGTAGTTTCCCATTTTGGGGTGTCATCTCTGGGTGGAAGGGGTTCCCTTCTAACGAAAGGCCGACCACAGCATAGCGGTAACGCTTGCTTACCGCCGACACAGTGGGTTGTCTTTCTTGTCCAGCACGTCTTTCGTCTTTTGTCTGCACATGACTGGCTGTCGGTTTTTTCCCCGGGGTTCTCCGGCTTTTTCTTTTTTCCTACCCCCCTCCCTCCAACACCCTTTATTATACTTTCCCCTCCTACCCTATGTCATGTGACTGCCTTCGCTACTGACATGACGTTAAACACCAGACGAACGAACGAACGAACGAACGAGCGGACGGACGGGATGGGACGCACGCACGCAGGCACGCAGGCACGCAGGCAGGCAGGCAGGCAGGCACGCACGCACAGGCAGCCAGGCATGAGAAGCAGATCATTTGTAAGCATGGTGTATGCTACATCAGCCCCCAACATGCATAATTAATGAAATGTTTGGTATCCCATCATGCAGCGCCCAGCACTGGATCTGTCTTATCTTTACACGATGCTGGCAAGGAAGACTCGAAGCTGCACTTCGAGAGATTTCCATAACCACAGGCGTCCGAGGCTATCTCAGGCACCGCAATGTCTCCCTTAAATTAATTTAGCCGTGTTGCTGTTGGTGGCAAAGTCATCCTATCCACGCTAGCTTCTGGCAGCATTTTATTGCAGCGCAATAAAGTGCTGCAACACTGACAGTGCCAGTAAAAGCAGTGTCAGTAAGTGTCACAGAATTAGTAGGCCTACTTTCTCGGTTTTTGATAAATTATATGAGGGCCATGACAGCCAAATGGTAATGGAGGGTGGTAAGGTTTTATTGCGCAGATGGATTTCAATCGCTGGGTGAGTGTGACAGAACTGCCAGATAAAACTTTAATTACGGACAATGACGAAACCATCAGCCAAACTGCATCTAAGGACAGGTCAGACAAAACTATCAAACTTTTCACGGTACGGATGGGTTTGAACACATCCTAGGCAGATCTTGTCGCTACAAAGCGCCGAATCAGTCGCTGTTTAATCTTGCTTGCGGATAATATCGAAACGTCAGAGATAAAACTTTCCTAGGGGCAGTACCAAAACAACGGAAAATATGTGGGTGCTATAATGGACACATAGGCGGAACACTGCTCACGGAAATAAGACCTTAAAGCGAACATTCTCTCCGAGAGGTGCCCTTACTGAAGCCAGCTCCATGAGTATTCTGCACTCTAGCTGTGTTTCGTAAGAAAGAATAAAAATGAAAGGCACTTTAATATCGAATTGAAAAAATAAATTATCCAGCATGATTACAATCAGCAGGAGTACATTTTTTTCCAGAAATAGCACAAGTTCTTGGACGAGATGGAGATAGAGTGAAGTCATAAACCGAAATAGAATATTAGTAACAGACATTTTGTGAAATAGAACTGTGTATTGTGCCCTTCACATATGACGCAGTTGAGTTCATACGGAGTTCATACGAAGTTCATACGCTCTCTCGCCCACCCGCTTACTCAAACCCACTAAATCGCTCGCTCTCTCACTCAGTCACCCACTCATTCACTCTTCTATCATCTGCTGTTCCAGCATTTGGGCACACTCCAATGGTTCTCGCCTTTCCCATTATATTTCTGTCTATCGTTCCTCCCAATAGCAGAAGTGCGCGGTTCGCAGACGGCATTACCAGTGATAATAATGAACCACTTGCCCCCCATCCAGCTTCCGATTATGGCTAACTGCTGTTTGCGTGGCTGTGCTCGTTGCGAACGACAAGGAAATTCTCTGGCTTTTTTTAAAAAAAGAAACAAAGTCCCAGCATCTTCGCTGGTTTATACAACGGCTAACAATGACAGCAAAAGTGTTTAGCGGTGCCGTGAGGCGATGCCGGGCTGACAGAAAACGAACAAATATGAGCAGTCTGGTTGTCTTTTAAGCGGCTATTAACTGTCTTTGGAACAGGCATTATGATGGTAGCATGATATTGGTCGAAAACTCCATGCTGTATGGTCGGAGTCTTGCGTCCCCTCACACTTGCAGAGGACACGCATTAATGATAAGCAGCAAACTTTTTTTCGTCTTCTGTCCACTGACCTGGCACAGCTTGCCTCACTCTCATCTTGTAAACGTTCCCTGAAAACCTATCCCTTGTCTCTCCCATCATACATTTCATCTCGTTCTGTCTGCACCTACTTGGAGGCAGCTTACGTGTATCCGTGTTTGCGCATGAGTATGTGTGCGTTGTTTGTGCGCGTGTGGGCGAGTGTGTGGGTTTTGAATTATTTTATAAGATTTGGCGCCTATTTGATACTCTTATTATTGAATAAATTCAATGATTTCAGAATGTTTCTGCTTTCCGCTCTTCATCAGGTGAGCACGAAACCAAGCGATGATTCCACCAATCGGTCTTGTCAGGTTAGACTGTGAATTTCTATTGGATCTAGAACTATGCCAAGCTGAGTAAACACTCTGTTTACAGCTTACTTTGCCTCTGGGAGGAAAACCCCCAAACGAAGTAACCTGAACAAAATCGCGACACACCTTTTTTCCTCTGAAAGAAAACCTTGCAATAGCGTAGAACTAATCAGACCTCTGCCTGTGGGTTTTCTGAGAAGAAATGATATAAAAGCATATGAACTCAATTTTTTTCAGATTAATTATGCAAGTGAGTGTGCAACGGGCCTTAGTCCAGGAACAGTGACGTAACCCGCAATGTCAGAGACATGTTTACACCAACGTACACGGTAACCAGTTAGACACCTGTAGTCACACACGCACGCATATTCTCAAGCACGGCAGCTTCCGCTGCATTTACCCATGAAGCGCGTGCGTTTCCTGTCTGCATAAACACGCTTTTTCGGGCAGTGTCCACTGACCCATGACAACGACAAACAGGTACTGCCAGGATTCCATGGAAGTCACTTTACTTAATTTGATAGTCTTCTCGAGGCCAACAATTTTTAAGAGATTAGCGGTCTTAGCGAACTGCGCTTGGCGCAACCATGCGGCAACACGAGCTGGTTTCAAGGTAAATGTTAACGAAATCGTTAATTGAAGTAGATCACGCTTCTCAATTAACTTCTGCTTGAGTGAACTGAAATGTTATCTTGATCTTTTGGGTGGGATTTAGAGACAAAAGATAGCCCATTTCTACAGCACTGTTTTCACACAATTTAAGCACATGTCTGAATCAGAATTAAGCCTATTTGGCATGGGATTAACAGTCTCAGTTAAACAATACCACTTTTATCACATCCAAGCATTGACGAAATTGTCCTTATGAACATTAAGTCTCCTATAGCATGGGATTTTCCAAAACACGCAGATTTTTGCCCTACAATATCGCTTTCACCACAATCTAAGCCCTAACCTCAATTGTTCCAGCTTTAGACACTTTGGTCACAGAAAATGTAAGCGTTCCTAGTGTGACATCTTTGTGACAGCTCCCTTGTGACAACGTAGAATATAGTTTACATCGCCAGATAGTAAAAGGGATCGGTGCTGTTCTGTTAACGTTGACCAGTACTAGTCACGACTAGTCACATCACCAACAAACGTCCAATAGACTTTGCCGAACATTAACTGTCTGCGTTTACTGCTGGCCCCGCCATCGCCAACCAGCCGAGACAACAGCTGGCAGGCCAAATGAACTTCTAAGCGTCACGTGATACAGAGGCTGGTGACTTCTGGAGTTTCGGGCGCAATAATCTGAATTTCTCGACGTTTCGGAAACAGGTCTCCTGGGAAATGTATTGTTCAAGACGAAAAATCTTCCGGTTGTACCCAGACCATTCTAGAATGAAGCACATGTTTACCGCCTCCAGGACACTGTCCAGGGAACAATTAAGATGTGACATTAATTTATTGTGCAACTACGTGGGTTGTCTGGACAGAAAATAATTGTCTAGAATTACTTAGTACTAGCAAGACCTGATCGGTGGGAAAAAGCAAAAGATTGATAAGATGCTCGATTATGTATAGGTAAGGAGCAAAATCAAGGTTTTGTTATAAATATTACATATGAGTGTCCTAAGCCTGCTTACTGAGGTGTCTAAAATCAAAGAACTGACTACGGCTTGGAGTGTGGAAGGTAGTAGAAAAGAAACTGGGCCGAGCAACAAATTGTTATACAGGCAAAGTCGACGTTTCGTGGCATATTATTCATTCTTCAGGGAAAAAAAACTTGCAACACGAATAAAAATGTGAAATTCACGACTTAACACGCACACATTAAAAATGCACAAATTATCAAGTACACCCCACACGGACTCGACGATATGACAATGTTGTGAAAAATCTTACACGTGATGGTATGCTGTTCGATTTTCGAGAGTTAGCTCGAGCGCTCCCAGACAACAGGCCTCCGGAAGTAAGTGTTACGCTCAGCACCTCGGAGCATTAGCTTCGCTCAGCTAAGCTTGTTTTAACCGTTTCGCAACCCACATTCAATATAAAATGAGCTGAATTTATGCATATGTGCTTTTCAGTCTCCAAAACAATGTACTGATGTGGAATAAGCATCTCTTTCCCCATTATTAAATGTTTTTGTAGTGCATTTACCAATTTTGCAGAAATTGGTAAATAAAGAAGGGAGACGGGAATATTTCTAACCAGTCTTTAAATTTTATAACCAGATTTTAACCAAACCTGTTCGTTGCGAAAAATAGCAATCATAAAGGTGTGAAATACGAAATTTTCCGTTTATTGTTTATTCTTTCTGTGGAAATATATATATATATCTCTCTCTGTGTAAATCCTCTCTCTATGTCTAAATCCTCTGTGTAAATCCTCTCATCCTCTCTCTGTTTGTGTGAATCATCTCTCTCTGTGTGTAAATGTTCTCTCTTTCTCTGTATGTGCTAATCCTCTCTCTCTCTCTCTCTGCAGGCCTTCCGCACTCTGTTCCCGGCCCAGCTCCACAGTCCAAACTGGCCTTGCGAAAGAGGACACTTGTAACTTGCGGCACGGCGAACTCGTGTTTACCAGCAGACTGAAATAAGGCTACTGTATGCAGCTTGAGTGTATTTACCAGCAGACTGAAATAAGGCTACTGTATGCAGCTTGAGTGTATTTTTCACTGTCATCTTGTCTGTTGCTCCGTCTGTCCCTGTGTCTCTCTGTCTGCCTGACTGCCTGTCTGTGTTTCTCTGGACGTTTACTCTGTTTATGTGGACTGAAAAGCCTCAAGTTGCCAGCTCTTTGTGTGTGTACGACATAAAATTCACGACAGAGCAGAGAGGCAGGTAGGGTGGCAGAATTATTGTCATTATATTCCCCTTTCATTCTCTGAATACATTGGCGATAGAAACCATGTTTATTCTTGGACTGCGTTTCAATGCACCGCGGTCAGGTAGTAATTAGATAATAAAATACTAAACGTCACGGAGGGGATGTGCCGTACGCGCATATTCCAGTTTTCCACCTGTCCGTTTCTTCTTTGATCGGTAGGGTGCCAGTGACGTCAAAAGTGATCTGCCGCTCTGTCGATTGACAGCAGAGAGAACGCCAGCTACAAGAAACGGTGGCTTTTTTCTGTCACTGGCTTGAATATGACGTCTTGGGGTTTTACGCCGTGGACTTTACGTCGAGAGTAAGACGCAGATGTCTCCTCCCACGTTTTGTGGCTGGACAATTTGTTGCACGAGAGCCAAAGGCCCTCTGACCTTACGATGTCCACCCAGAGATCAGAGATGGTAATACAGGGCCGTTCTCTCGCGAGAGAGTGTGTAGCGCGAATTATTTGTACAGAAAACTTAATCTCAGCTTGACTATTCTTTTAATCTCGTAACACAGCTGGATCACTTCCCGCCTGTTGAAGTCGCCTTTAGGAAAGCATAATTTCATTGTCTTTGAAAGCGACACCAAGGAAATTATTTACAAAAAAACTTATCCCCAAAGCAAAATTCATAACCTCGCCAAGCGTTTCAATTTCAAAACCAGTATCTTCCCCTTAACTTATCAACTTTAAAACAAACAAACAAACAAACAAACAAAAACAGATTTCCTATCCGACCGATTGCACTGAAAGTTTTCAGAACCATATTTACAATCCCCGAATTCCGGAATAATATCGCAAAAGTGCACTATCTTGGAATGTTTACATCTTCATGATGGGGAGTCCCTAGTGCAGTGGTAACACTGGCTTGTCACTGATACATAGGGTAGTGTATTCAAATCCCATGTCCGATACGCGCACTCTCTCTGCATATTTATAGGGCTGGGCGCGGATTTACTGCGCGTGACACTTTTCTCTCTTTACTCCCCCTGATTTTTTATCATCTTCTTTTTCACTATATCTCACCCCCCTCACGAGAAAGCTTCGTTTCTGACTTGACATTCACAGTAAAAGACTAACAAAATCTTCACATAAATACAACCGTGCAGGTGTTGTGGAGGTGCTTGAGGAAACTAGTTCCTAACAAGTTAAGAACCTGTCGTTAACTAATGCAACTTAGCATTGTGGGTATTATCCGACTGTGAAGGCTCAAGAAACAGAGGAATTTAGGTAAAGAACATTTTATTTTTTAAATCTGACATCTAGACAATATAGCAGTAGGTAAATGAATGGGGGTAGGTGGGTGGGTGACAGAGCTGGCAACAACAGCAACAACAATCTTCATCGTGATCTGTAAATGACAGAGAAAGCTGACAAGAAGTTCGTGTTTTACAAACAGCTCTTTAAAAGGTTGGGTTTCAAAAAATAAATAGCTACAGAAGAACGAAGAAAGAAACAGTTTACGTGACTTCAACTTACTTGATGTTCTTGTCTGCGATGAGTCCTTCGGCTCTAACCTTTTCGATGGCTAGAGCAAGGTAGCCCACGCTGGAGGAGGCGCTGAGCAGGTGTCTGCTGCCGTCTCTGACAGGCTCCTTGGGCGCCAGCCACAGCACGTGAAGGTCGTTAGGGTTAGCATCCACCAGGGGCTGGCCACCCGCTGTCACCAACACGCCAAGAAAGACCAGAATGGCCACAGAGGGGTTGTGCATCCGACGCATGACTGAAGGTCGACAGCTTCCCCTGTCTTGTCTTCACTCTTTCCCTTATGTTGTTTTGTTTTCCTCCTCTGTAGCGCTTTTAGGATGGCAGTTCTGGTAAAAGGTGGCGTGAATTTTTAAAAGGGGGTTATTTCTTATGGTCTGGGGTTGAAAACGTTAATCAAATCTTTCCTTAGTCAGTCGGGTTAGTAGATTAGGAAACCTGAATTATCACGCACTTCTGTTCACCAACATTTAATTGATGGGGTGTTTGTTTCGTCTACACTTTGGATGCCACTGGCTGTGTGCGTCTACAGACAACAACTACATCATCAAACACCGCGCGACGTCAGTCATCACCAGTTCTTCAAGAGGAGTCGGAGCTCTCGCGGATGGAAAAAGACGCAGACGTCATCAAAGGTTCGCGATCAACAGGATGCCCAGCATAACACCGCGAACAGTAACCTCCCACAAATGTTCATCTCGCGGGGCTTGGCGTCCATCGAGCAGGGAGGTGCGTGCTGAACACGTGTCCTGCTTCCTACGAGACCGACTCTGAAAGTGGCAAAGTCTTCCTCTTGTGAGGCTGACAGGCTGTGGCCGGATGTGACGTCACCTGTTGGCAATCACACTGCCCAGTTCTAGCGACTCCCTTGTGGCCTGACGTGGCTGGGTCGGCGAATATTTCGGCCGGCGCTGTGTAACGGGCCGATTCCAGCCTGATCTTCATTATTATGGTTTACAATCGTCACCCTACTCGCCCAGGCACCACCCGCTCCTCCATGTAATGTTTTCGATGCGGAATTCGTCCATTCATGGTCGTCCTCTCTCTCTCTCTTTTCCTCCCCCTATGTTTCTGTACCGCTGCGTTCCAGCCTCCCCGCATTTCCCCCCAGCCCCTAACCCACCGCCTCCCCCCCACTCCGCTCAGCATCGAGACGGCGGACTCACAGACCACAGGCCGAGAAGAGGGTGGGAGGGGGAGCGGTGAGAGAGCACGTGCACAAACGTATCAGTCACGACGCTAGGGGCGAACCGTTGTGTAATTGATTGCCTACAAGCGGGATCAGCCAGACCTCGCGCTGTGTGCTGTACAGCCCGAAACGTGCTGACCTCAGGTCAGGCGGTTGTATTGGCTGTATCACCCGTTCACCCATGACCATCTCAAGCATGCGCGCAGCTTCGCTCGCTTTTCGCTATTATCATGAGACAAGGTGTGAGGGAAGTTGTAAGAAAAGTAGACAACGGATGAGAGTAAGAGAGAAAAAAATACAGAGAACAATTCTCGAACATTGTGGTGACCTCATATGGTTGGACTCGGTCGAATTGCAGGAACTACAATGGAACCCTCTGGAGCCAACTTTTCCTCTAGTTTCGATCCAGACAATTCTTCTCACATTGTTCTCAGCGAGGCTATAGAAAAATTTTAATGCCTGTGCCCACAATTTGCTGCAGTTTTGACCAAGTTAAGACCATATTTTTGTTGCAGCTCGCTGGAGTAGATTTAGTGACATTTAAAAAAAATTATTTTCATACTACAGATACATATACATAAACGAATTACATATTGCTATGCTACAAGGATAGTGAACACAAAAACAGAAAATATGAAGATAACACGAGTTTATGCGTGGATAATTTACAATATCATTTGACGAATTCGATCAATCAGTATCAGACTGGCATTAGAAGACAGCTTTAGAAGCAGTGACTCAGTCTGTCGAAGTCTTTTTACACTGAAAATGTGGCTTTAGGAAGAAAAGACTGCGTGGTATGACAATTCGTAAGCAGACTGAAAACTCTGTATTACGATATGTCAATGGTTTCATACGACCTGAGCCCCCATCCACCTACCGTCTCCCTAGAGAATCACATCTCAGTAATAAAGTGAAAGACGACTAATATTTACATGTGAATGAGTGAGATGGTTGGTCTACCAAAGGGGATGCCTCCAGCTTTACATACTTCAACACTTTCCTATTACCTGCTATGTGCAAGCAACAACAATAAGGCCCACATACCTTGTCCAAGAGCCACTGTGTACACAATGGTGATGACTTGCAGTAAACCCACAACACTACGTCACAATGACGTTACAGTTCGCACAGCAGTCTGCACCACAAAAGGGCAAGGTCGCTGTTCGCCTAACGATGGCCTGATAGGAGGTTTCTCGCCGCCTCTTCTGTGACAGTAACAGACTTTCCGTTGTCAGACTCTTCACACGTGTCCTTGTCGAAGCTGGAACACAGGACTGGTAGCCTCTCACGTCGATATCTCCCACCTAGCATATGGTGGGGCACTCCAGATCAAGCCTTGACCTCTGAACACGAGTTCTTTCTAAGAGCAGCAGGTACTGCTCTGGATCTGGGTCAGGCCTCTGGTTCTCACTCAAGACCGCTGCCCTTCTTTCCTTCAACTCAGTTACCTTCCCGATATTCCACGATTCCTCCATGCCCTTAGCGCCTTTACTTTCAAGGCATAAGTCGTCAACGTCACCACTTAGAGATGCTATAGGCATGAATGTGACGCCACTGTCTGCCCAGTATCTACCCTTGTAGCTCCCATATTTAACCTAGGCTAACACTTAAAGCCACTGTCCGCCCAGTATCTACCCTTGTAGCTCCCATATTTAACCTAGGCTAACACTTATAGCCACTGTCCCCCCAGTATCTACCCTTGTAGCTCCCATATTTAACCTAGGCTAACACTTATAGCCACTGTCCGCCCAGTATCTACCCTTGTAGCTCCCATGTTTAACCTAGGCTAACACTTGTAGCCACTGGCTGTCGGATGAAAAACTCCTATTCCCAGAGCAATTGAGTCGAATCAACGCCTTCGATTCCCTTGCCCTAACACAACATCAGCCCTGTGCATTCACGCCTGCAGTCTCAAGTCTACTTATTCCAGAATAGCCGCCATGACAGAATAAGTTTCTTGAATTTCACATACAAGAAAAAAGACTAGCTTATTTTCCCCTCGTTATTATGTAATAATTAAGTTATCTGGTCGTCCCAAAACCTAATAGCTTATTCCAAGTTCGCCGCAACAGCATTTTCAGAGACAGAAAAGTCTTCTATTCGAGAATAAATTTAGTGCCATTTACATGCACGTGGGGCCTAGTTTGGACTGTGTGAAGAAAGCCTGGAATGTACCCTAGTAAAAAGACCTTATCGTCCCCTTTTATTCATATTGTAAATGATACTTTTCTTTCGCTGTATTACTGGGTCATGTGATTTTCTGGGCAGATTGCAGACGGATAGGGCCTGGAGTCGTGTGAAGGTACTGTCATTCCTTTTGTTAATCGTAAGTAATACACTGCTTTGTTTCCGTCTGCAAAACTGCCTCTTCATGTCAGTCGTGGGAGAGTGAGCGCCTGAGACGACACGTTAAGAGTACGAAAAATATTCCCGAGCAGACGACAGTGACCATCCTAGGCGCATTTATGGACTCCGGTTAATCCTGTACCCATCGCGATCTCGTGACAAACTATTGATTAGCGTCCTTCAAGAAAGGTCACCAACCGATAGTCTGTCATGTGATCGCAATGGCCTATACGACTCCCGTCTAATAATGGTAATGACGTCATTATGTCAGTATGGCGTCATTGTCATTATGGTGTCATTATGTCTGTATGGCGTCATATTATGTCAGAATATTACATAGTCATACCGCCAATGCACCGAAAAGAGACTTTATGAGAATGCGTCTGTCTTCATTTTCGAGTACGAAACAATGTGATTTGGTAGGCCAAGTGGCTGTCAGCGATCTTCATGAGATTAGGATCTACAGGATGTCACGTGTCAGCAGAGACTGTTTGCACTTGAATGTTTTGCTGCCACGTGACATCCCCTGAAGCTCCATCAGCTTTCGGCAAGTAGCTGTCAGGCGGCTGTTGTAGGACATTCGAGGCTGGGTTTCGAAACACGTGATCGCATAGATCAGGCAAACATCAGACGAGGTCCAGAGAACTTCCCAGAAAATAACTGTCGGAAGTAACGTTTCACAGACAAGATAAGCAGACACGCAGACTGAATGACACAGCAAAACAGCAAACAATGCAGTCAATAGAGAGAGACTAGTTTATAGACGCCGCGGAGCAGGAGTGCATGTATAGGATACAGCTGGAATGGTTAGCAAGAAAACGAAAAGATGTAATTGCCTCCAGCTTTCATTCCGAACAATCTGTTTCTTGCTGAGGCCTAGAATGTCAACAGTTGGCAACAGTTAGTTTCTTTGTTGTCACTCGCTTTTCCTGGCTGAAGGCCATGTCAATCGCGAGCAGAACAGGGAACGGTGAGTAATTTTCTGCTACCGGTATACTGATATGCCTATCTGACGCAGAAAATTACTCACCACTCCGTTTTGCTCGGGAGCGCTCGGCACCGTCTGACATGGACTTAAGCCAGGAAAACCGGGTGACAACAAAGGAGTTAAACCTAGCTAAAACTGGCAAAGGCAGAGTCGACGTTTCGGGGCATTATCCCTTCATCAGAAGAACACAAATAGATAAAAACTAACACTCCATACTTAACTGAATAGAAGTCACAGGTGGACAGCACATGGAGAGCACGGGAAGAATGGATGCCGGGAACGGAAGAGCAAACACCGTGACCATGTGACCGTTCTCTACTACGGCCAATCGATGGCGACGGTTAATGTTTGTTGTCCTGATAAATGGGCAGGCCTAATACCCCCAAACCCTGACTCTTTCGTTTTTACAATAGTTTAGTTCCTTTGTTGTCACCTTATGTGTGTGGGTGGCAATGTGGGTGCTTGTGGATGAGGGTGTGCATATGAGGGCGTGTAGCGTGTGCGTGCGTGCGTGCGTGTGTGCGTGCGTGTGTGTTGGGGGGTGGGGTGCAGGTATACAGGGAATGGACTTGTGAAGTGGAATGTATGTAACAAGAAGAGACAGAGTGCAATGGCTGCAAGTCTGTTACTGATGGGATGGTGAAGGGTAGAGATAACCAGCAGTACATATACAGGGTATATCTGTCATACATATACAGGGTATATCCGTCATACACATACAGGGTATATCTGTCATACATATACAGGGTATATCCGTCATACATATACAGGGTATATCCGTCATACATATACAGGGTATATATCCGTCAAACATATACGGGGTATATCTGTCATACATATACAGGGCATATCTGTCATACATATACATGGTATATCAGTCATACATATACAGGGCATATCCGTCATACATATACAGAGTATATATGTCATACATCTACAGGGTATATCTGTCATACATATACAGGGTATATCTGTCATGCATCTACAGGGTATATCTGTCATACATATACAGGGTATATCCGTCATACATATACAGGGTATATCTGTCATACATATACAGGGTATATCCGTCATACATATACAGGGCATATCCGTCATACATATACAGGGTATATCCGTCATACATATACAGGGTATATCCGTCAAACATATACAGGGTATATCTGTCATACATATACAGGGCATATCTGTCATACATATACAGGGTATATCCGTCATACATATACAGGGTATATCCATCATACGTATAAAGGGTATATCTGTCATACATATACAGGGTATATCTATCATACATATACAGGGTATATATCCGTCAAACATATACAGGGTATATCTGTCATACATATACAGGGTATATCTGTCGTAAACTAACAGCTAAATGGTAGAAACCATAAACACCTCACTAAAACTCTGCAATCTGCCAACTCATTATATCTGTAAGTACAAGACACTTCTTTAGTGGACTAAATCTAGCATCGAAGAGGACAATCATTGTAAAGTGCCTTTTTCCGTTTGAAAAAGGAAATAAAATCCCATAATAAACTCGGTTGTCGTGACACAAAGCGGAAATTGAACCCTGGATGTGTTCAGCGCCAAGGGTAACCAAACACTGGGGAGGGGTGACATTCCCAACTCCTCTTTCATTGTTTGCAACTGCTTTGTGTTCCGTTGACCGCGCGAAGAGAAGGCGAGATGGCGAGAGACTTGTTAACAACAACTACTTGAACCCCTTATCAGTAAACACAGAATACTGTAGCTGGGAATGTCCAGCCCTGTAGCCTGTTACCTGAGATCACCAAATAGATCAGGTCAGCGTGCGCATAGAATGGCTGGTAATTACGTCTGGTAAACAGCAATTTCTAACAAAATGAGGTAAGATGAAAATAGCACATAATATGAAAACAACAGCCAATCGATTAGAAGCTGTCAGCTTATCCACCTGTTGCTTCACGGAGTGTTCACCTGCTGCCAGATTGCCCTTTTTAACGCTTTGGACCCGCCGCAGCATGGTTTCTAGTGACGGCTGACTTACCGTCGAGTCCGCGCAGCCGCGCGTCTAGGGACGGATTTAAAAACTTGCAGCGACGCATTTAATGGTATAAGGGAAGTAAACTTGGTATCATTGTAAAGCTCTATCATCGGTTGTTTCCCCTGCCCTGTCTAAATGAGTTTCGGAAACAGTTTCGGCTTGCCAAATGAAGTTTAGTGTAGTGGCTGGCTGGTCTACTTCCGGCATTCAAAATGGCAACACGGGCGAAGCGGACCTTTCAACTATCTGCGGCCAAACACCTCAATATGTGAACTTCAAGGGTGGAATTATTTTTTAATCCATAGTGGAAACATGCACCAACAGATTCAAAATGGAATACTCCTGATTACTGGATTTATTTACCTGTGTGAAGGGTACAAGTAGTGAAACCTTTTGGTTCAATTTTTTGTGTGTGCAAAAAATGACCACATTTGGCACCAAATAGTAAGTACTATTTAATATTTCTAACTAAAAGTATTGTTTGCATTGTAATTTAGAAGAATAGATCTTTATAAACATGTAAACTGGATTAGTGTGAGTGTGGTAGTTTTTAAGTAGTA
>SMGT01002688.1:157818-181080 GCA_004794575.1 Lanistes nyassanus
GGGGGGGGGGGGGGGGGGGGTGAGCCGAGGGAGAGAACCTGTGGTTTATGGTGGTGATGTGAGAGGAAACTACTTTATGATAGACAAACAGACTGATAGGAAGGTTAAGAAAGGAAATATGAAAGAGGGAAATAATGGAGCGAGAGAATAATGATGAGGTTCTTTTAAATAGTTTGATCACAAGTCCATGAATGTATACAAGCAAGCGAGCACGTGCATGCGCGCACAGAGAAGCCAGTGCGCATGCAAGAAAAGACATGACAGGCTTGGGCATAGGCACGCACACACCCCTCCCTCCATACCTGAGGCAGAGAGAGAGAGAGAGAAAGCCAAAGACAACTATAGACAAACAGAAAAATAGACGATTAGGATCTCCCACCCCACATTACAGACGAAATTCGGTGACCCATTTGGGGGTCGATTCCCTTCTGTCACAGTCGGACGCTGAAGGAGGAACTAGACTGGACGTGTGAGTGCATATATATATAGTGAGAGAGCGGCAGCTGTTAGTGGGTGGTGAGAGAGATAGAGAGCAGAACTAGTGAGAGAGTGGTGTGATATAGTGTGCAGTGAGAGAGCGGCGGGTGTTAGTGTATGGTGAGAGAGCGGAAAGTGTACGCGTGTAGTGTCGAGAGAGGGGAAGGTGTAGACCTGTGTGGTGCAGAGCGGAAACTATAAGCATGCACAGTGAGAGAGTGGAAAGTGTGAGCACGAAGTGTGGAGAGACCAGCGGTTGTTCGCATATAGTGAGAGAGGGGTGAGTGTCAGTTCAGAATGTGAAAGGTCACTGTGACATGCTGCCTGCTCTGATAACAGACTGGGACATCTTTCGCTACTGTGCTCGGTGCATGTGACCTCACACACCCGGGATGGCGTGCGCTTTTAGTGAGCCAGTGTCAACTGGGCAAAGCGGGGGGGGGGGGGATCGTCACTGCAACGGAAAAGTACCTCGTGCCAGCACTTCGATCTCCAGTAGCTCCAGTGAACACACACACACACACGTGCACGGCCTTCCTAAAAACAAATTCAACACACACACACACGTGCACGGCCTTCCTAAAAACAAATTCATCTGGTTGTTGAACGTAACCTGCCGTACTTCAGACGGTAGAAATGCTTTTCAGCGTAGAGTGTCGACTTTCCTCTTTAATTTTCTTTTTGAGGGAGAACAGACAAACAAACACAAAATCACCGATAGCGTCATCGACTCCTGACTTCTTTTACATGTGCCGAGCTTTGAAGCAATTTACACAAACCATCCAGAAGATCAAAAGAAGAAATAAAGGGATTTCAAATTAATGATACAGTGTTTTTCCCCCTTTTGTCATGAAAGCAGATTTACAATTTACAATATCGGTTTCTTTCAAGCACTCATAAGCTCAATCCATCAAAGAAAAAAAAATTCAGCATTTTAACTCTTCTTATAGCAGGCTGTTAGTTGTTAATTAATTGCTGTTTGGTTTGTAGTGGTTGGTTTGTTGGCTGGGTGGCTGGGTGGCTGGGTGGCTGGACTGTGTGGGAAGGAGGACGATAGAGTTGATGGGTAAGTGACTGAGAAATGGAAACAAAGAATCTGTGTACGAGCAGAGTTCTGTCTTTGGCAGTGAGTTTCAGCCGTATACTTTTTTAATGCCGTTTATAATTCAGTTCTTCAGTCGCTGGCGAGAGATGCTGTAATGGTGGTTATTTAGAGGGACACGTGCGGGGAAATGGCCGAATGAAGTTTGCACAGTGTTTAACTCCAGGAAATAATCCTTGGCCACACCAGGATTCGAACCAGCAACCTGGTTGCCAGCCCGCAGCTCTACCACCTGAGCTAACCAGGCCCCCAGATGCTGTAATAACTAGGCAAGATCTTACTATTCCTCGCACGCAGCATGCGTGACCCGCACCTATCACAACGGCCCGTGCCATAATGAATGAGAATCTCATTTCACAGACGGGATACTGACCCTTGCACTATCACCCTACACTATCTGAACTGGAAGTAGCATTAGGATGTTTATGTGCACAGTGGGACGTGGCAGCACATTGTCGTGGCTCGCAGAGCTGCGTAATGTGGCCCGTAACTGTTGCTTCTTCGTCTCCTCGCGTTACACAGCTGTCGTCTGCTCTCGTCTCACGTCTCGCGGATCAGGTTACAGGCGGTGCTTGACTGTAGGTTAGAGTGGAGGAGTGAGATGGAGCAGAAGTGGCTGAGGATGAGAAATCGACACAGTGTGTTTATCGCACGGGTCATCATGCATATCAGCAGAGAGCGAGCACGCTCCACAAGGAACTGCGAATTCTAAACAAGCTTCAGAGAAAAGTAGCAGCGACTCGTTGACAGCTGTAAACTAAGTCTCATTCCCTTAGCCCAGTCATCTACCATCGCCTGTACCTGGCATCTTCAACTGAAACATGAAAAGAAGGGAATAGGAACGACAGACATGAAAGAGTTGTCAATGAAGGAAAATACCGACTTCGCTGTCAGTACCACAAAGACTTTACTATTAAGTCAGCTGTAAGTTAACCACGGACGCTTTTTATGACTATTCTGAGCTCGTGTATAGTCCCACGCGTGGAAGCGCCATCAAAAATTCTATATTTAGAAAACCACACAGGCAGGTCAGGAACTGTCCGCCGTCCACTAGTAGAAGGAGCTGCACGACAGTTTCACTCCGCTGTCGGCGGTGTTTAAACCTGGTGTTGCTCCGACTGAAGATGTTTTATGTCGCAGGCACGATCGAGGGCGAAATATGGCATTCCATCCTCCCAGCATGCCTCCCTCCCGCATGACGTGGACATGCCATTCTCGGGCTCCCACGCGCGGCCTAGGGTGCGCCCCCCCCCCCCCGCCCTCCAACTCAGGAATTGTTTGGTGGAAGTTTTGTAACTCAGGCAACAACGATTAACTGAAAAAAAATGGTACAGAGAACAGTGACTTCACTAAGACTTGAAAACAAAAACATACAACACGGTATTAAAGTTACCTGCAAGACGAACAGGTACATGCATGACCCACTTTTAACAAAAATGGTTTCTGATTGATAATATATATCACTTGGTTTTGCACTACCTCTGGCGCAAGCATATCCACAGTATTAAAGTTACCTACAAGACGAACAGGTACATGTATGACCCAGAATTTTCTAAAAATGTGGTTTCTGATTAACAATACATTCACGTGGTTTTGCACTACCTCTGGCCAAACTATATCCACATGAACCTAACGTGCATTCGTGTTCCGATTTCTATAGTTTGGGGAAAGTTTTATGTCAAAAACATGCAAGTTTATAATTTCTCCAGTAGTTTAGGTTTTTCTGTATATGGGTAGCAGCTTTGTTGTGTTTGTTTGTACCTTCCCTTTCTTTCTTTTTTTCTTTCTTTCTGTCTGTCTGTGTTTTTTAATTGAATTGAATTTTCAGATTTGTAATGTGCGAGAACACATCCAAATTGAGAGCATATGCCTCATCTTTGTTCTTTTGTACTCATTTGTGTTCATTCGTTTATTTGCTTTTTGTTTGTTCGCAGCGATTCGACAAGTCAGCAACCGGGGCTGTGTGACAAACAGGTGTCACACAATACAGACCTGATACTTGTACCAGAGACGGCGTCGCAACTCTCTCAACATGCAAATCTTTCTTGACGACACGTGAGTGATCGCTTCTCACGACAACGACCGCCCGTGCGATGGTTGTAAAACTTCTCAAAAGCGCGAACAATTTCCATGCAGCTGTTCACGTGACGTCGGGTCGCAGTGACTTTTACGATCTTCTGACAGCTACACCTCCCGCTCATTACGAGCTTATCTATGTTGCGCTGGAGCTGGGGAAATTTGATAAACAAACACGACTAGGTGCACCGCCCAGGTACCCCAGTCCCTGCCCACTATCATTTTATCTTACTGCTATCAGTATTTTGCAACACGTGTGGGCGTTTATGCATATGCTCGACGTTTTTATTTTTTTGTGCGTGCATATGCGTGCATGTGTGGTTGTGTTATGTCCTGTTAGCGGTAGAGCGAGCAAGCACTACTGAAAGGGTTAAAATGAGTATTGATTTGTTCTTAACATTTAATTTGTCTTTCGTTATTCGCGCGCGCAGTAACAAAGAATTGAAGTCATAACCCCCTCCCCCAACCCCCCACCAAAAAAACCCATCCCGAAATAGGGATATCTTGCATTTTAAAAAGGGTTTTGTCATAGCCACCAAACGATTTTAAAGCAAAAACATAATTATGATGATGAGGTATAAAAAGACCACCCACGTTAATGTCGCTTTATTCATTGCTAATGAGATAAGCGACAGCAGTCATAAAAGGCAAAATAAACAAACTTTTAAGAGGTGTGCAGGGGAGACCACTCGTACATTCAATATCGAGGAGATGCGTATGAATCAATCTTTTCTTGTTACTGCAGATGACGCAGTCTGCGTTTGCTAAAAGAAAAAAAGTGTAGAACATATACGACGGTGAACTTAGCAATAACTATTGTCCTTTTAAATTAACACAGTAACGTTGTTTTGTATAATCAAGCACACTGTACTTGAAACAATAAGACAAAGTACAAGAAGGTAAGGTGAAAAAAGAGTAT
The DNA here is from genome assembly GCA_004794575.1 of Lanistes nyassanus. Classification (NCBI taxonomy): domain Eukaryota; kingdom Metazoa; phylum Mollusca; class Gastropoda; order Architaenioglossa; family Ampullariidae; genus Lanistes; species Lanistes nyassanus. The sequence goes on from SMGT01002688.1 coordinate 162,393, forward strand.
TTGCCTCTGTAGAAGACAAGTCTACCACAGAAATTAAACTCAACGAAACTCCTCATGACAGTAGCAACTGCAACGGCATAGTAGGTAAGAGGTTATACCTTTCACCTCTAATAAACCACAAAATATGTGTCATAATTATAGAAAGCAAGATAAAATTGAACCCCACCGTTTAAAAAATCCAGAAAATCTTATAGATTAATAAAATTAACCCCAGGAACATCAAAGGCTGAAGGAACATAAATACAATATAAATACGTGCCAAGAAGGGGGAAACGAACAATGTGATCGCTGCCTGATTTTGGTATAAATGTCCAAAACGTTCCGGTTCAAGCCCCCACCCCCTTACATGTCACATGCCCAACTCAATGAAACGTGGGCAGCGATAAAATAACGAATAAAGGCACCACTGCACGACTACCAACACATATAGATTACAGAAGAACCACTCTCACTCTCATGAACTCATCACAGCAACATGCTACACGCATCTACACGCACACACTATTTACAGGATGATAAATCAAAACTACAGTACCGATAGTTCACATTGATGAAACCAGAAAACCATATTCTTTACCGTTCTCTGCACAAGGGCGGCAACCATCTCTTAAATGACGTCACACAGACGTCCTTACTTTCAGTACGACCGACCCACGGTCACATTGGCTAAAAATATTCTCACTACACCTAACTGGTCCCGACTGGAGGAACCAACTGCGACAGTTATGGTGTATATTTCTGGAAGTTACTGAACGAGTTACAACTGACTGTTCACAGCTATTTCCTCACAACTACCTTCGAGTTACGATCGTGTCAGCTAGTTCTCCATACAGCTAATCTACACGGTACGGTACGTACACTCACTTATTCATGATGCTAGGCAGGACTACCGCAGATACCACGTCTCTCAGCTCCACGTCCCAGCAACGGTCCGATGACTTTCCAAGATCCTTTCTGACAAGAGTCGCCCCTATGTTGCTCCACCAATGTTAGTCTAATCGAGACGGCGGCAGCAGCTGGGTCTCTGTGTCCACATCGCGGATAACTCGGCTACAGTAACTACCCCAGGAGGGTGGATGTACTCGGTGGCCTGCAGGTGGTGGTGGTGGTGGTGGTTATTTAGAGGGACAGTGCTTCCACCTCGCGGTGATTTCGCACAATGGGGGATGGGGTCCTATTACTAAGCTATGCACTGAAAGAACCACCAGACTGATGGCTGCAGTAAGATGGTCAGTGCGGACAGGCAGTTTAATGTGCGGGGAAATGGCCGAATGGAGTTTGCACAATGTTTAACTCCAGGAAACAATCCTTGGCCACACCTGGATTCGAACCAGCAGCCTCCATCTGCTAGTCCGCAGCTCTACCAACTGAGCTATCCAGGCCCCCCGAGTTATCAGCGGGGCACACAGAGGGATAAATCGGCCACAGGCTGCATTTATACCCCTGACGCGGACTTGCCAGAGTGTTCTACATCGGGGAGACAGAACGCACTCTCAACACCCGCTTCACAGAACATCTAGCTGACACTAAACACTGCAGAAACACACCAGTTGCACGTCACTTCAGCACACCCCCACACACAGCCGACAACATGAGGGTCTGTGGTATCTGGAAAATGAAGGGCAACTCCATTGACCGTAAGAATATGGAATCCTACTTCATTACCCATTTCGGTACCATGGCACCTACTGGACTCAACCTAAAACACTGACCCTCCCCCTCCTTTCCCTTAACCCCCTCACCCCTCCATCTCTCTCTAACTTTTTCTCTCACCTCCTTCCCACTCTCTCTCCCCCCCCCTTACCCGCGCTGATTTCTCTTTCTCTCTCCCCCGCCCACTCTCCACCCCCACCCTTCTCTACCCTTTCCTACCCACCCTGCGATTGGCTGCCCCTCTTTTTAACCTTTCTTACTCACTGTCCCTCGGTCATTCTCCTGCTTTGCAGCCAACGCGCCACATCTACTGCAGATAAGTCTTTTTCCTTTTCGTTTTTTCGTCGTTTTTGTGTCGTCCTGATGAAGGGGTAGTGCCCCGAAACATGTAGATTGTCTTCGTCTTTGTCCCTTTTCTAGCTTGGTACAGTTCCCTTGTTTTACAGTTAATCTGGGCTTATCCTCCAAGCGGCAGTCACTTGTTTTTCTTTTATATGCCAGATAACCCCAGTGTGGTCCACCTCTTCGGGGTGGTGGCTTCGGCCGGAGGGGGTTACTCCTACCTCTCGCTCTGCCACGTGTTCTGGGTGACGGGGTCACAGAGGGGAAGGAGGCGGGTCACCCCCTCCTCTCGCCCGGCCACCTCCCTGGCTCCTCTGCACCTTGACCGCCCAGACGACAGTAAAGTCACGTTTACTCTTGGTTGCCGGGGCAACGAGGCGAAAAATCGCAACAGCGACCAGATTTCGACGTTTTAATTATTGTTCTAAGAAGTTTTTTAAAATTTAATTTGTTTTTAAGACTACAGTTTGTGATTGCAAATTCACTCGCAGAATGAACTACACTCAGGATCTATCACCTGTATCCCCGACAGGTGTCTAGTGATCTTCAGTTTTCGTCAGATTTTATTTTTAATTTAACAGCGGAGAGACGGAACAGAAAAAATTAGTGCAGTGTATTTGTCATTAGTTTTGCCACTGTCCCCCTACTTCAGATTTTCTCTCTTTATTGATTCTTACAGAGCTGAAATGAACAAAAGGCGATCGTAAAGATCTTCAAAAATCTATCAGTGAGTCAATTACATTGCTCAGATTTGATTTTTTAAAAAATCGAAAAAGAAGCAACCTCTGTAAATGTTTTTGAACAACGCTGTAAATTTTTTTTTAAAAAAATGTCTCATTATTTGGGTGGGAGGAGGATTAGCCAGTGTGGCCAAGTGATTTAGGACAAAAAGCGAAGAGAACGCGTGCCCTGGATGAAAGGAAAGACTAGATTCGGTGGTAATCAAACGCGACAATCGCCCAGTGAAGATCACAGGACGTTGCCGCTGGAGGACAGGATAAAGAGTGACGATATGACTTTCTTTCAAAACATTACGTGTTCATTTTTAAACAATGGCGGTAGCGTGAGATGTGAACACTGGTCCTTTATTAGCCCAAAGACCACGTGTGTATCTTTCTGTCTGTCGCTCCTCCTCTTTTTTTTTCTCTCTCTCTTTATCTCTGCCTCTGTGTCTCACTTCTCTCTCTCTCTCTCTGTGCCTTTATCTCCTTGCCTTTATCTCTCTCTTCTCTCTCTCTACGTACTATTTTCCTCCACCCCTTCACTTTCTTATCTCCCCTTTGTCTGTTTCTTTCTTACTATTTTCTTTTATCATTCTTTCCCTCCTTTCTTTCCTTTCCTTTATTTCTTCTTGGTTTCTTCTGTTTTTTAATTCAGTCGTGCATCTCTTTCTTCTTTTTTCTTCTTTCTTCCATTCTCGCTTTTCTTTTTTTCTGTGCTTCCTTTCTGCTTTCTTAATTTCTTCTTCCTTTCTTCATGAGTGCGCTCATGTGCGATGATCCCAGCTCTGTATAGGAACTAGTGGGCTCTCATTACGTGCCTCTTCACACTGTTTAGTCCGTCCGCCCAGTCATGCAAAGGATTTCATATAGCTCGATGTTTTGCTTGATAGTAAAGGTCTGCGCCAACTTTATTTTTCTCTCTTTTCATTTCTTTGACTATTTCAAATTGACCATATCCTTCATTTTGATTGCTGTCAAAAATCTTTTATTTAGAAAAATAACAATGAAAAGTAACATCGGAAACGGATGGAAAGACGCAGGGCTACTCTGTCAAATTAATCTGTACAGCAAGTCAGTGATACCGAAAGTCTTCTACACCTTGTGTCAAGGAAAACATGGCTTGTGATATAACAATTAACGCCACGAGTTGTCTACCGAACAGGTGAAGTCCAATCAAAACGGAGCTGTCAGGACACACACACGCACGCGCACGCGCACGCGCACGCACGCGCACGCACATTCCCAGTAGACGACGTGCTGTTTGTTACGAGGTAAGGCCGATATGAAATGTTCCGAATATGTGTGAGTCTATTTTGTTAAAAATTCTACCAACACATGGGATTTATAGCAAAACATGGGATCTCTAGCAACACATCGTATTGTTTGTCAGGCCAAGGAGTCTGGTCCGTCTGTCTCTTGGTGTGAGTGCCATGGATAAGTGTACTGATGTGGTGAAACTTGCTGCCCAGGTAGGAACGATATCTACTAACACGTCAAAACAAACTTCTAGCGTGGAGTGTCGTCACTTCTTTTTCGTAAATTTCAAACGATGTTCGCTGTGGTGCTGCCAGCCTAGCGATCTGACACCCCTCTCCCGCCAACGAAATTGCATTACTCAGAGCGTAGGCAGCTGGCGGCGCCTCACTACAAACGAGTGCAGACAGTTGCCGTCTGCACCGAACAGCACGTGGTCCCGAACCGCCGACTTAAGGATTCAAAAAGCACATCTGTCGACGATCCCTTGCAAAGAGTCTTGACTAACAAAATTTTCCCTTACGGACCGAGCCGTCGCATTAAAGTGGATTTAAAAGGTCGGGCACTGGTCTCCGTTCCTGATGAACTCCCACTGTACAGGGACTTACCTGACGTACACAGGGGGTCAGTCTGGAGGCAAAGGGCAACATAGGACATCACGCTAACTGGATTTTCAAGGGAAAATGACATTTGTGCATGTATAAGAAACGTGGACCGGAGCCTTAGCGAACTTTATTTCATGTTCTCCTCAAGGAACCTCCTAAACTTGATTTTCTAATAATGTCGTTAAAAAGGTACTCTCGGTACTCATCGTCAACAGTGGGTCATATCGTCATCGTTTTCATCGCATTCGTTATCTCCTCTCCCTCATCGTCATTCTCATCTTCATCTCCTCTCTAATTTGTTCCTCCCCTTCATCCTCCTCCACGGCTTCACTGTGCTTCCCGCCACTTGCTGCCATGGCGACTGACCTGTGCCGCTACCACTGTTGTTTCTCTTACTTCTAATTAAAACTGTTTTTACTGCTGCTGTTTAATAATACTTAACAATCACTGTTGTTCTTGCTACTTAATGCCACTTACAACTGCTACCACTGACTGCTGTTGCTGCCTCTGCTACTGACTACTGCGGGGGGAGGGGGGGCTGGATACCTCAGTTGATAAAGCTGCGGACTAATAGGTGGACGGTTGCTGGTTCGAATCCTGGTGTGGCCAAGGACTATTTCATGGATTTATACATTGTGCAAACGCCATTCGGCTATCTCCCCGCACATTAAACTGTCAGCACCATCTTACTCCAGGTATCAGTCTAGTGTTTCTTTCAGCGCCTAGTTTAGTAATAGGACCCCCTCCCCTTCCCCATAGTACACCGTCCTCATATCCACCCAGTTTGCTGCGGTACGCTAAGCAACCGACAACCACTACCTACTGACTACTACTGCTTACCACTACTGCAGTAGTTGTGCTTGTCTTGCTGATGGTTCTGCTGCTACTGCCCCTGCTGTTAGTGCGCTGAATGAAACTCGTGGCTCCTGTTTACAACACAGAGTTCACAGAGTTCCCCCTTCCCTCCTTTTGGGAGGGAGGGGGAAAGTAAAGGTGCCCCTCTTCCTCATTTTCGTTTTGAAATCTGTAGATCATCTCATCGCTACAATATGGCATCGTTATTGCCGTTCGAATTCAGAGCCTCGTGGACTGTGTAACGTGCATGAACTGAGTTCTGCGAACAGACTGCGACCATCCCCCAAAGTCGTCTCATACCATAGCCTGGGGAAAACTGTCGCAAAGACGTCAAGGTCAAGGGACCTTGATCTGACCGTGCACACTGGAGCTCACCGTTCGCGCCCTCGACACATGTTGTACGTGTGCGGTGTCGAGACCACATGCCGAGTGCCTCCCAGAATAGTTCGGTCGACTGGCACCCAGGCTTTAGGGGGTCAGCTGTGTATCAGCAGGGTCCCAGCCACCGGTAGGCACGTCCAGTCAAGGTCAAGTAAATGGTTCATCTTATGACTTCCGGTTCATGGTAATTTAGCTGAGTATGTGACCGCAGACCTATCCATGAATTAAGCCTCTCGATCCCTAGGGGTGCTTAAACACCATGATCAAAGCCATGTCTAGTCGTTTGGTATAAACGTTATTCTGTCCCACAAGATGGAGGCGCGGAAGGTACAGACTTAACCTGAGATCTTCAGTTTTCCTTCACCAGCGCCGCATCTCAGACGACCCGATCAAAGTGCCTTGCCAAACCGTGAGGTGCTTCAGTGTTACATGGAAACACGATGTGTTTGTTTTTCTCGCGAAATGTTTTGCCATCGGATACACGTGCACCTTTTGAAGAGCTTTATGTTCTGGAAAGTCCACGCGCTTGGTCTGTGGGTCTCGCTGCAGGACGAATCGCTGCTGCACAGAGAAACGCAAGGATAACTTTACTTCAAGGTCGGAAGGGTGAGAGTTCATTGAACACTGCGCCGTGAAGCAGGAAGGGCAGGGCAGGGCAGGACAGGGCAGGGCAGGGCAGGGCAGGGCAGGACAGGGCAGGACAGGGCAGGGCACGACAGGAAACGGCATGACAGGATAGGACAGGGTTAGATTTCCCAAGAAGGAACAGGGTGACACGCGTCAGGCCAAGACGTCACAAGCCTGTGTGGCCCCTTGACACAGGACAATACGACAGCCCTTTACAGGCCCAGGAAGGAAATAAGGGCAGCCACGGTGGATTTCAAAGGTTGTAGTAACCCTTTCAAGCATGCGCCCCTTTACGTGGCGATCGAAGCCTCTCTCACAGCCCCATAGTTCAACTATTTTTGGACCTTTTGCTATTTTTGGACCTTTTGGACCTTTTACTCCTTTCAGCCAGCCACCCATCTGTCTGTCCGTCTGCCTTTTTTCTCACCCCACTCTCTTTTCTCTCCTGTCACCTCCACTTCCCCCCCCATTACCTGTAGGATACAATGAATACATACTGGTCAGGAGTAAATGAAGTCACTGTCGGGCTCAATAGCACGAAGAACCCTCTGTATTTTATGCTGGGGATGAGAGAAGGGATGGGGGTGGGGGATATATGTTCACACCTTCGCACATGTGTCTTGTGATTCCACACTGACCTTTTCTTATCCACGCAACGCTGATAGAAATATTTAGCCTATCAAATGTAACCCCAACGTTTCCTTTTTTTAGCGAGTGTCTCGGCGTGAACAAAACTATCAGGCTAATCAGCCGGTAAGCCAACGTTTCTCTCTCTCTCTCTCTTTTTTTTTTTTTTTTTTTTAGGGTGAGAGGCTCCGGCCTTCGCTCCCCTGTAGGTGACCTCCTACTCAAGAGGTCTCGTGACGCCCTGACAGCGTGATAAGACCTGTTCCAAAACCAAAACAGCACAACGACATCTGTCACGCGCATGCTTGATTTTGTCCAATCAAACGGAAGCATGATTTCCATCCTGCCAATCACAACGCCTATCTTTCTGATCCCCAAGATGACTGCTCCAAGAACGAAAGGGGAGAGGGATTGCATGAAAGCAAACAACCGAAGATTTAACGACTCATTAAATAAGGCTGGACGACGTGAAAATTAATGCCAGATAAGTCGCGCTGTAAAAATAACGGCTTGTCCCAAATCCCAGACCTCCGTGAGCAGACCACACTCAAGGGAGATTTGTCTTCCGCTCAGAGCGACCTGCTACTAGTTTGTTGCTGTCTTTCACGTATCATCCAAGTATCTTTCAAGTATCTTTCAAGTGTCGATTCGCGAAGCACTGCCGCTGTTCTTAGTAACTACAGTTCTTCTTGGTCTGTATGCATTTGCCGAATTCCTTCCGCTGACTTTCGGATCAGGTAAATTACAGGTGCGTGCTTTTGTTGCCGTGCTAATGTCTCTTTCTCCTTCCCCTTGTTCTGCCCCCTTCCAGCTCCTCTTCCCCCCCCCCGTAACCCCTGTCTTCCTAAATCGATGGCTCGCTAGCTTGCAATTGTACACACGCATTACACAAGTACGAGAGATATCCATTTTCGCTTCTTCCGGTCGTATACACGAGCGATTGCAGGTGCGCATGTACCGACACGCATACAAAACGAAGGAATGCCTGAAGTACCCACGCTCACAAGAAATGAACCTCATGCCTGTGTAGTTGTTGGTATATGCGATAAACACCGCTACAGTTCTGCGTACTCTTACAACTAGTTTCAATATCATTTATTTTCCAATCACCAGATATGACTCACAAACCTGGTGCCACAAAAACGAAAGATTTCTTAAAGCAGCGATATGATCTTAAAATTAACCAGCAACATATTACACTCTTCTAGGAAAAAACCCTGTAAGCTTAGAAATGTCTATCGAAACACTGTAATGGAAGGACGGGAGGAAAAAGCTCCAAACCACAGTGTCTAAGACTGGCAGCTTGTGGATCCTCCTCGCGGGCACCTGTCAGTCTTCTCTCTGTCCTTTCAGCTTGGGGGGGGGGGGTTATTTGACGTTCGGATGGCCAACCGGAAGTGACAACAGACCCAGGGCACGCACGCACGTGTGCAAAAGTTCATGCTAACAGACAGTGACCGAGGCAGGGAATGAAGGGTGGAAAGATGGAAACGGAAGGAGAGATGGGGTGGAGACAAATCGTGAGTGAATAAGATGAAGGATAAGGTCAGTGGTAAATGGGGGTGGGACAGAGAATTACGGGAACGATGAGAAAATTCAGCGTGAAAGATCTGGAGGACAAAGGGCAGACAGTCTCCTTGTCTACGAGCACGTGCGTGTCTTTGAGCATGCGCTCCACTTCGGTGTCGCGTCCGCGTCTGCACACTTCGGTGTGTGCGCATTACGCAGGCGAGTCGGACTTGGCAAAAGGAAGGAGCCTTGCTGGATCGGGACAAGTAGGTAGGAAAAAGCAAACAACGCGTGTAGTGTGTAGTTTGTAGTGTGTTGGGTGCAGTGTGTAGCGTGTAGCGTGTAGTGTTTTAAGGTCCTAAGGCTGTTTGTTCTGTACGTAGGCCTATGTGCTAAGTGCATATTTATGTGTAGGCGTCTGTCTGTATGCACACATGCGGTTTTTGCTTGAGCTAGGAGTGTGCGTGCCTAAGTATGTGTGTGAAAGAGTGCATGGTTGGGTGGATGCGTGTATAGAGGTGTGAAGTGTATATAGGAGATTCTTCTGGAAAAAAGAGGGGGAAGGGGGAGAAAGAGAAAAGGGAAAAGAGAAAGAAAGAAAAAGAACGAAAAAAGAACATTAAAAACAACGAAAACATAAACAGGGAAAGAAAGACAGGAAGTAAAGAAAGAACGGGCGAAAGAAAGAAAGCAAGAAAGATAAACGAACGAACAAAAACAAGAAATGAGAGAGTGGGCACGATGGAGAGGGAAGATAAAGATAGATGGAGGACGCTGAGGTAAGAGGGGATAACGAGGAAGAAAGTGCTGCCAGCCAGTGTCTCCACTTCAGACATGGCCCATTTCACACGTGCTATAAATAACAAAATAAAGTTCCCGTCGAAGCAAACTCTTAGACTGCGAGCGTTCTAATTCTGCTGCCTGCCGTCAGCAAAACATCTCCCTTCCTCCTTCAGATTCCAGCACGTGCCTTTGTCAGGAACGGCCATTTTTATGGTCCAAAGTCTGGTCCACTTTTGTTTTCGTTTACTTTCACCGTTGAACCTTGGAGTTCAGTTCCTTTGTGCAGACCTGGACAATCTTTGAAGCTCCTTGCCCAAACCTGGACAATCCTTACTGGAACTACCATGTTTTTCTATTTGTAGGACAAGACCAGACGCCCAGACGACCGGCAACCCCCCCCCCCCAGACATTAGACACATTAAAAGTAAGGACGTCCTTCTAGCGGCACTCAGTGCTGATCACGCGACAAGTAGTCTTAACGATCTTGACTCCCATTAGCAGCCAGCTAACTTCAAATCACCCACAGCAACGACTGAAAGTCATTGACGGCAACTACAAGATATAACGATGATGTAAATAAGTGGATGGGCAGAGAGAGGGATTTTTTTAATGTACAAGCCGTCGTAAGACAGAAGACTCCTTGAATTTTAAGAGAAGTTTTACGTGCAGAAGGGCCATGCAAAATTTGCCCGAGTATCGTAAAGTGTGCGGCTGACATTTTTTTTGCAGGATATTAAAGATTTCTAGGAATGTCGTACAGCAGCATGAAACTTTTGCTTCGCGGACAAACGTTTTTGTTCCTTGGAGTTTTCCTCATAGATGCTCAACTTTCGGTCCACTGTCATATGTCATGTGTAAGGTGCAGGGGCTGCAGGGAGCGACGAAATCCCATTGCAATCCCTCTGCCATTGACTTGTTTTGACCTACTGGAGCGAAAAAAGCCAGTCAGACACAAAAGTCCCATAAAAATAAAATCTCCCCTTACAAAGCGAAATAACGCTCTTTTCTAACGCTTCTATGCCCTTCCTTATTTTTAAAATTTGATAGGGGATTCTTTCCTCAGGTGGAGAAAGAGTTAAAGGATGACTTTCATTGTTTCATAGATTTTTGAAACATAATCCAAACAGTTAAAACATCTCCCGCGTACATTAAAGTTCCCTATACAGAGAAAACATTTGCTCGCCATTGTAGCATTTGAGCGAGTGCGCGTGTGTATGAGTGCGATACTAAATTTGTTTTACTAGAGGATGTTCTTGGTATTCTTAAAGTAACGCTAACACCACCAGCAGCAAGCATAACACAATAGATCTAAATGCTAGAAGACGAATCTGGTGTCCACGTCTACAAGCAATCTGTCTGGGGACACGCGTAAAACCTCATACAGACGTCGCATGGTACGTGGTTGCGCAGTGTTGCGAAATGGAGAAGATCCACGGCAAACGAGTGCACGATGATTTCGGGTATATCATGCATCGACTATTTATAACAGTGGATTTCTATATTAAATTATCCCTTGTAATACGTCCTGTGAGGGTCGAATTGTGACTGTCCGTTTTTTTTTAAAAAGGTGACTCATGGCAGACGAGCACACGATAACATTTCAGTCACAAAACTTTACAAGGTGCGTACGCAAGTGTCATTTTTGGGGCATATTATACATCAAATACTTATAAAAGTGCGTCCTGATGTTTAAACTATCTTTAAAACCTTTTATTTAAGCCTAAACACGTGGCTTTTGGTGGCTATTCGTGGCTGTTCCTAGTATCCGTGCATCTCGACAGACCAGGATACGATGACATTTCAGACACATACCTTCAAAATTTACGTACCTTTGGGACTTTTCTGGTATATTATGCATCAGAAACTTATAGAAGTATATTTTGATATTAGCTTATCCGTTCTAATACGCGCTATACCGGTCGAATTGTGGCTATTCGGGGTTTCGAAATGGAGTGATACACGGCAGACGAGCAGACGATAACAATGCTGACACAAATATTTAAAATGTACGTACACAAGTGTCGATTTGGGGCATATTGTGCATCAGATACTTCAGAAAGTGCATTCTGATGTTTGATATACCTTTAAAACCTTTTATTTAGTCCAAAAACCATGGCTGTTCGTGGCTGTTCGTGGCTTTTCGGGTTTTCGTATTAGCGGCAGTGGGTGTCGATGTCTTTTCTTCTTCTTTGGAGCAAGAAAAACAGGTGACTGCCGCTTGGAGTAAAATCTTTCTTAAATTTGAAACAAGGGAACTGGACCAAGCTAAGACATGACTTTGTCTTTGTCATGTCTTAGCTTGGTCCAGTTCCCTTGTTTCAAATTCTTCTTTGGACAAATTTGATCCACTCTTTTCTACAAGATTCATCTTTAGGAAAAGTATGTAGAGTATATTCCTTTTCTTGGTAATTTGTACACCCAAACACAGCAAAATAACGATCTTTGCTTTTGCCGAAAGGAAATTTTGTCGCATCTGCGTGGAGGTTCGCTGCCATTTTGTTGTTCAGCGTGTGACGTCACGACCCCAAATGGCGCCTTAATCAGTTTCACGGAAGGCTTTTCGACCGACGCCAGAAAAAAATATATCTAATTAAACAGCCCGAGTTTGAGAAAAAAATATATGGTGACGTTTCTGAAACCCATAGGCTTTATTTTAAGCACCCATATCCAGAGATCCAGTTTATCCTTTAAAGGTTACGATGGGATGCGTGTGAGAACATAATTTCATTAGTGGCTGTTCTGTCCTGTGCATTTAACAACGAAAGGGTTAAGAAGGACAAGTTACCATGCAGCATCTAGAAATTAACCTCCATGGTCAAAGATCCTTATTACTCGCCTGTCATTCTCTCCATACCTCGCTCAGCGTGTCCCCTCCCACGCCCAGCCTTTTCACGGGCGGCTGAACCGAAAACCGCGTTCACCCTCTTCGAGTGCGATCGATTCACGTGGCGTGTCAAGGAGTGCAGAAAAAAATTCCTCCCACTTTTTTTTCGCGTTGCGCAACATCGTTTGCAGTGCCCACCGTTCTTTGTTATAATTAACACGCCCCCTCATCATAGCATCCGCGTGACGTGCGCAAAAGTTCGCGTGACTCGCAGACAAATCTGCACCTCGCAACACGCTCGTCCTAGCCTACACGTCACGCGGGCACAGATGCGTTCAGCGAGGACATCATCCATACCGAGGCGACAGAAAGTGTGATGGATGGCCGCTTACATTATGACAGGGCTGACTCACTTTGGCCCAGGAACGAATTTTTGAAGTTCGTGTAGTTTGCGGAAAGGGGTACAACATTGCCGAACAAGGCCTGCCCCAAAAGGGGTACCACATTGCCGAACAAGGCCTGCCCCAAAAGGGGTACGCTGGGTGCTCAAGCATCCGTCCTCCAAGAGTGAGAGAGAGTGAGAGAGAGAGAGAGATTCGACACTTTCCGCTCTCCACGTTTAGGGCAGAAGAAAGCCAAAGACCAGAATACAGCCAATTAAAAAGAGTGGGGGGTACTCACATAGACGCGCACAGAAACACGTGCAGACACACAAACAAATACGCGCTCAGGCACGCCCGCACACAATGCATGTGCCGCAATGGTATGTTATAAAATCAAGGACTACTCACTGAATTCTAGCTAAGGGGATTACGCGAGTTAACTCGGAGCAGTCTTTATCTGTGTTTTTCCCCTTAATGGTTCTATGTAATTTCGAGACATTGCAGACTATTGAAATCCTGTAGACAGCTGCAGTATGTTGTTCAACTCTAAACACTGCTCCAAGACGGAGCTCTCATGATGCACACATTCCTAGTCGGCGTACTTCGTGACGCAGCTAAAGCTACATAGTCGTGTTTCTTTCCCAAAAGAACCTCGACAGCTGCGGCTGTGGACAGTGGACAGAACTTCCGGTACAAATATGGCTGACGGTATTTTTGCGTTAGAGATCAAGATGTAACGATCGTAAGCCTTAACCGTAACCGTAACCCTAACCCTAACCATACCCCCTCCCCTAACCCCTTTCCCTACCCCTACCTTAGCCCCCACCCCCAAAGAAAATTGTAAAATTTTGTTTTAAAAAAAGTAAAAGGTGAGTGTCGAACGCTGCATCTTCGGCCGCTTAAATCAATGCTTTAACCACTGAGCAGCGGAGTACTTCAGCTACTGAGGTCCGTTTTAACGTCCACCATCTTGAAAACACTGTATTTAACACGAAAGTTCTCTCTGCCGTCCACAGCTGCCATCTTGAAAATACCAGGGACCTGAAAACTCGGAAGTTCTCTCCGCTGTCCACAGCCACAAGTAACTTTGACTTGGGACGCTCTTAAAAAAATCTTTCACCACATGGGAACTCTTTTTTCTCTCAAAGAAATATGGTGGGGTTAAGTTTAGAACTGCTGGAGGGGTTAAATTTCATTACACATCTTAATATTTAAACCATATACAGGTGACGAAAGCAATCAGCCGTTAGATACACATCTGTCAACCTGTTCTCGATGTCACATGCCGGTACAAACCATATTTTTCCAGTGTCGGCGACAGCTAAGCTAAAACGTAGATAAGAAAATAACAGGAATATAACTATAATATTTTTAATAATGATCGCACAACGTCATCACGACATCCAGTCTACAGGTTCAGTGACAGGTTCAGGGACAGGGTCGTTGTATCTTATTCGCGTCTTAGCAGATCTGAACCATGATAGGCTGATTCGTTCAGATCCGAAATACCTGTAGCTTTAAAATGCAAGAATGAAAAAACACCAGGTATTTTACTCAGATTTATGTTATCATGGAACCGTATGTGGCGCCTTTTGCCAAAATATCTGCTTCAAGATGCCGATGACTTTACTAGATGTCTGCCCCAGGTAAATACCTACAGGGACCCAACCCTAAACCGATCGCAAAGCAAGTACACGGACCTAGTGACCCTTCCCAGCATGCACCTGCAAAGGAGGTATTTTATGGTAAAACCCAGCACGTGTTGAAATAGTCTGGAAGTGCAGTGCATATCACGGGGTCATCCAGAGGCTTTTTATTAGCCAAATGTTTATTGCAAGGGAGATATAGTTCAAATTTTCGAGCTGCTGCAATCTTCAGGTCTAAGGGCACTTTGAATCTGGCGAATGTGCGTTCTGGTTCCTGGTTCACAGAACTTGGATGTGTGCATGGTTCTGTGAACTAGGCGCACATTCATTTTGGTTACTGACAATAACAATGACAATGTCAATGTCAATGACAATGATTCTGTATTCGGATAGGGTCGAGCCGAAGTTAGAAAGGCAGTAGTTCATCACGCTTGTGTCGAACAAAGCGGTAAGTGTCAGCTCACACAATGCGACTAAGTCGAACAGAGACCGAAGTAAATCCTAACCTTGCGGTGCGATCTAGTTGTATGGACAGTGATAAATATCAGCTTCACACATTGCGACTGCCTCAAATTATGAAGTCAGTCATTCGGTTGCTATCTGGTCCTTTTCAGCTAGTGTAACGTAACCCCGCTTAATAAAGGGGTTTTTTTTTACCAGTAGGTAGATGTCACCCTTCAACACCTTTAGACTGAAATGTTTAGCACAGGGATAAAGACGTTACGTTTCTATTGAAAGGTCTGCGACGAAACTTTTGTTCAATTTTAATCAAGATATCCACAAAAATTTTCTTTAATGTGATTTTCGCAAGCGTTATTATCTGCACATAAAATTTGATCTAGCTTTTGTGAGCTTCTTGGGGTTTTTTGTTTGGTTTTACTTTTTATTTCTTTACTGGTTTTTTGTCCTGTACTGTTTTTTTTGTCCTGTTCTGGTTTTTTTGTCCTGTTCTGGGTTTTTTTTGTCCTGTTCTGGTTTTTTTTGTCCTGTTCTGGGTTTTTTTGTCCTGTTCTGGGTTTTTTTTTGTTCCCGTGGTGCAGCAGGTAGTTGGAGTAGCAGTCGCTGGCCACAGGTTCGTTTCCATCAGTCGGACCGCGTGGAAACGTCTGAAAGGTTATCTACAGCGCGGCTCGTCGGCTGAAGAATTCCATGTATCAACCGCTGATGTGACAGACAAGTAGAGACGTGACGACAAATGAAACTTCCTACCCCGTTTTTGTTCCTTTTGGGGGGGGGGTCTTCCTCCACACATCTCTTCGTTGGCACGACCACACACAGACGTACACGCACACACAAACACACAAGCACCGACACGCACGTATGCACAGACGAATGCATGAACTTTTGTGCGTAAAATTCCCCCCCCCAACACACACACACACACAACATTAAAAAAATCAGTGCTAAGTACAAGCACTTCGGTATTAAACAAACGTGTGACGGGGTGGGAACTCTATTCGGGTCCACTTTGCCTTCCTTGTCTGCGTACTTCCGACAACCGATTATTTTGTCCTCAAAAACGCTGAAAACCGACCAAAAGTGTGCGTTTGCTTGCGATGTTAATCATACATTTTCGAGCAGTGACTGTAAAGGGCAAATTTTCAGCTGAAGCCTGTTCAACCAAGTACACTCAGTGCCTTTCGTACGAGCATGCCATGCGGGAAGTTGTCGAGACATAAAAATAGTGGGAACAACGAATAAAACACATCATATCCTGGACTCGCCTTGATACTATCCGCGGACACCTGGCCAAACGCTGCTCTCACCAATCTCTGCGTGACAGGTATGTTACTTGGCGCATGACTAAGCCCGGGCTATTATTAGCCTAAGTTCAGGTGCAGGTACGCGTACTGCTAAGCACAAAAAACAGTGTGAAAATGAGTGTTCAACTATTGTCTTTGCATATCCTGAAAGTAAATGCATATCTGATTGAACGCAATAAAATGTAAGAAAAAAGTGTGTGGTGACATCGCAGTGTACTCAGCAGACTCCAATCGTGATCTGACACGAAAAGACAAGGACATAGCAAGGACTCAACACAATCAAGACTCTTTTCGGTGAAGGGCTTTCCTAACCGGATAAATATTCGCCCTAGTTCCTTGAACCTGAACATGTGGGTCCACTAGAGAAACAGGAGGCACATTAGCTCAGTTAAGTAAAAAGGTGAAGGTTTTATGTGAACTACGTATTGAGTGTACGAGACCCCACTTCCCTGTGGGTCAGAATCATAAGGGAGGTGCCCATCCCCCCTACCTCCCCGACCCAAGGGTCAGGTACCCTCAGCCAGGTCCACTGGGGAAAGTGTGGTGCGGCGCACGGGGGTCGAACCATGCAGAACCTTCTGGTTCGGAAGCCAGCGCTCTAGCCGCTCTGCCATCCGCTTCCCCACTCAGTCTAAAGGCCTCGAAACGGGATGTAGATGGTATCCAACCTGTGTCCCTCGCCTGCCGGCAGGCTGACTGGCCCCGGGCGAGTGGCTTGCAGACTGGTCAGGGCGCTAGACGCAGCCATTTGTCTTTCCTCATACCATCGCGATGACCATCTGCTTAGCCTCCCAACAAGCGTTTAAGTCCGGTGTCTGGAGTCGTCCAAATCAACGAGCGCAAATGTACAGTTGCTGGCTTGTGGGCAGACATACATTTCAAGTCTTCTCTACCGTGCTCCACACGCGCGCGAGCACGCACACAGAGAAGGTAAACATACAGATAAAAGAGGCGAGCAGGGGAGATTGGAGAAGGAACTGGAAGACAGGAGCGAAAAGCTACAGAGTATAGAACTTGAGAGACGATGAAAGAAAGTAAAAAGCAAAGAAAGACATAAAAAGGAAATAAAGAAAAAGAAAGAGAAAGAAAGAAGAAAGGAATGAATAAAGAGCGAAAAAGACAACCGTGGAAAGAAACAAGTAAAAAGAGGGGAAAAGGAAAAGAAAAGGGAAAAAGGAGATAGATAAGCATTTAGAGAGAATGAGAACTGATAAAAGTGAAGAAAACTTTGCGAAGGTAATTAGAAGACGTAAACAACATCATTCACATCTTGGTGACAGACGTGCTTAGCGACTGCTGACCTTCAAGAACAAAGGGGAAAAAACAAAAAATTAGAAAGTAAACAAATTAACATTTCTGAAAAGATCTATGTCCTCTTTCGTGGACGCCGTTTTCTCCTCAATAATTTTCGCTATTTTGTCTGTCCCTCCCCTTCCCCCACACACCGAAGACTCTCTTTTTGAGCGTTTTCGCCCTTTGAAACGAATGTCAATAGTCAACTTCCTATTACAAATGATCAGGGCTCGGTTACATGAAGGTACGAATCGCTTGTTCATTCGTAAAGGTGTACGGTAAATACACGTGGCGGAGAAGCTTTACTACCGCTCTTATAACCGGAAGTCCAAATATGATCGCTCATGCAACGCAGTCCTGGCGTCCGCTTGCATGGGCGTTCTTATCGTGTGTCCATATGTAAAGGTGTGCATAAAATACACAGGATGAAAGAGCCTAACGGCCGCTATTATGATCGGAAGAACAGCTACGACGCTTATGCAACCCATCCCACAGCGTTGGTATCTGTCTTAATGTTACGTATGGAAAGAAGATATGCACGGCCATGCCAGGCATGCCAGCTCGGGGCTTCTTAATAGAAAACGTAAAACTCCAGCTGTATTTTAGGATATAAGACGAACTTCACATTAACCGACTGAAAACCATATTCAAAATAGTAAATTGGACCTTACACCCTCACACTATCTTGGCAAGAGGGATTAAGGGAGCAGAGAAACAGAGACGAGAGGGAGAGAGAGAGAGAGAGGCAGGCAGGCAGATAGAAAGGAAAAATACCAGATGTGTGCGTTTTTTTGGAAAGGTAAATTGAAAAGTTTCTAGTACTGTGTGTGGTGCGTTTCCCGACAGTAAGATATTCAAATCGCTTGCTAAGGCTGAGGTTTCTCTATCAGTTCGACTGGAATCAAATCTTTCTGGGTAACTCGCTTGAAGCTTGCCTTGCGCAAGAAGCTGCGTGCTGTCTACATTTTGCATCAGCTGGAAGTGCGTGGATGCTAACACTAGCCACGTTTTCTCATTTGTTTCGTGGTCATCCTCATCATCGTCAACTATCCTCCAAAACTAAGTTTGAAGGTCAGGCGTCTGCCATCGCTCTGTCCCGCTAGAAGTTGTGTGATTCCGAGTGGAGTATCGCTCTTTGCCTGGGCTTCTGAAAGCACGTGTGTTCACCACGTGTGTCCCAGTCAGTCTAGTGCTACGTGTGTCCCAGTCAGTCTAGTGCTACGTGTGTCCCAGTCAGTCTAGTGCTACGTGTGTCCCAGTCAGTCTAGTGCTACGTGTGTCCCAGTCAGTCTAGTGCTACGTGTGTCTCAGTCAGTCTAGTGCTACGTGTGTCTCAGTCAGTCTAGTGCTACGTGTGTCTCAGTCAGTCTAGTGCTACGTGTGTCTCAGTCAGTCTAGTGCTACGTGTGTCTCAGTCAGTC
>SMGT01002688.1:182139-197572 GCA_004794575.1 Lanistes nyassanus
GTCAGTCTAGTGCTACGTGTGTCTCAGTCAGTCTAGTGCTACGTGTGTCTCAGTCAGTCTAGTGCTACGTGTGTCTCGCCTTTCTCTGTCTGTCCTGTCTGTCTCTTTCTGTCCTGTCTTTCTCTTTCTGTCCCGCATTTCTCTGTCTGTCCCGCCTTTCGCTGTCTTTTAATCTTCGTGTTTCGTAAAGTTGCTCCAGGCTGGTAAAGCGAGTTCCACCTCTTGACGTTTTTTCAATCTTGTGATAGAGCTATTTCTTACAGAGTTATTTCTGTAGGCGATGTTGACTGTATCTCTTAGATATCTGTTTCTCCACCATTACACTACACTACACGCACACACAATACCAGACAAAAGCGCACCAAACACGCACGCATAGACGCACGAACTCACGCACATCTAACCATGCACACACACACACACATACACACACACTTGCACATGCAAGCGCCCGCACATATGCACATGGAAAATCCTCAAAGAACACATTGTCTGATTTGTCAAGTCTTCGCGGGTAATACTAAAAACTTTGGCAGCCTTCAAGGGGATAAAATATGTAGTGAAATATCGCGTTCTCTTCCCAAATAGTTTATGATCTGAGCTGCTTTGAAGTTTGGCTTTGTATTTCTTTTTATGCTATTTAAAAAAAGCCGTCCTTGACCGTGTAAGTACACCACCGATATGAAGACACCAACCGTCTAAAGACGGACAAGCATGCCGAGAAAAAGTTTCGTACGTAACGGCACATCTTCTAGCATACAGTAACCGGTTCGCATCTCTAACGTCAAAGCTGCTTAAAGATGACTGAAACATCCAAACGCACATAATATTGTACCATGCAGACTTCAGATCGTTCTTGCCCCCACCTGGCACTCCAGGTTCAACGTTTTATTAACGTTCTACACACACTGTCCTGGAGGTGCTACTGGTCAGTAACGTCAAAAATATTAACGTATTGTCATACTTCGTAAGTCATATAAGCGTCTGCTGTTTTTATTTATAAATCAGAATTTATCTATTTTCAATTATCAGCGTGGTAATTTCCTCATAATTTCTCAAAGCGAATTCATTATTATTTTTGTTATGACTTCAAACTGCATTCTACATCACCAGGCGGATGAGGTAATTCATACGTGCTTGCTATCGGGTTCAGCCCATAGGTGCAGTATCTATGGTACAGCTCCAACTTACTCTCTTGGACTGGATTGGAGACATTTGAATAAAATTTAAAATTGTCCTTTCTTTGATCACGCAATTAGAATCTGATGTTTTAAAAAGAAATACTGTGTGTCTTCGCCTTAAAAATACTCTTGACCTGGATTATAGACATACAAATCACGATAAATATTTTGAAATTGTTTTATTCTTATCAAAGAATAATAATATAAGACTTTCAGAAATACCAGTTTGATAGTATGAATAAATTTCTGTTTAAATTTATCTTTAAGCATATAAGCTCCTAAATGTTTTGTAAGTAATTAGTTCCCAATGTTTCTATCAAACCCTGAATCATGTCGAGCTTCTGATATAATGGATGAAAAGAAGAAACCATTTCCTATTCTTCGCTGCGATGTTTTCTTTTCCGCATCCTTCTGTTACTCATTTTTTAAATTTCTTTTCTTTTCCTTCTCATCCTTCTCACTATCATCCCTATTATCGTCATCGCCATGAAAGTGATGAAAACACTTTAAGAGAAGCACTTTGTTTCCTTCATTTCAATTGATTAACAAACAGCTGATGACATAGGAACTAGACTGTTTAGTTCATGTAATCCGGGAATAGCACCTGGTAGGGTTTTTTCCTGAACTATTTTCTACCCTTGAAAACCCTCGCACGCTTACAGAGCAACACACAAAGCACACACGTAGATATGCAGAGACAGAATCAACAAAAGAGAAGAGAAAGACAGGAAGAGAGGCAGATAGAGAGAAGAAGAAAGAGCAAAATATTGATCGAGAGATGAAACGGGAGAAGGAAACAGACAGACAGGACAGGACAGGACCGGGCAGAAAATATTTTGAGAGAAAAAAACAAACATTCGACCGACAGACAGTCAGAGAGAGAGAGAGAGGGAGGAAAAGACACATGCACCAAAATAATTAAGATGCTGTTGAAAACCTGGCTTGCTGAACGCAAAAAGTGCAAAACAAAGGCCTTGATGTAGGGGAATCCCCTTCCCGAAACAGACCTATTTAGCGTTGGTTTTCTGGCCGCCCATTGGTCAACAGGTGACCTTGAAAAAAAAGGTCGCAGCCAGACGAAAGCGGTAACTGCCAGGTTAACGCCGCTGTCACGCAGAAACATGACACATCACTCTGTCCACGTAGAATACATCTAAGCAAATTCTTGCTGTCCGCATGGAATACACGCAAGCAAACCCTTGCTGTCTGCGTAGAATATACGCAAGCAAACCCTTGCTGTCCGCGTAGCATACACGTAAGCAAACCCTTGCTGTCCGTGTAGAATACATATATGAAATGATGAGGGGATGTGGGGGTGGGGAAGAGGGGGGGGGGGTGGGCGAATTAACGTTTCGTGTTGTAAACTGTCCGTTGTAAAATGCAATGATTTGTAGAATTCTTGCCTTATGATCGGCGATTTAAGTTGTTTTCTCTTGCGAGTATCGCTTTCCATTTCCACCTTGTCTTGCTTCCCCCTCCTTCCAAGATGTGCAAGCGAGTGCCTGCGTCCGCGCGCGCACTCGTATGTGTGTGTGTGTGTGCTAATTTGTTTGAAAATCTTAATTAGCACCTTAGCCTGCCCGACGCGTGCTAAATCAACTTCTTGTCGGTTTTGTAATTATTTTTCACTGAGTGAAAAGAGTTAACGTGTGTGCAGTTACTTTCCTCTTTGTGGGTATATACTGCGTTGTTTTTCACCGTGTGAAGATGTATGGGTGCGTTCCATTGCCTCCTTCTTTGTAGCTGCATGTGTTTGTTTTGTTTTTCACTTCTGGTGTGAAGACGTATATGTGTGAAGATGCCTCCATATTTATATCTATATATGATTGCTCACGCCTGGGCCTTTTTCTGCGCATGTGCACTTCCCATTTACTCTAGACGATTCGGAAGGTAGTATGTCACAGGACACGTGACCCATGTTAGTATACCGTGCGTGCGCAAAGTCTAACATCTATCATCCAAGCCAGGCCTTGACTTGTGCTGAGGACAGGTTTTTTAGCGTCGAACTTCAGGTATGGGACTCACGCAAAGACTGGTCTGACACACTTACCGCAAACAGATGGGCTTCTCAACGCAAGCAGAAAGTCTCCCTTAACAGGCACCCCCACCGACGCACTTCACGCAGAATAAGTCATCCCAGAACATTTTCCTCTACAGTGGATACTGTGTATGCAACTTCAAATACAACAAAATGCTTACTAGATTAAACTGCATTGAGTTAATTTGGTATCAGCTGTACAGCACGATAATTTTAAATACTTGAGACTTGGTCTTAGGACAAGTCGAGGGCTTAAAGCTGCTGAAAACTGCTTGATGGGATTTCCTTTCACTGACAAAAATGCGGCTAAAATAAAGGTTATCAGTTAAACGCTTTGTTGACTCTGCTGACAACCGAGCTGGTCATTTTTCTTCTCAGCTTTCAAATAAATCTGAAAATGGTTTAAGACGACTTCGTTGAATGTGATAAGGAGGCACGTTAGCACAAATTTTCATCGCTTCCTGCAACCTACACAAACATGTAAATTCCTCATGACGAATTACGTGCCTTAGAATTTTTCAAAAAATTACGAACAAGCGTTCTAGTTCGCCAAACACGGTAAAGCCTATAGCCATGTGTACGGCGAAGTTTAGCGAACTAGGATTTACATTACTATACATATGACTATACATATGACTATACATATGGCCAGCTTTGGCGAACTAGAATGCACCTTTCGTATTTATAGCCCACGACCGCCGCTCAGTTACAACCGAAAGAGCAGACACCAGCGCAGCTCAGTGCTGGCTCCTGTCTCGTCTAAGGAAACTATGGTCGTAGCTAAAGCCCTTTTCATAAACAGACCTCAGACAAAACAAATTCTGATCCCGCTTTTCGGCTGCCTGTTCATCACGCATGACTGTGAGCGTGCGAGTGTGTAATTGTGTGCGTGCGGGTGTGTAATTGTGCATGCGTGCGATTTTTTGGGCACCTGCGTGTGCGTGTGTGTGATTGCGTCCTGCAGAAGATACGTTCAGCTCACTTGCCTGATGTGTGGATGACATCCCCGGCCTACAGTTGGTTCGTAGGAAAATATGCCACTGAGCATGCCAGAAGATTCTAGGATCCTGCTTCCACTCTCCTGTCCACTCTTTACTGTCAAGGGGAAAGCACACAGATTTGATCCGATCTAGATGACAATTAGGACATTTTTTAAAGTTTGTCTTATTTAACCATCCTGTGACTCACGCACAGTCCAGAAAGAGAGGCAGGTCAGAGGAGTTCACTGAAGAACAATGACCAGGGGAGATTACTCTATCTGACGTTATTTGAGCTTTAGTGGGGGCTCTGGTATTTGTGTCGTTAAAGGGATTCATCTTCTTTCTAAGACTAGGAACAAATCTTTTCTGTCAATCCCCTGAGCCTTTTGGTACAGTTTCTGGCCTAAAACTGTACATCAACAGATCCTGTGCACGTTAGGCTGAAAATGTGCATACACATATATTTAATTTTGAGCGAAGATTGATGGCAGTTGGATAGCACTGAATTTCCAGAGGGGGTATCATTTTTACATTTCTGCTGCCATTTGACCTGCCGTATATCTTTGGCAGAGTTGCTGATCCTACTCCCCTCCCCCAGCCTTCCTCCGCACCGCTGCAATGCCAGACACACATCCACGACGTGCAGGGGAGGGGGTCTGGAGAGTTCTGCGCGCAGAGCAGCGGACTAGCTTGTCCATGCTGCTGCCTCGAATCCAGGCCGAAGTGGCCAAGGATTATTTCCTGGAGTTAAACATTGTGCAGACTCCATTCGGCCCCCCTCTCCCCCCCCCCACCATTAAACTGCCTCAGCGCACTGGCCATCTTACTGCAGCTATCAGTCTGGTGTTTCTTTCAGTGTATAGTTTAGTAATATTACCCCACTTCCCCACAGTGCGGAATCACTGTGAGGTGGCAGCACCGTCCCTCTAAAATTACTTGCTTAACAAAGGACGTCTCAAAAACATGGGTCACAGGTCAAAAGAGGTTGAGATCACGATGTCATGAAGCAATTAAAAAATAGTTTTGATGCGAAATGTAAAGCTTTGGTCCCAAAGTGTATTCATACTCATTCATAATTTTTACTGATGGGTTTACAAGTTTCTCATGTCATCATTACACAAATATCCCAACATAGTATTGGTGTAGTCTAGCTAGTCAGTAAACATACAGCTTTATACCTACATATATGTGGGGCGCGCATGTGTGCGTGTGTGTGCGCGCGCGGTATTAACAAGAATATACTGCCACTGACGATTAGGATGGTGGTGATAAGAATGAGGAAATCCATCCGATCATTCGAAATAACAAATGCAAATCAGTTTTCCGCCCTCCCTCCCCTCAAAAATGTTAGAAAATATCCATCACTAGGAAAACCTTCACCTTGGCTAGCAGAAAAAAGGGGAAGAAAACAACAATAAAACTAAATTTTGTGTGTCCTTCAAGTGTTTCCCACTACTCAGTCACCTCACTCGATCAGCCACCCTCCCCCCTTGGGCTCTCCCTCCCGCCCCTTTGTGAGCACGTAACCCCCTCCAGCGTCATCGTTTGGTATCCGTTGATTTATCTCGCATGTTTTTCTCACCTCTTCGCACTACACCATGAAAACTGCTCGCGTGCGTAATTGTGACGCAAATGCTTTAGTGAAATGTTTAGTCCTCGCAGTTATTATCGCCGTGTGCCGCGCTCGCTGTCAGCGGTGCTATCGTCATGTCTGTGAAATTACCACACCAGTCGCGGTCACAACTGTCCAGGCTGGCCTGCCCCGCTCCCCTATCCTTGGCCATTTCTTTGTAAGTGCGACCGGCGACGGAGTATGCACTCAGATTACTTGACTTTTCAACACGAACGACGACGACGACGACGATGATGATGATGATGATGATGATGATGCAGGACCTACGTGACTCCAACTACCAAGCACATGCACAGTAGATACCAAATTAAAATCCGATGGCTATTGATACATCAGATTTTGGGCCCGCGCCTGAGACTTAATTAGAGGACCCTCCGCAATAGTCTCGAGCGCGCAAGACTGATAGGGCAAAGGTCAAGAGGAGCGTATGTTGACGATGGAAGGGACTGGCTCCATGGAAAAACAAAAATCCTAAGAGAGAGAGAGAGGAAAAAAATTCCCTGAAGGACGTGTGTCATAGAAAAATGTTTCGAGATGGCGGTGGGGTGGGGGTTAGGAGAAACAAAAAAAGGGTCGGCCAAGGGGGTGGGGGGACTGTGACAAGGATCTATGAGGACAAGAGGGAACTTGAAACTAAGGGAAGGTAGAGGCGGAAAGGCTCAGGGAAAGAATACTGGATTTATCACCTTGGCAAGTTTGATTACAGAGTGTCAACGACGCCGAGGAAGTGTTCCGTGCAGTTTTCAGGGAGTCGAAATATGTAGCAATAACAGTAGTAACTGGAATCGTCAGGGTGCTGACCATCTACATGATTGGTCGACTTTCTGTACCCACCTTCTCTCTCTCCACACACACACACAGCTGGACCTCAGACATGCATCCAGAAAAAGGGGGAGGGGCGGGAAAAAGAACCAAGCAGAACCTATATCGAATCGACACTTTGACAAATGTGGGCATGAACAGAGCGCAGCAGCGCACTTACTAGTCAAAATGTCACGTGCTTATTGTGCGCGGACAAGGACAAGCGCTGACGAACAAAGTCGCGAAGGGAGAGCAGGGGAAGGATAGTGTCTGATGGGGGCGTGTTGTTGCTGTTGCTGTCTTTAAAATACTTAGCAGTAAACATTCCTGAAGTAAGGAAGCAGAGTTTATTTTGGTTCATAAATCTGTTAGTTTGCTGTAATTACAGACTTTTCACAGATCATGCGGTGTTGATGTGTTGATATTTGGTTTCTGGTAGTTTGTCACAGTTCTAAAGTTTTGTAAGTGCAGATGTTCACAGCTAACCTTCCCTCGGCTGTCACCGAGAGCATGACCTTGAAATAACTTGGGGGGGGGGGTATTGGTCTTTCCGTACGTCTGAAAGAAATTGCCCTAAAAGACATGCGAAAAAACCGTTTGTGGGATGGAAATCTGCTTGTGGTGACGTTCTTGGTGTCCTTGTCTTGGCAGCTGTTGTTGATGGGTATTGGGCAGTCTGTGGCGCCCAGCGCTCGCTGATTGATGTCACCACGTAACACTGCTGCTGCCGTTTAGCTCTGCAACGCCGCTGTACTGTCTGCACGTGTAGCCCTCGGCTAAAAATAGAACCACACCAGACAGCTTTTGCAGAGGCATTCATGCTCGTATTGACACACACACATCAGGGGTCCCCAGATTTAAACAAAATGCATGCAGTGCCAGTCGCAGAACTTCTTATATGCAGCTACAAACCCTTTTGCAAGTTAAAAGCCAGGTGGTACCACAGTGGCGGACTAAAGCTAGTTTAGTCTCAGCTGCAGCTATATGTACCGCAGGATTTAACCATCTTTCAACAGAGTTCCCCAAACCTTTTACGATCCTTCAATATCACCGCGTGAAAATGTCCAGAGTTTTGCAATTTGCGCCAAATAAACTTTGAAGCATACATTTTTCAGCGGTAGTACACTCACTTCTTTTACAAAGGCAAATTTCTAGCGCTTGTACATACTCCTCTGAAAAAAAGGCATAAGTACAGCCAAATGTTTCATTTGTTCTCAAAAATGCTATAACAAGTTTGGAATATCTGATTTTCTTCAACGTATTAAACACAGAATTACACAGACATGTATATCCTGCAAACATCATTTTAAAAAAAACTGAAGCAATTCTTTCTTTGGCCTGTACTATAATGTGGCATGTTCTACTTTCCAAACTTTTGTAGACTTTCAGGTTTTCTCTTCAGGATCGAAGTGTCTTCTAAATACGTAGAGTTGAAGAAACTAAGGAAAGCCGCTGCAGCTTTATGCGCGCTATCCTTTAATTATTCCAAGATTTATAGAGGGCTTTTGTCGCACGCAGCACGTCACCAACAGGCATCGACACTCTCGTCTGCGTAGTCGTCTGTCAAGAAAATGAAACTTACGACGCCAGCTCCGTGAAGTCTTTGTCTAGACGGAACACCAGTCGATACCGCAAGAAACCTGAGCTTCTTCCCACAAAAGTTAACTAACTTTAGGATTAACTAATTTACATAAAAATAGGGCGGGGGCACTTGCCGTTCAGACTTTTAAAAAACTGGGCACAAAAAGTGTTAAAACCCACAGTATTTTATGACACAGATTGCAGTCATGAAGGCCTGTTTATAGTGCACCTGGTGGATAGAAAAATAATAGTAAATAAAAATTCTAATCGTTTTAAAAAGTAATATTTAATTCTGCAATATCGGAAGTAAATAAAGCCACCGTGTGAAGCGGCATTTTCAGAGGTAAACAAAGTCAAACTCCGTATGTGATCTTACATTTTTAGATTTCAGTCAAAAAATAGGTACACGAGGCAGTATTTTTACAGGGTATCGAACCACCCTGCAGAAACGCCATCGGGTTCGGAGACGAGGGCTCTAACCAGTCGTAATCAGCGAAGCGTCGCAAACTTTGTGGCAATTAGATCACCCACTTCCTGAACTTAATACTTCGCGAAAAATGATCAAGGTGACAAACCTTTGCACTACGGAAGGATATTTCCCATCGGTGTTCATGGGATAGATAATAGTTTCCAATAAAACACAGCCAGATAATTCCGATCTGTAACCAGCTAACCATAAGGTAAGTAATCGCTCACAACGCCAGTTCCTAATATTACTAGACAAGAACACATAGAATAATATTACTTGACAATGACACACTGTAAACAGGAAGTGTTCAAGTTAAAACATTTATTTTGTTACGGAAACAGAAAGCATTTTAATTGAACTAGAACGCTTGGTGCTAAACTA
Source organism: Lanistes nyassanus (assembly GCA_004794575.1). Taxonomy (NCBI): domain Eukaryota; kingdom Metazoa; phylum Mollusca; class Gastropoda; order Architaenioglossa; family Ampullariidae; genus Lanistes; species Lanistes nyassanus. The sequence goes on from SMGT01002688.1 coordinate 191,204, forward strand.
CATGTAGTGTAAAAGTTGTTCTGGTCCGCGTTCTCTAAAGTGTTCAAGTGGCTGGAAAATGTATAAATGGTGTTCTGATAATGTGCCAGCAGCAAGTGTTCAGCCAAGCAGGGGCTTTCTAAGAACACTCAGAACAAATGTTGCACATATCTTACATACTATTTACACATACGGCACATATTTTCACCTGCTTCACCACCTTTACATGTAAATAGTGTTAAAATTTTTTATAGTGTATAGAATAATATTACTTGACAATGACACTTATTACTTGACGATGACACAAATATCACTTGACAAAAGCACTTATACGTGTTACTTGTCAATGACGCTTATTATTTTATGAAACTGATGATTACTTAACGAATACACTTATATTAGTATTATTTGGCGATGATACTTATTACTTGGTGACACTTATAAATATTACCTAAAGAATACTTTTCTAAATATCATTTCACGATGAGATTTACAAGTATTATTTGATAATGACGCGTTTAATATTACCTGACGGTCACACTTACAAGTATAACTGGACTATGAAACTTACATATGTCTTATGTCCCTTAGTTCTGTTCCAGCGTACGAAAACCTGGTTTGGGACCATTGAACACCATGTTCGCGTGATTCTCACAAAGTACTCGAGGTTTGGCTGATTAAGAACGCCGTTTTCTAAGCCGTAGGTCGAGGTCGTTTGTTCTTAATTGGTTTGTCTTAAAAAGAACGGACTGAACCGCCGAAAATCAACCAAGAGGTGAGGGAAATCAGTCCAAAATCTAGACGGACAGCCAGACAGCTGAAACGAAACGTGGACGGGGGATGTATGGTTAGAATTCGAACGCATCAGGTCCCCGCACTTTGTGCTCTTTGCTGCCCTAGCACCGTACTCACTGAACCGTACTGCCTACACACCTTTTTGACCTCGTCTCCATCACCGCGGATGACGTCAGGGCAGCGCTTGCCCTTGACCTCTGTTTTCAAGGACACGAGAACTGTCAGACCTGACGTTATGGGGAAACACAAGTTTATGGACGTGGACGAACGCAACGGCGCCGCGCGGATTTTGTTTTAATCAGTAGCACTGGGTGCAGGTTCTGGTCCAGTGACTTTTGTGACGTCACCAATAACAGGACGCTGCCTGCAGGCGTCCGTAGTCACGTGACATGACTAAGATGTACTTGACGCAGGATGAAAAAGGTCGAGTCATGCGAGGGCGTGGTAATGTAGCTCTCTGGCCGTGACGTCATGCACGGTCGTAAAGGAGAAGGGAGTAGATGAGGTGAGTAGGACTCGAGCGTCACATCAGGCTGGATGACAGCCAAGTCCGCTCGTAAAAATGATGGCCAGAAGCAGAAACAACGTTCACTTAATACACACACGGTGAAACCGAGCGTGGGGTGGGGGGGTGGAGGGTGGTGTACTGTGCGTCTGCTATGGCGAGTGAGTGAGTGAGTGAGTGAGTGAGTGAGTGAGTGAGTGAGTGAGTGAGTGAGTGAGTGAGTGAGTGAGTGAGTGAGTGAGTGAGTGAGTGCAAACACACACAAACACACAGACACACGTGTGCGCCCGCGCGCGGGCATAAATACAAACAGAAACACACAGGTTCTAGTGAACTTTCTCCTTTCGCCCTTGTCTCTTCCCACCAGACGATACCATAAACAGATTTTTCCCTCGTCCGTGGAATAAAAACGTGGGGCATCCTCTATACTTCACCCGCTATTTAACAACTGTATAATAAGCTATTGTTTATACCAGGTTATGTGTAACCTCGGGCGACAGAGTGAATGAGTGCATAAAGCTAGTGGGGTTTTTCTTGCAGGGAGGACAGGTGGACGGAGAGATGGAGCGGTTGAAGGTGGAAGGTGGATGTAACTTCAAGATTATTTTGTGCATATATAAATTCAATACTTAAGACTAGCTTGACTAGCATCAAAACTGTTAAGCTTTCAAGATATAACTAGGCGTTTTCAGTCATGAAGCGGTTAAGGTAAGTTTTTCGTTCTATTTGGTTTCGTGGCACAGCCCCTGCAAATAACATCCCATGGCAAGAGGAAGAAATCAAATACTCCCCCTCCCCCCATCTCACATTCAAAACATATTGAATATTAACCAGATGCGGAATTTCAAACCGAATTTTCACTATTACAGATTTATGAGACCAGCAAATAATAATCACTGCCTACAAAACAAATTGTGTTTTAATGTTTCGCTTTGCGTCACCAAGTGTCTTTCTTAACAGGACAAATGGAGGTCTGAGATCTAGGAAAGGAAGATTCGTCCAGTAAAGAAAGGTCTTAACGAAAAATTGAAGTCTACGCTTATGTACAGTTATCGCTGTACTTTAGTTCACTGTGAAAGGAAATCCCACAAACCTGTGATAAATGGAAAACTTGTGTGAAAATCTCTGGTTTCTGCTGGCTCATACTTTGCCTTATAGTGTCTGGTTTCTGCTGGCTCTGTTCTCAAAGTGCAAGGATGCGTATATCTGTGTGTGTGTATGTGTGTGTGCGTCTGTGTGTGCGTGCGTGTATGCGTGTGTGTGTGTGTGTGTCTGTGTGTATGTGTATGTGTGTGTGCTTGTGTGTGCGTGTGTATGTGTGTGCGTGTGTGCGTGCTTGTGTGCGTGCTTGCGTGCGTGCGTGTGTAAAGTAAGTGGGTTTCCGTTTGTGGATAAGCGCCCATTGGTTACAAGAGGGTTGCTAAGATACTGAAACTCTGATCCAGTTCTCGCCATACATTCTTCTTACACTGTCCTCCCGTCTCTCCACCCGTACTGACTTCCTGCCCCCACCTGCAGCAGACTGCTCGTGAAACATGGCTGGACGAAGATGTGAGAGCTCGGGAGATGGTCGTGACTTCCTGCTTCACAAGACTATTGTTGACGACAACCATGGCCAGGAGGTGTGAGCTGTTCAGCGCGGAAGCGTCAGTCGGGCTGTGCTTTAAAGGCAATGCGGCAGCCAGGCTTGGCAAGTCCGAGTGATATCAAAGATGGCAGCAGAAAAGAGATATTGGCTATTTTTAATTTAATAAACTCAGCCACTGAGATGGGATGACAAAACCTTTTGAGGGTCCCCAAAGCATGTGCGCGTGTGTTGACTGCAGGCTGAGACGCCCGCGCATACTCTGCACGTGCATGAGACGAGGTTAGCAAGAGACTGGGTGACAAACGACGTGCAAGCCTGCGCGTGTGTGACCGATCAATGCTCGCGCCTGACTTGGTCACGCTTTCTCGCCACTGCACCCCCAAGTCGTGTTAATACGCCGCAGAAGATGCTGACAAAAAGCCTTACAATTTCTACAAACATATGCCAACGGACAAGTCTTTGGCGTCCTGTAGGGGGATCACTGCTTTCTTCTAGACAGTCGCACGATAGACGAACTAGATTCTGACTGGACGCCAGGCAACAGATTTACTTAGCAGAGAACAAAGATCTTTGAAATGAACCTCTCTGTCAAACGAAGTAAAACGGCACATACTATACCTAAGTCGTACTTAAGTTACAGCGAAGTCGAAGTTAGAAGAGCGTCAGTCTCTAAACTCGCCATGACATGCAGTATCTTTCCCGTAACACTAGAATGTCTAGACATTTCGGAAAGAGCGTGGGGGGGGGGGGGGGGGGGGTAAAGAAAGGGGAGATATTCACTCCCCCCCCCACCACCACCATCGCTCGATCGCATGCGAGATAACAAGGTGGCGGATAATTAATCCGGTAGGTTAAGCTCTGTGCTTATGGTTTTAGAAGCCTATAATTTATATTTCTATTAATTATATGTTATTTTATTGTTAGAAGAACCAAAGCTACAACCCCAGTGATGTCTGTGTGAGGTTTGTATAAGAGCTGCAAGTACGGAGCCTTTCTCTCTCTCTCTCTCTCACATATCCTCACGTGCGCGTGAGTGCGTGTGCGCGGGCATGCAAAAGGCTTGTGTATATGCCTGCGGATGTGGAGCGCGCGTGTAATCCAGACAAGACATTCTGCCTGTACTCGCAAGCATCTGTTCACTCAACACTTATAGATTGTCCAGACATTGTAATTACTCCCAGGAGAAAATTCTGTTAGATGGATGATCTACTGACATCAGTAAACAGAATACTAGTTAACAGACACTAATCACCAGTCGATTACCACGCTTAGAGTCTTCTCTTATGTTGCTGTACCTAGTGCATAGAAAGGAAAAGAACAGTAATAACCCCGAAGAGGATAGAAAAGAAAAGAGAGGAAAAGAAAAGAAAAAAGATAAGAAAAAAGACAAAAGAAAAAATACGAAACAGAGAAAGGAATGCTCGACATACAATGTTGACATGGTGTCAGACTGCTAATCAGACAGTCTGATAGCACACATGGCGGAGGGGATTTTTTTCGCCCTCGACTATCGATTTAGAGATCCTGTGGAAAGGCGGCATACACCCAGAGGCATGCAAGGTGCTTAGTGGGGAATCAAGGCAAGACGGTCTGGTGTGTTCAAGATGTGAGCGAGTCGGTTTGTTGTGACAGAACTTTCCTTAAGATTACCAGATTCATCATACTAAAGCATATTTGCAGACTTAACTGCTGTTCTAGCTTTAGACTTCCATAAACTACAGATCGTTACCTTTTCGTTCACACACTGACTTGTCTCGTGGCTGGAGGATAGACAAACATTCAGAGCTGCCTACTGATTTTCGAAACTGTACCTATCCGGGGGTAATTCGGAATCTTGGGTGAGGATGGGGTGGGCGGGTACTGTGCATAAGTCCCGAATTGACTATAATTATCCATACGAATATCCATGGAAGCCAGCCCAGGACAATAGGCAGCTGCCGATATTAAGTACATATTCGTGTGTCTTTAATAAACGCACGACGTTGGCTGTTTGAAGTGTCTGAGGCTTTTTATATTTAAAAAAAAGTTGTCGTGCTTCAGATTAATCAGGGTCCCTTCCGACCCCAAATCTGACCTTGATCCCACTGCTTCCCATCCGATTTATTCATGTTCAGTTTATGGGGACCTTATGCTTTTGTTCATATTGATGAGGTCGCTTGTTTGTCTTTCCCTGTCTCGCTATGCTTCATATTGTTTTCTATTTGTTTTATGCTGTTTTGTCTTGTCTTGCGTTTTCTATGCCGAGGAGGATCTGTGGCTGTTTGGTGGGGGGGGGGGAAACAGCGGTGCCCTTCGAACAGTTTACGCCTCCAGAAGGAAGTACAATCTCAACCCACGACCAGAGCCCAACGTGCAGCTGTTACGCGACTGGTCTGCCTTTTTTGTGAGAGTGCAGCTATGTCAAATATTTAAGAGAAAATATACTTTCACGCGTCTAAAAGTATCATGCAGTCATGCACGCGCATTTAGACCCAGTCCTGGATACAGTAACATCAAAAGGTTTAAAGCAGAGCCTCTTCTCGTGTCTCAGGTAAAATGTCCTCTCTTTCTAGAACAGTGCTAGACAATGCGAGGTTCAGGTAGAAGTGTGACGTCTGGCATCGCTAGCGTTTGTGTGTGAACCTGTGAATACTTCAACATTGTCAGAGAACAAGGGAGGAAGTGCCCACATCTTGCTTCACGCCCAGTGACCCGGGCTCTTACGTTAATGCACTAATCCTGTAGTACCGCGTCTAGGCCCAAGACGAGCCACAACTCATGTCTCTCATTCAGCGCGCAGACGTGACACAATTTTCTCCCGCCGCGCCTGATTGGTCAACCGTCCAGCCCCTTGCAGCCAGTCAGGTGAGAGAAGAAAGACGGAAGTACGGCACAGAATGAATGATGACATGGAGGGGCTAGCTGTCCTGACGCTTGCATGCCTTCACCGTGCGAGTGTGCGCGTCTTTGCATGTGTGCGTGCGCGAGCGTGAGTGTGCTGCTTCATTCGCTGTGTTCACGCGCACTGGTGCATGCATGTAAGTGTTTAGTGAAGTCACGATGCACGGGTTTTCTTTTTCTTTGGTTTTTGTTGGTTTTTTGGTTTGTTTTTGTTTATAAATTAGGTTCCAGACTTTTGTATTTGGTGGTGGTGGCGTCGTCGTCGTCGATGATGATGATGACGACGACGAAGACGATAATGATGTCTTACGCTTCACGTCTGACATGTTTAGCCGGCTGCCGTGCTGGGGGGTCGTACTCAAATACGCCATTTGGCGTAAGGCATGAAGGTTTAAAATGATTGTACTGAGGGAAGTCAGAGCACCCAAGTGTCTGAAATAGGAGAGTAGACAGACAAACAGTCGGGCAGACGGACGGATGGACAGACAGACAGACAAAGAACATCATCGCGGCATAAACATAAAACCTAGCTGCAGTTTTACTTATCTTTTCAATTGAACTTTGAAGCTGTGCAACCACCTCGGACAAACTGGAAAGCATTTGAAGAGGATGCAGTAGCCTC
>SMGT01002688.1:201621-233160 GCA_004794575.1 Lanistes nyassanus
TACACCTGTCAAAACAGTATGTTAGCTGACATCGCACATGGGGACAAGTACACCTGTTAAAACAGTATGTTAGCTGACATCGCACATGGGGACAAGTACACCTGTTAAAACAGTATGTTAGCTGACATCACACATGGGGACAAGTACACCCGTTAAAACAGTATGTTAGCTGACATCACACACGGGGACAAGGAAAGCCCGTTAAAACAGTTAGCTGTCATGTGCCCATGTGCCCTGGTTGACTTTATTTCATGAGATACAGTTTGAATCTTCTTCCTGCTGTTGATGTTTTCCCACAGTCATATCGTTGTCATAATCGTTCACTCACAAAGCAACCCCGCAAACGCGGAGACCTGCTTGTCGCATGGGCAGCTGGCACGTACGCGCAAGCTGCGTTTGTTGCCAGTGAGACGCACAGCGCGGGGGACAGTGAACTGCCCCATCCTCCTATCCACCCTCTCCTACTTTTCAGTATCTTCCCACTCTCGTGTTGCACATCATTCTTTTTCTAAACTGCGATGAGCTCTGCGTGTTTGTTTTCTTTCTTTGTGTGCACTGATGTAAGCCCAAACTCACTTTGTCACAGTCATGAGGCTAAACATCTGTTGCAGAAGTCCTCATCTAATTTAGAAGCGAAGCAATTTGCAGAAATATGACAGGTGGACCGGACCAAAAACGTGCGGGGACCTAGCAGATCGCAATGATACGAGACGCATTTGAGAAAGGCGATAATTTATTTCCATTTGCCTTTTTCTGTAGGGACGTTGGGTCACTGGCTGCATAAACCCAGCTGTGCATTGAGATAACAGAATAAATGTGTCTCGGGTTATCGATGAGAAGGGAAAACGGTGTAGATACTGGAAAGCAGAAGCTACTGTCACACACACAGCACCACCCACCCCCATTCTTTCTTTCTTTGAAGCCTTTTCGTCCATCCTTCTTCGTTCGCGTGTTTGACTGGTTGGATGGTTCGTTATTTTATTCCTTCTCCCCCACTTTCTTTGCCATTGTTGTCTTCGGAGCGTGTATGCTTGTGAATAATTGGCAAAGGACATTGCTATTCACTCTGCAGCACTCAGTTGTTTCATTCACTTACATTCGTTTTTTTTCTACATGTCACTAAAAACAACTCCAGTCCCAATCCGATGCTGTGATCCGCGTTTAGTGTTGCCTGTTAGACTGTCTTTCTTTGTTCATTCTGTTTCTCTATTTCTCTCTCTTTCCCCCATCTCTCTCTCTCTCTCTCTCTCCTCGTAAGATTGGGTGATCCAGAGAGGTATCTGTATATAAAACTGCAGAAGAATTTTTTTTGTCTCTCGCAATATGCGAGATCTTTACAATAATGCAAGGTTTTATGGGATTGACATTCAGCCTTGACCTTTAAGTTCAGACCCCAGGTTCAGAAAACACTTCTTTTTAATGACGAAATCTTCTACACGTTTTTGAGATAAGTCCTTTAAATGAGGTGCACGGTTGCTATAGGAAAGTTTTAACTCACATTGTGTCTTCTAAATTTAAAACTGCCCCGAGCTGTCCTAAACCTGCTAAAAATTGTTTTATAAGCGAATGTCAGTATGACAAAGAATCGGAAAGCTGCATCGAGAAAGGGGAAAATAGACACGACTCGGAAATAAACTGTACAGTTTGGGGTTTTTTTTAAAAGACAACCTAAGAAAGTACAATTTGTCTCCCCCCAGAAGATCGAATATAGTCTTATTTCGGCTTTGAGTGGACATTGAGAACCCTACCGTACAAGAAAGTTGGTTGATTTACGCTTGCTCGCGACTGACAGTTTTCATACAGCGTACATAACGGGCGACACAATAAACATGTACTCTCACCATCTCACACCGCTAGCCCTCGCATAACAAGTCGTTTGCTAAGTTTATTATGTGCCAAGTATTTTTTTCAAAAAGAAGTTCCTTAGCAGTACAAATAGATACAGTCTAAATTGAGAGGCAATATCGTTACATCTCAGTGATATATTATTTTTTAGTGTAATATATATATATATATATTGTTAGTGTGATATCCTTGTGCTTGGAAAGAAGGGGTTTCTCCCAGGTTGGAATTTTTTCGGTTTTGTTCCTTTTTTTTTTTTGTTTGTTTACAGTATAACGTATAACTATCAGGTGCCACAAAGTCAGCTGTATGCTTCCACGGCTCAAAAGAACCATTTTTAAAAAAATTTTTGCAACGATTCTGTGAGAAAGGCGTTCTTTTAATTGGCTCGTTGCTATTCGTGCACACGCGGCGCCATTATACCGTGCAACCGCGTGCATGTGCGTCTATCTCTGTGTGTGGTTAGGGGTGGGTGAAGGGGCAGGGTATTGTATATGAGTGCGAGTAAGCGAGCAAGCAAATGAAAGAAGGGTGTGCATGTGTGCGTGTGTGCGTGTGTGCGTGTGTGCATATGAGCAAATAATGGGCGCGAAACAGCCAGGCAGACAGACACACAGAGAGAAAGGGGTGGGTGTAGAAGGAAGGGGTGGGTGGAGAAGGACGCCAAGGAAAAGCGTGGTCGATAAGTAAGTAAATCAAGCTTTGAGAACACATAAGGACTGAGAGAAGCCGGACTCACGGCAAGGCGTCCGTCCAGCGCTGTCACGTCACCTGGACGCGCACGGCTAGTCTCCTGCTGGGGATCCTTGACAAACGGCCATGCTGACACGACCGTATGTCCTTTGATGCCCACCGCCGGCTAAAGGCTGGCTTACACCGCTGGGAAAAGTCACATAAAAGTGTTCTGAAGGTAGGAGTAGGGAAACTGATTATTTCTGTCTCTCTCCAGGCAAACAGCGTTAAGTACATATGAATTCTCGCACATACCGACACATGCTTACCGTCTCTTTCTCCCTCTCACACACACGCACGGACGAACAAACAGACGAACGAAAAACAAAACTCCAGCGTGTAAGCGTTCAAGTCCCTAATCTTCAGTTTTCTCTCCCTACAGCTTGCGGCTATGCACACAGGAGTATAAGATGGAACTTAGACGCGCAAACAAACGCGCATACGTATGCTTAAAGAGGTCCACATAAATCACTCCTTTGTGCTGACATGTCAGCCAGTGTAACAGAGTACTGCGTCGCATCAGAGCAGAAGACGAGGGAGGGAGGGAGAGAGGAGGGCAAAGAGAGAGAGGGAGAGATGAGGGAGGAGGATGGGAGTGTGGGGAAAGACAGGAAACGAAAGTGTTGGTGGAGGGGAGGGGGAATATAATCTTAAGTACACGAAATCTTAAGACTTTCAAAAATCTCCGTGAAACCCTCTATCTGTGTGGCGTTAATAGCAGACATAATATATGGACACGGGTAAAATCTTCTTATTAGAATGCATAGGACGCTCCACATTGTGGACATCTGGACAGGAAAAACAATCCTCTCTAATCTGCTGAAAAAATACAGTTATACTCACTTTGCTAATTCATGTTTGGGAGGAAGGAAAAATGGTTATTTTCATGAGTCACAAAGTTCTAAAGGAATGGAGAATTATTTACTTTCACTGGAGTTTTTAAAAACAATTGGAGAATTCTTTTAAAAGGCGATGTCCACATCAGAGAAGCCTCTCGTAATGGAGAAAGGAATTATAGCCACGTGTCCGAAGTAATAGCTTTCTTTTTTATACGATGTTTATAAATAAGAGCACATGTTTGACTTCAGATAAGTCGTTGGCAATTACTTATAGGCATAAACACCTCATCATTACCGGAATAATTGGCTGTACCAGGCCTTTTAAGTGAGGAAATACTGTAGAACCACAAAGGGATAGATTATGTTAGCCTGCATGTTCACAACATGTGTTCCCTACCTGTGACAAAATTACATACTGTTCTTTTTAAACTCAAAGGTAATAAAGAGGAACCAGACAGACATGTTGAAATTCATATGGAAAGTAGCTCTTATGAATATTTTAGTTTATATGTGCAATCAAACTATACTTTAAAAACATTTTCAACCTACTAGCTATTTTTGTTTGGATTTCGTCATAGCTCCGATAATAAATCTTTACAAAACAAACACAATTGAGCCCAAATAAGTTTTTGACAACTATTTATAGAAATGTTGGCAAAATGAAGCTTCTTTATGTACAATTCTCTACAGTGTATCCAAGACAGTGAGATATGTGGAAATAAGCAAATATCTTTTTAATAATGAAGATGCTTAATTTAAGGGGTGTGTATATTTTCTATAGCCGTCTATATTTTCCTATATTTTAATCCAATAGCAGAATCCAACATTATAAAGCGCGAGTTAATGGCGGACAAGAATCCAGACAGAAGGATCTGAATACCTTCCTTCTTCGCATTAAAAAAACTCTGAAATTAAAAAAGGAGGAGTTAAACAAAAATAAGAAGGTGAGACGTATTTTACTGCCCAGATCACTCAAGTTCATGTAGCCCGGTGAGAATCCAGGTTGTCTAGACAGTGGAATAATGGTTTTCCACTCGCGTTCAGCACATTTTGCTGATTTTGCGCTTTGTGTCATAAAGCACTTGCCTGTCACCGCTGTAACTGCATGAGTATTCGATGCTCTTCCGTTCATAAAATCGCTCGTACACTCTGTGTAGTTTTCTTGGGATCTTACCTATGAAAAGGAGATAGGAGTGTCTGCCTAAATGGGGTATACGAACATCTATATCGCATATCCATTCACGCAAGTTTTCACAAATGTCGCAGGGTATAAGGCAAGGTAAACAAGCTCTCTGAGAGATGCAAAGATGCGAAGGATATGAAGGTTCGGCAGTTGTGCCCTAAAGTTGTACGCACGGACGGTCTACTTAACAGAACTTATCCAGACAGTGTCTATACAATATCATCTACTTATCTACGGTTTACTGTCTAAATGTCTGTCGTCTGATTGAATTAATCAAAACCCTTTTTCATGTTCATAGCCTAATCTATCCCTGTGTGTGTGTGTGTGTGTGTTAGAAAATAGGATAAAATACAGCCCCCTCTCCGCCTTAAGTGTTTCAGTCTGTGTGTGTGTGTGTGTTAGAAAATAGGATAAAATACAGCCCCCTCTCCGCCTTAAGTGTTTCAGTCTGTGTGTGTGTGTAGTCAATGAAGGAGAAGCGGAGAATCTAAAATGGCGGCTATTAGCGGATTATGGCAAATAATGCGAACGACACCAAACGTTTGTTTCAGCCTGCCCCATAGATCGTTCAAAAGTTCCGAGGTGGCGTCTGCTTACACCACATTACAGCAGGTGTGATCGGACGACAACTTCGTTAGCGCAGTTAATCACGACACTTTGTGCGTCCTAAACTTGACAACCATACCCGTATCTTAGGATCGGCCAACTGCTGATTTCTTGACAGTTGCCTTTGACCCGAGGAAAGATCAACAGTCCGGACGTGGCTGCCGTCCGATCTGTGGCGACTGCTGGTCTCTTTTTCAGCACCCCGTGAACTTGTAGTCGGTTGCGAATTTTCTTGCCATAAACCGTCATCTCAGGTAGTTGAGCAACTAAGCTTATAGTGGTTCCCTTCTGCTCCCCCTCCCCCCCCGCCTCTCTCTCTCTCTCTCTCTCTCTTTCTCACCTAATCGGCGTTCCTGCAGACAGTCGACACCTGCGTTCAGAGAGGCGAGCCAAGTCAGTGTATGGTGTATGCTGGCGGGAGGAGACGGCAGCGGTCTGTGTCTCTGGCCTTTATGACACATCGTGGGAACTGCAGCACCAAATTAAGCTCAGCCCCTTGTTCGTGTTTTTACGACAAGTGTGTCAACTGTATCCTATCTCTGGCTACTGCGTTAGGATTCATTTCCCGCCTTCCAATCCACTCTGGTGTTTCATGTCTTGTGTCCATCAAACGTTCACTTATCAAAAAAAAAAAAAAAAAGCCTCGTCAGTCTCAAACGGTGAAAAGACATGAGAAACGTACTCCTGTTCTTATTTGTGATATGGTGCATTATATTTCTTTCTCGTTCGTTCAGTATCCTCACTCTGTTGTGTCTGTATTAGAACGGATGTGTCCATTTATCTTCGAGCTCTGTTCTGCGATTCAAAATTCAGTGTCAACAATTGTTTATATCTTCCTCCCTGCCTCCTGCCTTTCTTCGTTCGTTTTCCCCTTTTTTCAGTTTGCTTCTTACTTATTTATTCCTTTCTTCACCTGCTTATCCTATCCTTTGCTCGTTATTATGGTCCTTTTGGGATTTTCTTTAATCCCTCTCTTCTATAATCTCTGTATCAATTTTTACTTATATATCCTACTTTTTCCTCTCAAAGCCGCCTTCTCGTTTTCTTCCCCTTCAATCTCCCTTCTCCCTCAACCCCTTCCCACTATGTGATAAATTCAAAAATTTAAAAGTAAGGTAAAAATCCACGCTATCTTTACAATATGAATATTGGCATCAAGGGCAGGCTGGTGGTGAATTATAATCAGCGTGCCTCCTGATTCGCAAGAAATGTGTCACTAGGGCAACCTGACACTCCTTGGGTGAAAGACGAGATTTATGTATGGCCTTTGACCTTTGCCTCGCCCACGCCATCTGTAATAGTCTTCTGACCGTTCTCTGAAGGTGGAGGGCATAGGAGTGCTGACTGTTAAATTTTTAGAACAGCTGGCCGTAGCAAAACGAGATTGCATTTCGCTCATAAAAGCGTTCTTTCATATCTGCACGTGCCTGTCTGCCACTTGTATCTGATTGTCTGGCTAGTTATTTCTAAGTGTTGCCTGATTTGACTCACTGGAGGTCTGTGCATACCCGACAATATATGTAGTATGGGGCGCAAAGAGGGGAATGGGTATAATGCTCATGGTTTATAAAGAATTGCATTCTATAACTAAAGAATTCATTCTTTAACTATAGAATCAGTTCTTTAACTATAGAATCAATTCTTTACTTATAGAATTCATTCCATAATTATAGAATTCATTCTATAATTATAGAATGCATTATATAGTTATAGAATGCAATTCTTTATAAACCATGACCATTATACCCATTCCCCTCCTGGCGCCCCATACCTCAGAGGGATCCACTCACTCACAGTGCCCTTACTGCTGTAATGGACATTAAACAGCAGACGATCGGTTTTTTGCCTGGTTAACTTCCGGTCGTTTTTTTTTCAGGGTTAAAGTTCAATGTCGATGGCAATCTAATTATCCAAAAAATCTGTTTTTGTGATGACATGATCACCTAGTACTAAAGGAATTTAAAAAGTAAGCATTTGGTGCCCTAAACAATACAAATATGAAAAATTCAGATGCGCGCAATCATCTGTGAAAAACTATATGCCTTTGTCTGTGTGTGTGTGAGAGAGAGAGAGAGAGAGCGCAGGCACAGCCTCATGTTTGTGTGTACACAAACGAGCGCGCATGGAGCGACTGACACGCTGCATTGGCTGCAAGTGCATGCATTGAGGACTTTCAGTAATTCAATACATAATCAGCACCTGTCGCGCGGCAAGTGTAAGGTTACAAACTGTACAATATGTTGCCTCTCAACCAGGAACAGTTGGCGTCTCCAACCACGCGTAAGAGCGAAAACAACTGGCGTATATTTTATATTTTAACATACACGCACGTACGCATGCACGCACGCACGCATGCGCGCGCGCGCACACACACACACACACACATGATAAGAGAACTGGGTTTGTCATCACCCTGACACTTTTATTTTCCCCCCTTTAAGTCTGCCGTGTGGAGCTGTCGCTGAAGTGAAAGGCTTTATTATTTTCCCCTGCTGCACATAATAATACTTTATTTTAATCAAGGTGGTACACAGATTCGCCAAGGTGCAGAAAACAGGTGCTGTGATACTACTTTACATACGTGAATACCCCCAGTATCTCTCTGTGCTTAAGGTAAAGCCAGAGATTTATGATTCTGTTTGGGTCGCACTGGCCACTAATTAGCCTGTCAGAGACCGGTGGGCAGAAAACAGTGGGCCTCAGAGGTGAAGTCAACAAGTCACCAAGGTCACTTTAAAACGGAAATCCGACAGCAGCTCAGGAGATTCGTTTATCAAAGGGATGGAACTGCAATCGCTACTAGTAACTTTTGTACGACTGACCTCCCTTATATCAGGCAACCAGCGAAGCAAAAACGCTGTTATGGAAAGGGTGGTTTTTGTTTAATTTTGATTTGTAAGGAAGAACTTCTAACGTTCTCAAGAGTGAGAATTAAACGTAATGAAAGAATAACTAGTCTCATGTTAGTCTACATGTTAGTCTACATGTTAAGGCCTACTCTTTTCAAAGTGTACCAATGACAATGTGTGTTTATTCGGGTAGGCTCAAGCCCATAACCGATTAAGGTAGGTGAGGGGACGGGGTGCGGGGGTATTTGCTGCTTAACGTCCAGCCGCAAACTATGTGCACACCAGGACGGTGTTGCTTAGACGAAGTTTTATGTGCTGCCACACGTGGGACTGATGGCACAACACGAGCCTCAGTCCCACCCAGTCTAGAGGCGGTCAGGAGACGGGGTATATAAACACAACAAAACAGGGCATAGCCACAAGTAAATACATTAAATAGTCTACTAATAAATAGGAAACAGCTTTATTTGCAGTAGAGCTCAGAAATGGAATGCAATAACAGTATATACAAGCAGCACAAAGTCATTAGAAAGCAAGCATAAAGCTTCTCTTAGGAGATATTAAATACATGCTAGAGTGCTCATATCACGAATTTATGAGGAAAATTGATTAAATTTTTCGAAATACCTTTTAATCCCATACAAAAAATGATGTGTCCTGTCGAGCAGAGAAAATAAACCTTATGAAACTCAATTGTTGTATGCTCTTTTAGACATAGAATAGTCTTATTCACAGCACGAATGTTTCATAGTGTCTCCGGGGATCCCACTGAAATGCATACGTTTACAATAAAATGGCGCACAAGAGTATTCCGACTACCCAAGATATAATCTCAAGAGAATATTGGAAGCACTGCACAAACCATTTCAAGCTGTAGACTCCGCAACATTTAGTCGGTGTTCCTTCAGTTCCAATCCAGAAATTAACCATACGTACCTAAGTATTTTAGCTAAAGATGCAGATTATGCCAGATGTAACTGTTGTTTGAGTTCAAGGTACAGAACAAGCATGATGATATGTAACCGTTTTTCATATTCAAGATACACTGTGAAATCTATAACCATTGTTCCATCTCAAGATACTTTCGGCAATGTTTAACTATTTTTCTGTCTCAAGATATTCTGCGTGATGTTTAATCATTGTTCCAGTTCAAAGCTTCAAAAGAGCAGAGGTTAACTACAGCTGTTTATGCATGCGGAAGAAATCTTTTCATTGTCACTGGCTTTATCTTTTGAATATTCTTAGATTGTCTCAATTCGTCTAATGCAAAAGAAAGAGAATATACAGGGACTTCAATTTCGGAAGCTCCATAGTCTTAATTCGTTTGATGTCTCTACGTCCTGTGATTTCTGCTGTTACATGCACCAGCCGACGGAAAGACGAAAGGACAGACTAGCAACGCACATGCGCAGTGAAGGTTTCCCGGTTGTTGAGATGACGCTATATTCATTCCCACGTTCCCTCTGCACTAGTAACAGACTATAATCATTCTGAATGCTTGTCCATCCAGCAAACTTCAATTAAATGACGCCAAGGATTTTTTTCTTTTCTTCCTTCCTTTGACACATGGTTCAGCTCGCTTTATCCTGTGCTCTTCAAATTCGATATACATTTTCCTTTTTCTGCCTACCCCCCCCCCCCATCCCGCTCCCTTTGTCATCAAGCATACGTCTTGCTTTTCCCCTCCCCCTTCCCCTCCCCATCTCCCACCTTTTCTCTCGTTTGGTTCTTCAGACGTTTAATACGATCCAACAACCTTTTCAGCCGCATGCACCTTTGATCTTCGCCGACATGAAACGGCACTGACACTGGCGTAACTCCGCTAGTGAGATGTGTCGTTCAAGCGACTACTCAGCTCTCCTTTAATTAACCCCTTTGATTCTGATGCAAACGGCTTAACAATGAGCCCAAAACAATCTATTGTACGTTTCTTCACCTGCCCGTCCTCTTTTACGGTCATTTTGAAATTGGCCCTGTCCTTTTTCCAAGGCAAGCATTACGCAAATTTTAAGACCTGCTCAAAACGTGCCATCAAAGGCAGAGTCTCAAAAATTATCTTGAAAAATATTTCCAAATATTTCTTTTCTGTTAGCTGTCACTGTTCTTGTCTCTGTTAAGTCTTATGAGCGGGCGTTTCGTAATCTTCCACAATCTTCTTTGCATCTTCTGGCCTCCCTTTTGAAACCCTGGCGAAAATAAGAATTAAAAAATAGCTCGAGCAAGTTTTTTTTTTCGAGATCACTAGGGCGTAAGCTTTAACTTCTTCCTTTCTTCGGGCGACATCTAGCGGCAAGAAACTTACCTTCTTTTGACCTCAAGGTCAAGAAAGCTTAACAGCTTAACGCCGAAATGGACTTTAAGGAATAAATTTTACGCAAGAGCGATTTCTCGCTTTCTGGCTGGTTGGCTGGGTGGACGAACGGACGCTCTAAAATCTAGGCTGGTGGGAGGTGGTGGTGGGTGTTTTTATTCCACAAGTATTGAAGTACTTTACGTGTACAACAACTGAGCATCTATCAACGACATAACAGCCACCTTAAATTTACTGCATATATGCAGGTTGTTAAAGGACCTTGTGGTTGAACGGCCTTCCCCCCTCCCTCCCCACCCATACCGCTCCTTCCCGCCACTTTGGCAAGTAACTCTTTCTTTTCACTCAAGTATGAAAAACGGACAAAATTCAACCTTCGGCTTTTCCGATGCGTGCCCTGCAGCTACAAGAAAGTCTAAAAATGTCTTTGTGCCTACATGCAAACATGCATATCTTACCCCTCTCCCCTGCAAACGCTTTTTAATCAACTTTCCTGCTTCCGAAGACGTTCAAAGACCTCTGATAAGCTGCAAAAACTCAATGATTGTGATGCTAGGTCTACCCTAATTCAGGAAGGGCTTAGAGACGACATTAAGATTGCATTGTTATTAATGATGTTGTTGCCTTTGTTGCTGTTGTTTTTGTTGTGATGACTGTGATGACTGAGATGATGATGATGACGACGACGACGACGATGATGATGGGTTCGTAGCAACTGGTAGCAAGAAGTAATATCTTGGGTATTTTGTTATGATGACATTGTCAACAAACAAGAGTTACGCTTATTTCTTTCATGGAAATGACACTGCAGTGACTTACTACGAGTTGTTTACACATGATATATCCTTCAAGAAAAGTGATTCAGTCTTAGGTAGTTCATTCTTTATTGTCATGATATTAGCTAACTTGTAACAGATGAGCAGATGTAGTGTTAATGACTGTTATGTATACCTTACGTGTATTGTTATTGACTGTTATGTATACCTTACATGTAGTGTTATTGACTGTTATGTATACCTTACGTGTATTGTTATTGACTGTTATGTATACCTTACATGTAGTGTTAATGACTGTTATGTATACCTTACGTGTATTGTTATTGACTGTTATGTATACCTTACATGTAGTGTTATTGACTGTTATGTATACCTTCCATGTATTGTTATTGACTGTTATGTATACCTTACGTGTATTGTTATTGACTGTTATGTATACCTTACGTGTATTGTTATTGACTGTTATGTATACCTTACATGTAGTGTTAATGACTGTTATGTATACCTTACGTGTATTGTTATTGACTGTTATGTATACCTTACGTGTATTGTTATTGACTGTTATGTATACCTTCCATGTATTGTTATTGACTGTTATGTATACCTTATATGGCTTCGCGCTTTGTCAAGAAAGACGGAGGAGCTTTCATCCTGTTTTTCTCTTTTTCAACGCTTTCGTCTCCTAATCTCTCATATCCGTTCACTCTCCCACGTTCTCTCTCTTTCTGTCTCCCTCTCTCCCTCCCAACCACCCACTCATAATAATATCAATGATATTATATTATCAAGCACTTATTTTATTTCGTTGCCGACACCTCAACACATAAAAACCCTTAACCTCTTTCGTTGTTATTCATCGTCCGTCATGGGCACAATGTCAGGTTAATTTACCTAGATGCAACCCCATTACTGTTTACTGTTTGAAGCTGTCTCTGTCGGATTGATGGGGCCTGTATAGCTCAGTAAAGCTGCGGAAAGTTGGTTCGAATCCTGGTGTTGCCAAGAATTATTTCCTGGAGTTATACATTGTGCAAACTCCATTCGGCCATTTCCCGCACATCAAACCTCCTGTCCGCACTGACCCTCTTACTGCAGCCATCAGTCTGGGGGTTCTTTCAGTGCATCCCACCCTCTATAGTCCACCGTCCTCATCTGTACCCAGTTTGCGGCGGGACGTTGGGGAAACAACAACCAACCAACAATCCTGTCAAATTAAGGAATCACATTACTTAAAAATATTGGACCAGGCTGCATGGACCTATGTGTCTCCTGTCCGAACTTCAATATGCAAGCGAGATACACAAGGTGAAGGGGGCTCATGACCGTTTTTATCACCAGATGTAAACGCTGATAAAATGAAGTCCAGGTTGGTCACTGACTACAATGTTAGTCACAACTTTCGTCTTTGCAAATTCTTGAGAAAAAAAAACCCAAATTCTCTAGCATTATCTTCTCTACAAATATTTTCGTGACCATCGAGAGAACATTAAGCTCGTTCTTACGTTTGTTACAAGTTGCATTCCCCCAAGAAAGTAGCTGACGCCCTCGGTATAGAGGATGTATTTGTTGCATCCGATGCTCCCTCGTTGATTTCAAGGCACACTGGATCACGTGACCGATCAATCAATACCTGCGCGTGCAGGCGAGGCCAAGGGAGAGCTGTGCTGAGGCAGTTCAGGCTACAGTGACCAGAAACTGCACTTCCTTGTCGGGGGCTCATAAATAGCCCGCCTGTGACGCAACACTTATGTTGTCTGCGAGGGTCGCCTCACGCAGGGACTTCGATTATTGGCTCGTCTCGTGTTGTTCCTGGTTTTCGATTGGTCGAGAGCCTCCGATCGAAGCCTGAGCACGGAACCTCGCTACGGTCTCATGTCGCTAGTATTACGGACTGCTGGAGTGGTTCGGGGGTTTTGCATGTCGTCGGGTTTCTCTAACACACCGCCGCGTGGAATGGTTCTTATAACTGACGTTGATCAGTCGCGATAGAAGCTTCTTAAAGGGGTGTCAGCTCGCCCGCAGCTTTCACCTTCCCCGACCGCGCGGTCGCGTGCAGTACACGTGCAGATTTGTAAAAGCATCATTTCGAAGTGTCTGTTGTTTCCACTTGATCATGCGGCCTACAGCACATCTTTCGATTTAAATCCCGTGCACGACTTTGACGAAGGAGCTGATTTGTGTAGAAACACAAGACTTGGATCAAAAACTGTGCATTTACCGTCTGTAGCCATTATACACAGCCATGATAAGAAAATGGATGAAAACCAAGTTGATTGACTTGATTGTGGAATGGGAGCTGACAGAAGCCCGGCTGATGTGGGTACAAACAGCCCGGCTGATGTGACGTCATGAGGCTGAAGACATCGATGCATGCGTCATCACCTACGTCATCATACGCAGTCCGACTTTACAGAGCACCAGGCTGCTGTCGTTATACTGCTGCACTAAGGATGTGGCAACTGTTTTTAGGTTAGCCGAGACAGCTGTACGGACAACTCTTGCCTGTTGCACGTACCAGTCATTACAAACCAGCCTGGACATAAAAGTCATTCAGCACGAGCTAGGGCACTGGTTACTCCAGGTAACCACAAGAACTGGCCATGTGGTTATCATCATAAAAGCTACATCACTATCGTATGGATCTGGACAAGAGACCACACGAAACAGTCGTGAGAAGTCAAACCTTTGCTTACACAAGACAACCATAATACACATGGTGACATGTTATTCAAGACACCGTTAAGAAATCGTTCAGCTGGCAGCACACGATAATCTCAAGAACTGGGAAAGCTTGTTGCAGACGACAATCATAAAACCTAGGCCAGCTTATTGCAGACAACAATTTGGAGTTTTATTAGCTCGCCCTTCATGAGTTCGGCTTGTGGGTACAAACTATTCTCGCCCAGTTCCAGCTTCGTTAACAGCCACGACACACGGCTGGAGTCGACTGTTTCTAAACGTCCCAGACTCCTCTTTTAGAGACACGCTCTGCGTTGGCAGCTCACTAGGTGCAGGAACTCACAGAAGAAGCTGCCAGGTACAAGCAGGTCTCTGCGCTGTTGGGTGAGTATTTGACAGCTAAAGGGATCAGGCTGGCAAGTCAGTCAACTTCGTCAGCCACGAAAAGAAAGTTAAATAGAGCCCGTGGAGAGGGTATAGCTTAAAGCAGGGAGGTAAATTTAACGACGTGAAGACCCAGAGCAGACCTTGCAATATTTTAAACGCTGTCAAGCAGCTGTAGACGCGCAAAAGGCGCGCAGTTTTAGGAACGCGAAATTCATTTAGAATATGAATCCCTTCGGTTTGAGAAGGGGGGCGGGGGGCGGGGACAGCGCCATTTGCGGTTATAACAGCCTTGCGGTGTTTGCAGTTCGATGAAAACATGCGTCACAGTAAACGTGCCCGGGATCTTAACGCATTGCAGACAGCAAAAACCAAACAGACAAACAGAAGTTATTGATCTGGTAACTCGGTTCTAGCTATAAGTCTTCGCTAGCGGGGATACGACTGTTTATACTTTCGTTGTAAAAAATACTAGAATGTTAATACTGTCAGTTCTTTTGTGTCAGTTTAGTTATTATAAGCATCGTTTTCCCCGTGTCTTCTTTCTTTCTTTCCTTCTTTCTTTCTTTCTTTTACTTCTTCATCCTCTTTTTCCTTCTCCCCATCATCTTCTTCTTCCTTCCTCTTTCGTTCTTCTTCCTTCATTATTTGTTCTCTCCTCCTCTCTCTGTCTTCTTCTGTCTCCCCACGCTGTCCCGTTTCTGGGCCCAGATGCTTATAAGTTTCACTTTGTGGGGCTTCCCCTGTGTCTGTGGCTGACATCTCGTGGCCTCTGGCAACGCTGACAACAATCATATCATTTATGTTGTTGCCCCCCTTGCCGCTTTTATTAATTTTTTTCCAGCACTGAAGACAACACAGAATCTATAATGTTTTCCCAGATTATCTCGAAGCTGGTAATGACGTCATTTTCTAAAGCTCTTCAATTTCCGCCAGAAAAGCTCACATATTTGTATACACCATCGTACTTAGCGAGTGATTAGGTGCGCATGCGCGCGCGCGCGCGCGTGTGAGTGAGTGAGTGAGTGCGCGTGCGCGTGCGTGTGCGCCCGCGCGAATGCGTTCGTGGGATCAGATCTTCCCAAATTATTGATGATGATGCAAGAATTTCCCATCGTTAGATTAATAAAACCGAAGGTCATCCCAAATGGAAGGTTGCACATCACTGTTGAGGTCCTAATTTCAACACACCGTTAACTATGAAACTAACTTTACTCAAAAAACGTTCGGGCCACCGCAGCATTTATAATGCTAACTTTGGTCTGAACCATTCCGGCCTATAATGTACGACTGTTTAGACTAATTCGCCTTGTGGTCAGGCAGTAAATAGTCCACCAGAGCGCACCAGACCTGAGCTCTGAGGTCTGTCTGTCTTTTTTTTTTTTTTTTTTGCTCTTGAACTATTTATTTCAGACACTCATTTCTGGCTCCGGTATTCCGAGAGACACAGGTGGAGTTCTCAAGAGAGAAAGAAAAAACATAGTAATATTTATAATTTGTTAATATTTATTGCAGCCACTCATTACAATCATACAGTCATGTACAGCATATAACCATAGCAGCTACTAGTCATAACAATTTGTAGAGAGACTCATCGTAAAAAGACCAGTGGAAGTAAAGTAGACATGACACCCACTTTTTTTTAGCAAACCTATTAGAATCAATAACAAACCTATTAGAATCAATAACAAACCTATTAGAATCAATAACAAACCTATTAGAATCAATAACAAACCTATTAGAATCAATAACAAACCTATTAGAATCAATAACAAACCTAAACATTTCTAGCACATTTTTTATGCCGTACAAGAAAGAACTAATATTTTGTTTGTGTCCCTGAAAAACAAATAAGCCAGCAACTTTCGCAGTGCATACATTTTTCTACAACGTGATCAAATCTTTCGACGGAACAAAACTGTTCGGTGCGGGAAATGTGATTAGCCACATCTGAACATTTAGCCAAAAGTCGCTTGCAAACGGACATTTCTATAAAAGGCGCAAGTTTGTTTTTTTTCTAGGTATTTACAAATGTCGTGTTGCAAACAGCAGTGTCGGTGATATTTCTTGGGTAAATATATAGATTTTTAACCTTTGGCAAATGTCTGCATTAAGTGTTGTATTAAAGCCAGCAGAAATTGTCTTTCCAAAATATGTAAATGTCAATTAGACATTTTCACTATAAATGCTGTTTCTAAATTGATTCTAAAGTCACACTTCTGAAAAATCTCCCAATGTATAGAAATTGTGATTTCCCGCACCTTTCAGCTAGTTTCCTGGTACGTCGTTCATCGGCCAAATCAGTGTCAAAATCACTTCTAAGTTCACGCTGGTTTTCCGTGACAGAGTTCAAAGCACCTACAAAAAATATATAATTACCTTGCACATAAGAGTATCTTTGCTGTCAAGAGACAAATATTTACCAACCCCACACCAATTGCGAATGTACAATACTCTTTTTTCTATCCAAATCTGAATGTGTTTGGGTTTTTTAAAATTAGAATGGATAGGTTATATGAACGAGTTCTCTCAGCATAGGTTTGTGGGACACACAAATTGAAAGAGAGCTTAAAGTGCTTTAAAACATCTCCCCATGACCTATTCTGTATAAAATGAAGTAAGCTTCCACAACATATTAATTTTTCTAATTTTGAGAATCTAATGACCTGTTTACACATTCCTTCCTTTGGTATCGATGGTACTCTTAGCTTTCTTCATCACGGGGTGTATGTTCTTTGAGGAAGTCGGCTACATATTAGGTCTTGCTTTTGTGCTTCTATGTGGTGCTTGAAAAGCTTTCTTTTTTTCTCATTCATTCATTCATTCGTTCATTTATTCTTTCTCTTTTTTTCTTTCTGTCTTTGTTTCTTTCTTTTTCTTTCTTTATCTTTTTTGTCTGCCTTCCTTGCTTTCTTTCTTTCTTTTTCTTTTCTCCTTTCTTTTTTCGTTCCCATTTGTCTTTCTTTTTGCTTTCTTCCTTTTTTTGTTATTGGTTCCTTCTCCGTCTTATAAGACCGCCTCGGTGGTCTAGTGGTTAAGGCGTCCGCTTCCGAGGCGGAGGTCGGTGGTTCGCATCCCGGCCGAGTCATACTTAAAAATTGGCAATCTAGTAGCTGCCCTGCCAGACGCCTGGCGCTACAGGGAACAGTACTAGGACTGGTTGGCCCGGTGTCAATATAATGTGACTGGGTGGGACTGAAGCCCGTGTTGCGCCATCAGTCCCACGTGTGGCAGCACGTAAACTTTGTCTAAGCAACACCGTCCTGATATGCACATAGTTTGCGGCTGGACGTTAAGCACCAATTCCCTCCCCCCCCCCTCCGTCTTATAAACAAAGCAATGACCTAAGAGAATTGATTTATCACCCCTTCCATTCCTTCCCTCCACTTTTTTTGCCTCGCCATCGCAATCGCTTTCTTGTCGCAGTGTAGTTCCAAGAGCAATGCCATGAGTGAGGAAGAACTTTTGAAAAATACAGAAGACGAAAACAGAAATTGACGAAGAATTTTTTGCAGTCACTTTTTTTCTATTTTTGGAAACGTCTGCGGTTTACGTCACGCTGCTCAGAAAGCAGCGTCTGAGACACCTCCCAAAGTGGTGAACACATATCGAACAATAGTGCACGCGTACTCACATGGTAAAAGCTGGATTGTATGAGCGTTTTCATCTTTTTCGTACTAATAAACTGTGGAGAAACTGTGCCTAAGTCATAGATAAACACTGGGTAAGCCCTAGAAGGCGAACAATTTTAAACTGTGCATTGTCGTACAGAAAAAAGATGGGAACCCACGAAACACGAGCCACATTCAGAGCAAGTAGGTTTGCCGGACACGGGTTCTGAACCCACGATTCTCTGTATCCGTGGCAAGCATGCGCTACTGCAATGCTGAATACAGGCAGCCCCGGGTTCAGTGTGATCGGCTTGCAAACAAAACAAACTGGAAAAATGAAGTCGCCAGTCTTCCACTTAATTTAAACACAAGAGTAGGCTTGGACGTGGAGGTAGGCAAACACCAGAGCACAGATTATTCAAAAACCCTAAACTATAAAATAAAATTAAACAGCTATAAATAAACAGCTTTTGCCAGTAATTGATTCCTCCCTAGACCCCTCATAAAACATTAAATTATACAATCTAAAAGAAGGAAAAATCCCCAATAACTCCACCAAATTAACGAAAATAGAGTAAGAAAATCAATAACCCAATTTTTTAAATTTATTGTAGAGTAACCCGAAAAAATAACTATGTCCAAGTCTTTGCTGGACGCTAAAAGCCTAACAATTTATTTTTCGTTATCGTCAGGGTACCAGCTGGCCAGCCTGGCCACCAAACACCAAGTTGGAAATCCCGAACTTAAAATAAGTTGATGAAAAAGAAGAACAGAAAACATGAGGGAGGAGGAGGATGTTTCAGTCCCACCCAGTCACATTACACTGACACCGGGCCAACCAGTCCTAGTACTGTTCCCTATAGTGCCAGGCGTCTGGCAGGGCAGCTGCTAGATTGCCAATGTTCAAGTCTTAGGTATGACTCGGCCGGGATGAGAATGTTCTTTACCCAGCCGAGTTCAGGGATCGCATCCTTTCATCCCTCTTAACGCGCAGACACAGGCTTCAACTCGTGCATGAAAACAGAAGTCCTAGCTAATACCAAACCCTAACCTTACCCCAATTCCCAGCACCTCCCCCCCTCCAAAAAAATGTAAGCTACTATGGATTTTGAACCAATGACATAAACCGTGAAAGCCAATGTCTTTAACACTCAACTATCGGTACCCACGGAGTGGCCTCTTCGCTGTAACTATAACAACTGAGACTGTGTAGAGGTCACGGCTCGACCTGTAATCACGGAACTTTCTTAGTGTACTTCATCTACTAGCCTGTAAACGTACGAAATTAAAATACTGACTTTACCTCTCTCTATCTGTTTGTGTCGTTCTGGCGAAGGAGTAATGCCCCGAAACTGTTGATTGTCTGTGTCGTTTGTTGTAGCTTGGCGCAGTTCCTTTTTTATCTGGGGTTTGTTTCCAAGCGGCAGTCACTTATTCCTTTTTATTTTTTAAAATACGGTTGTTTTGATACATTTACGAAATATAATTTTAAAACTGCCTGCTTGGAGCAGGTATTTAGCAAACGTCAGTTTAAGTATTGGAAACAAGTGACTGGAATACTGGTATGACACCGCTGTGGTAACTGATGATAATAGTTTACGGGCGGGGGGTGGGGTTTGGGTGCGCAGGACGAAAGGAGCGGTGGGGGTAAATCTCCTTTCTAACCTAAACGTACACTTAAAGGACCTAGGAGCGGTGGGGATAAATCTCCTTTCTAACCTAAACGTACACTTAAAGGACATAGGAGCGGTGAGGATAAATCTCCTTTCTAACCTAAACGTACACTTAAAGGACATAGGAGCGGTGAGGATAAATCTCCATGCTAACCTAAACGTACACTTAAAGGACATAGGAGCGGTGAGGATAAATCTCCATGCTAACCTAAACGTACACTTAAAGGACATAGGTTAAACGGGCCCTATCAGCGGATTTTATGAATGGAAAGCCAAATGCTAACACATGTGCAACCCTCCCCGTCCAGAAAAAAGGCCAGTTAAGGTAGTAATGACGTCTCTTCTTAGCTTTATGAAACGTTTGGTCAAGTCGTACCAGTTTAATGCCTTCTTATACTCATCAGAGTCCGATCTCCCAGTAACCTGTCGTTGATTCTCCAGAACACGTCTATTGGTACCTATTGGTACATTCAAGTGCTGTGCATTGGGGGAAAATGCTATGGGCTAGACTTCAGTGTAGTTCTACTGAAAGCAGTGAATTGTTTGCGTTTGGAAATTCTCGTTGAAGAATAACCGGTAAAAAAAGAAGAAACGTCCAAATTAAATGTCTTCATGGTGAAATCTGGTTTTGGACAGCCGCGTTAAATCGCCTCTGTGTCACCTGCACTTCAAAGAAAGGTAGTTTAAAACATGCAAGGTGTTCTCTATGGAATATCTCTAAGTTTGCAAGTTCCTCTGTGAACCTCTTACTGCTGCTGATAGCCCCTTGTGTTCCACGACTCATGGGAAAGGTCGAACAAGTGCTTTGGTTTAGGTGAAACTAAAACTCTGCATTTAAAAAAATCCAAAATCCAACGAGAGTTTTATGATGCCTATAATGTTGTTGGCTTTATTTATTATAGACTGTATACTGGTAACGGAGGTCAAGTTCTGTCAAAGATACGGCCAGCTTTCGTGACAGATTTCAGTTCGGTGCCTGCGTGCGCTCAAAAGCTTGCTTCCATGCACGCAGAAATGTGCTCACGCACATTTACTTTTTCGGATGTTAAACAACTACCTTAAAATATTTTTTCTAAACCTATTTTTTTATTTTTTAGGAAAGAAAAAATCCTGCCCTTGTTCAAACCGGAAAATATTTTGCTGTCGCGTCTGCAACGTCATAAAAAGCCTAGAGCTATATTTCTCGAAATGAAAAGAACCGATTATAGGCGCTTACTAAAAGGTCGCAAGCGATCTTTGGCGCAGGCTGTTTCCAATGGGTGGAGGGGGGCAGATGGTCTTTAAGTATTTTTAACTTAGCGGATTGGGTGAGAGCTAACCTGGGCTGCTTACATGCAGACTTTTTTTCCAGTGAAAGAAGTAATTAACGGGCGTTGTTAACACCGAGATCAAATCCGTTTTTGGCGTGTAGACAACGCGAGTCCAAAGTGCTGTGCATTGTTTAGTGGCACCCTGCCACCCTATTCCGAAGTGTCCGTGTAGTTTGCAGGATTTAGACTGAAATACGACAGCAGTAACTACTCGTAGTATTGATAATGCTACATGTACTGTGTTTCTAGTCGGCACAGAAAGTAGTGGATTCGGAATCTGTGCCAGGCACACGTATTTACAGGGACTTGCGGTCGAGGTGGGGGTCCTTGGGTCTCCCGTTTCCTGTCCTTTCTCTTTCTCTAGCACTATTCATCGCCCTCTCTTGCTCCTACACCAGTAATGAGACAAATTTGCTGACGAGTTTTTTTAACACTCAACGCAAGAAGCCATGATCGGATAATGCACCAGCGTTAGACAACACTCTTGTCAGACAGTCCCAATAGTTATTTTGCGCAAAAGGCCGCTGTCGTATCGCACGTTTCCTGTCGTGCATCAGACGCTAGTTAAGCGCCAGCCTGTTTGTGCTTCTACCGCCCCCCCCCCCCCACACACACACCTTCCCTTGTTCTTCCTTCGATCCTTGCTCCCCGTTTCCGTCCACACTCGCATGTCTGTATGCGTGCGCAGCGACAACAAAGGAAGCAGTTATTCCTGTGGTTCGGTGTACGTGTGCAGCCACATTCACGCACGCTGGTGTGCATGCATGTGTGGCCTGATGGAGCAGTCGCGTCGATTCATGTTCATGTGGACTCGCGCGTGTGTGTGCATGTGCATGTGTGAGCGTGTGACGGGGAGGGTGACTGGGTAAACATACATTTGGCAAAGGTAACAACGGTAATAACGGTAACAAAGAGAAGCACTGATACGTCTGCCACCTGTTCGCTCAGGCCTTGCTGCGCGACATTGCGACATGCCAGATGTCGGCACGCTGCTTCCTTGGAGCATGTACGCCGACTCTTCGATCCTTCGATTCGTAAATGTCAGGACTTTGCCTTCTGTCTGACAACGGAATTGATGTCGTATTAGAACGTTGAAAGGTTACCTTATATCTGTAAGGCGCAGCCACAAGAAAGTATAAAAATGTTGGGGGAGGGGGAATCAGCGAAAGGTTACATTCGAGTGTCATGTCACACTGATTTATTTGTCCTTTTTTTCCTCGTCAAACACATTACGTGTTTTCGTCGATATACTAACCTTCTGTTTCTTTTTTTCCGAGAGAAAAAGATTGGGCTCTTCTCTTCCCTGACTCTTTTTTGCTATTCCCCTCTCCCTCTAGTCCACCCTTCGTACCTCTGTCTTCATCCATTTTTTGGGTGTGTGTGTGTGGGGGGGGGGGGTAATCCTGCCGGCCAAGCTGGTGAAATCCAAGAGAGGGATTATAATTGTGCAGATAATTTTTGAAAAACATATTCAACAGGAAACAGTGTTACGTACAAAATTAAAAGCTTTGTTAGGATCCCTTTTTGAAATGCCATATCAGATTTTAGTTAGACGAACGTTCATTGCTCCAATGCTAAAGTGTTTTGTTTTTTTAATCCCATGTTCAAAAATTCCAGAAATAAAATGTTTTTCTCCTCTTCTTCTCTTCTTTATTTCCCAAGCCCACCCATTTCTTCGTCCTCTTGGCTCTAAAAGTAGGCACGTGAGTTCAGTCGTCCTTGTGTGTGATTACCTGAAGTCTTGTGTACACTAATTGAAGCACATTAGCGTAAGGGAGGCTACCGCGTAACCGAAATCGTTCGTAAAGTGCAGTTACTTCCCATACTAACACCTCATGCTTTGGCCTCTTCATCATGCCTCCACCCATCCGCCACATCCCCATTTCCGAAACAATTTTTCAAACTGCGTTAACATTAAGAACCGCAAAAGATCAGTGGGATAGATGTTATTGTCATAGCGCGCAAATTACTGGTAATTAGTAGCCGATATTACGTCGCCCTGCACACGGAATGAGGCCAGTGGATGCGCTCCCTTGAGGCACAGACCCAAGTGACTGCTCAAAGCGGAGCTGTCGATAATTGTCTGCTAAGACGGGGCGCCGTGTGTTTATTTTAAAAAGAGCGAAGAGGTTGCGACATCTCTCAGCAGGTGGGAATTACAGTGTAACGACAGTGTGAAAGGTGAACTACTTACTAGTGAACGTTATAGGCCGTGGACTGAAACTAAAGAAGAACAACAACTATTTTTCAGGGCACTTCAATACATCACATGAACAAAAACTTCAATTCATCACATTAACAAAAACTTCAATTCATCACATTAACAAAAACTTCAATTCATCACATTAACAAAAACTTCAATACATCACATTAACCAAAACTTCAATACATCACATGAACAAAAACTTCAATACATCACATGAACAAAAACTTCAATTCATCACATTAACAAAAACTTCAATACATCACATTAACAAAAACTTCAATACATCACATTAACAAAAACTTCAATACATCACATTAACAAAAACTTCAATACATCACATTAACAAAAACAACAACAAAACTGCAGAACTACTGCACCATATTCTAAACCAATATTTTACGATGGGTGGGTGGATGGACAGACAGACAGACAGACAGACAGACAGACAGACAGACACTTATTGCGTCCCTTGCTTTTGTTTTCAAACATGAAAAGTACACTCATAAATGAACAACTTCATAGGGACACCCAACAAAGAATTAGATTTTTACCTTGTCCTGAAATCAAGACAGAAGAAGAGCGCTAAAGTGGAAAGCAAGGGGACACGAGGCTGACAAATGTGTTCGCTGGGTAGTTGTTACGAAACGCAAAATATGTGTAAAAAGTACAGACGAAGTTGCGAAAGTTAATCAAAAATCTCCATGTAATATTTTTTCCCGACGGTCGAGAAGGGTTAATCTCTGTCAGAGCTGTTAACCAAATAAGGGATAAATCCGTTCGGAAAAAAACAAATGAAAAGAAACAGAACAAAAACATGAAAAAATACTGCTCGCTGTGCGTGCTACGTTGACGCTGGTGGGCCAAGTTCACGTCGTTTACAACCGCCACAAAAGCCAGCGTTGTTTCACCACCGCGACCTTTCTTCCCGCGCACGTGACAATCTCGCTCTGCAAATGCCTGCGCTAAAAGGAGTTCACAAATCAATGCCATCGCCACAATTAAGAAAAACAAAAGAAAGACAACTCATATCGTTACGCAATGACAAATAGCTTACCATGTGGCACATTGCATAAGCAGACTTGTGTACTTCCTTGATACAGCTGTTCTGCAAATATTTTCCATAATTTCGTTTTTGTTTTTCCGTGACAATGGATTCGTCAGTGTTTGTTCTGAAACGTCGCCCTATGTTTGGCTGCGAGCCGCGCCGCGCCATGAGGCTGACTGAACTGGGTTGAAACAGTTGGCGAAGATACCATATTTATTTGCAGCTGTTTGGAGAGAAATTGTAGGTTGCATATGTTTCGCACGTGCATAGATCGCATGCTCGATCGTATCCTTTGGGATACACGCTAAGCGGATATTGATGCAGGAATCTCACATCACGCGCACGCACGCACACACATAGAGAGAGGAATGCGCGCGCACTGACGCATAACAGAATATAGCATAACGTAATATCATCACGGCCCGGCACGTCATCTCGCCTCACATAATGTAACATGACATGGTGTCTAATCTGAAGTCTTACGATAATCTACAATACTTGGCCCCGCTGTGACGGCTTAGGCAAACCTTTTCAATCTAACTCTGTTTGACTGCAATTCAAATTTCAATCCGTGTTTTCAACCTGTCCAGAAGTAGCTTCAGTTGCAGATGGGCTGAAACTTGCTCTCCCTCTCTCTCCTCTCTGTCAATCTCCCTCCCTCTCTGTCTCACGCTGTTCTTTCTTTCTTTCTTTCTTTCCTTCTTTCTTTCTTTCTTTCTTTCCTTCCTTCTTTCTTTCCTTCTTTCTTTCTTTCTTTCTTTTCGCAGCAGAGTTACCTAATGCCAAAGCTCGACTGCCCTGTGTGTTTTGTGCAGCCCTCAGTTCACAATTCTGTTACAGTGTCTTTCTGTGACATCATTGTCTTCTTGTCAAGGCATTGTTTCGGCCAGCAAAAGTTGTGACCGCGACACCTAGCCGAGGGCTCAGCTCATGGGAGGCAACTACGACATGCGTGCGTCTTGCTTTGAGCTCGGCTAAAGCCCTGACCGCTGTGCGTGCTTTTTGCGTGAGAGCGCGGCTGAAGAGTTTTCACTCACAAAGTACTGATAAGTAAGACTTTTGACCCTAAACTTGCAAGTCGCTCTCGGCGGCTGGAGACCATTGCGTTCTAATGACAACATTTATTTCTCCCGTCCCGAAGTGAGGTTTCTGTCCCCAATTCATTTTGTCTTTTTAATTTCTCGGTTTCTTACTTGCCAGTTCATCTCTTAGTTGTCCTAGGTAATCGTTTGTCCGTCCGTCCGTCTGCAAATCTTCCAGTCGCTAAAGATTAGATAAAACACACGCAGTTCTTCAGGTGTTAACGAATGAAAAGAGTTACCGCCAGCTCTTAACGTCTCTTTATCTCCTTCAGCATCCATCGTTTCATTTCCTTTCGCCCTTTAACTTTGTAGAACAGGCACTAGAAACGCAGACCACATCGAGGAAAGGAGATGACAGGCAAGGTGTTTGAAGCGTCTGGGTGATGTGGGGGTGGGGGTGGGGGCTCGACCAGCGTAAGCCCAAACGTTGTAACCCAAACGCCGCCCGTTTGACTATCAGGCTAGTTAGACCGCAGAACATGAACTTTGCCCTCAGCGCAGTCATCATGATGAGTGTGACAGAGAAGACGAGTCTGAGGTGAGGGCGAGGAGGCGAGGAGGTGAGGGAAGGTGAGGAGACTAGGGGGTGGTACAAACGTTGGGGAAGAGAGTGGGAGGGGGGGGGGGCAAAGACGATGCGCGAGTGTTCGGTGACTGTCCACATACCTTGCATCAATCTGATGCCCGAAAGGAAGGAGGCAAAAAGTGGTTCTGACGCTTGCCACAGGTTTCATCAATCAGGTGCCGTTTTGCAGGTGATGTAGGTAGGTCTCGTCAGCCTGGATTGCGTGCTGGGGCCAGCTTGGCGATTTTTTCCCTAGAAATATGAGGGCAACAATGAGAGATATGGATCCTCAGCCTTGGCAAGCACGAGGAGAACATTACGGGAAGAAAGGACAATTAGTTCAAAACTTTAAATTCTGTTAGCATGCAAATTCGTTAGAAAAGAAACAAAACAACTATTGTCCGACACCCATCATCTACTATCGGGCGTAGATGGATTACCTGATGACTGAAATGGACATAGGTAAGTTTGGGGGGTTCTTCCTATGGAAAGTATTTTCACCTTAGCAGAGGTTTGTATTTTGCAAGTATCTTAGCAAGATATATTTTCATTCATTATATTTATTGTGCAAAATCAGAGTTTCCATGTGTTCGCGCCAGTGTTGGATGATATTGTGTGAAACTGTGTACACCGCGTGCTGTAAAAGAGGACAGTGGGACATTGCTATGATGTCATATTATACATTATACATTTTTTGTCCTGGGGACATTTTGGGCGTAAACGTCTGGAATCTACATGGTTGCCGTATGTTACTAGGATGCACATAGTCGATATTATCATGTCGAAAATACTTTGAACAAGTCTGCGGAGAATACAGGTAATCAATCTTAAACTCGGTTGTTCGTAAGACACAGCAGGGCAGAAGTTTGTATTTCAGACATGAGGCAGGAGCAGTTATTAAATTGACTAGCCGTTGCAAGAGTAGCCTGGCAGTGATGTTAATATTGCAGTTTGGAGGCCTGTCGCGTTGCTGTTTTATGTGTGACTTCATACTTTTTGTGGTGTTACTTTTGTTACTGATAATAAAAATGACAAAAGTTTATCAGACAGTTGCTAATAATACCTTCTCCATCGGTAACTTGATTGTTGCTAATTATACATTCTGAAGCTGTAACAAAGTGTTGCGAATCATGCATTCTACCCAGAATAGGTAAATGCCTTCTCTTCTGGTATTTTTGCGAGTTTAAATTGTTTTAAGTATTTGTTTGTTTGTTTGTTTGTTTGTATTTTCTTGGTGGGATGGCAGGCTGGTTGGCTTCTTTTTAAATTGAAATATTGTTTCCTGGATTTAGTCAGCGTTCTCTACACGACAAGGCACTAGCCACATGACTTTCCTCTCAACTGTTGCACAACTATACCCGACTGTCATCCGTAGACTACACATGACTTTGAACTCAGAAAAAAACTTTCATGCCAATGTCTGGCACCAGCAGCTGCGAACATTCGCATCTTGGTAGATTTTCCAAGCGCCGCAGACACGTGTCCTGTCTGTCTTTAAATTACGCTGATAGCATCTTTTTAATGTCAGTAAGTGACTTCTCCACAGCGTGCTATCAGATGGATCTCAACGTCCCAAGGTGTCAGGCGTGTCCTATCACACACCCCTGGGCATGCGCCGTCACCTGTAGATGTCGTAATTATATGCCTGCGCCCTTCGACCTGGCTGCAAGCATTGAACCATGTCAGTAGCTGCTTTTATTGTCTTACCTGTCCTTCTGTTTGAAAATTATGTCGTGACGGATGTTCGCTTACACTATAATTACGTGCTTAATAACTTGGGACGGCCTTATCGAGATACACGCGATATACCGTTATCATCAATGTTATTGGCACCTGGAGGGGCACAAGCGTAAACGACATTAAATTGAACATAACGTCTGGATCTAGAGATGTCCAGATTATTCTTCCTTCCTCTCATTTCGTGGGATATGGCAGTAAAATGGCATTAGCCGACCTCAAATGAAACCAATGATATAGCGACCAGAAAAAATTTAATGTTTAAATAAAAAGCAGACTTTCAATGCTATTATCCAATTTCCTATGGATGTAGGACAAAGCTACTCACTGTAATCGCTTAAAACAGTTTCATTCACATTGTAAGTTAAAACATCCATAATTAGATCTTTCCCATGCCTTCGTCAAAAAGCTGTGATCCTGCCAATTCAAAGCAGGGCAACTTTAGAAATAGACTTCCGGGAAGTGTGCGTGCGTGCGTGCGTGCGTGCGTGCGTGCGTGCGTGCGTGAGAGTGTGTGTGTGTCATCACTATATTCAGATAATGTATTATAGAACAACAGATTACAGGACTATCCAACAAGCTAGCTTACATTATCCAATTATATTATTGCATTGTATACAAGCTGGCTTAGAGTGAGTGAGTGAGTGAGTGAGTGAGTGAGTGAGTGAGTGAGTGAGTGAGTCAGTCAGTCAGTCAGTCAGTCAGTCAGTCAGTCAGTCAGTCAGTCAGTCAGTCAGTCAGTCAGTAAGAGAGAAAAATTATCGAATCTGGCGACTTTTTTACGGTTGGGCGTTTTTCCACCCCTCCCTCCACCCGGCCTCTCCGTCTAAGATTATTGATTTTATTTCATTCTTTCATTCTTGATGAAACTGATACGACTGCGCGATCAAATTTCATAAACATTTCCTTCTCTCTTTATCTCTTAAAAAATCTTTTCCTTTCTTCGTGTTTTTCTTTGCTGATAATGTCTTTAGTCAACAAGTTTGTTTTTGTCCTTATTAACATTTCTGCATTTTTAACTCATAGAGACAGTGTTTTAAACTTTTCTCCTTTTTCTCATTTTTAGACAGCGTTTGAGACGTCAACGGGATACATAAATAGATCCACGTAAAGAACAGATGCTGTCAGTAACATTCTAATTATCTCTTGCTCTGGGTACTGCTGTGTACATTTCCATGTACAACGCTTGCACTCTGTGGTTTCTTTTTCTCATCTTGGACGCTTCATTACATTTCTAGCGACTGTGTTTATCCGCGGACAGAATATCACCATGTAGCCAAGACAAACGTGTGAGGTTCTTTCTGTGCTCAGATGAATATTGTCGGGCGTTGTAGTCAAAGCCTTTAACATATGACTCAGGTGACTGGACAAACTGCAAGTGATACAACGTTCAGGTGAGGACATGGTGTGGAGGAAAACCTCAACCTGAAATATCTGCTGGAATTTGGACCACTTGCCTTTCTCCATTGCTTTACTCGGCTTACACAGTGTGAGGCCGGCTTTACGGATACTTTTTTTTTATAGGGAAAACTTTAAGATCCATGTTCTTGTCCCTATGAGCAGTCCTGTCGAGTCCGGTTTGTAGGCCTTAATAGGGATGTCATATGGCAGAATGAGTTTTTGCTTTGCTCCTGACTGTACTGCTTCGCTGTCTTCTAACATCCCTCGGGGCACCTCAGCCCGTCGGCGTGACTGATGGCAGCTTTCGACGAACTGAGTCCAGGTCTAGCCTTGGGACCCAAAACAATCGTTGACGAATCCAGAAAGGACCCATTAAACTGACAGCAGCGAAGTTGCAAGCTATAAAATCCCAGGTGTGTCCATGTCGATGAGGACGGCCCGCCAGGCCCACACTCGGAACATTGCCTGACATCTGTAGCTAAGGTCTGAGAAAAAAGACTGTTTTTATACTTTACAGTACTTTAATCATACTTTCCAAATCAGAACCAGCTGCAGTTCACTCAGAACTGTTATTTCTCAACGTATCAGACTCCCAGCTGGCAACAGAGTCTTTGACTTGAGACAAACTCTGGTGTAAACTGAGCCTTTGTCAAAGACGATACTGTACTTTTCCTCAACACGATCGCGAATTCCATTTAATTTTTAAAAATTACTTTGACGATGTGTGAGGAAGCGCGAATTTTGGCTTTTGACTGCAGAGAATATCCTCGATACAATTTGCATCGTTTCTGGGTTGAAGTTTTTGTTTGTTTGTTGTTTTTTTTTGCTTTGTTTGTTGCGACTTGCATGTCTGTTTAATGTCACCCACATGTCATTCAGTTTAATTTGTAGAGGCTTCCCAAAGAAAAGTAGTTCAGCGAAGACCGCATACTAAACTCTTCTGAGGACTGATTCTTCAAAAGTTGCCATGACGACACCAAGCGTCGCCATGACGACACTTATTAGCCTCTCTGCCTTCGGGTTCGGCTGTCACCTGCCTGCCCAACCCTGCTGAGGTCACTGCAAACTGCAGCTTGTAAGAGCGATAAAAAAAAACCAAACAACAACAGCAACAAATATGAGGGGTGTTTGGGCAGCCCTCTACCTTTAGCCGAGATGTGTGTGTGTGTGCAAGTGCGCGTACGTGCGCCGGTTTTTGCATTGATTCTGGCAGGTTTCTTATAGTTTCTCTTGTCCCTTTCTGAGCATATCTAAATTGAACATAAAAATACCCAAACACATGAGTCCTAACTTTTTTTTTTCAAGGAGGTGTATTGATTGTGGCGGAATACTGCACAGCAGAGATCTAAGTATGTGGGGCGCGTTAAGTGTTAAAAGTGGACACCTCTTCCCACCATGCAAAGCTAACCGTCGCACCATGTGGTTGAAAGAATACAAACAAGGGACTAAGCACTGTAGTCTCGGTAACTGTAAGAACAACCTTTCATATGAAGATTAAAAATATACACAAGGATTTTTTTTCAAACTGGAGAGACATCGGTATCAGTTTGAAGTTGTTAAGCTATTTTCAGCTGGAAACGTCGCTCTGTAACGTATTTACAAACGGTGGATTGTTCAGGTAGGTAGATAATTTTAGAGGGACAGTCCTTTCGTTCTATGGGTGGGATGGTTAAGGGAATGGTTTTAATAGGAAGGCACTGTGTGTGTGGGGGGGGGCGGAAGGGTGGGTTAGTTTGGGTGTTGCAAGGGGCGCTTGGGGTTGGGGCAAGATTGTAAGAGAGACGTGGAGGTAAAGAGACACACGAACACAACATTTGGTCACACTGATGCACGCACACACGAGCGCACGGGTGAATCTCCTGCAGGAAAAAGGATGTACACGAAGACGGGCAGACAGGTGGTGACGGAGGCAAAGAGTGGGGAAGGGTGGGAGCAAAAGAAGGATAGCAAGCACGTGTGCGCCCCCCAGACGTAATATATTATCGCGAGACGGCCGGAAGATGGGGAAATTAGCATAGTGCAGGTCAGTACTCCGTGCGTTCCACGCCACTGATCAAAAGGTGGGTATAAGTGCAAGGCCGTGTCACCTGCCAATGGTTGTACACCTACACCTCATGAATGAATCCTGAAACTTTTCTCTGCTATGCTCCACCACTTTGCCCCAGGCGCGCCCACCACTCTACAGTTCCCTTGTTCGAAGATACCGGCTGTAAAGCACAGTCCTTACGGTATCTTCAGTAATTTCGGGTACCTTTCTTTCTTTCTTTCTTTTGTTGTCAAAGCTGTGGGTAATTTCAAGTCACCCCCTGCTGAAGGTTTTAGGTGTTCTGTTGACGATCCAATATTTTAATTTGCCGAAAAGCTTATCCAAGTTAATCTGTGTTCGCTGCCGTTCATCTCTCTCTCTATATATATATATAGGTGGTGGGGTGGCTAGATGGGGATCGAATGAATTTGAGAGGGTGTCTGTATGTATGTATTTATGTAATGTATCTATGTATGTAATGTATGAATATGTGTGTGTGTGCGTGCACGTTTATCGGATAATCTAAATAACAAAATAGATCCCTGTCATTGACAATACATGTTTCCGTTACAGCGATACCGTGTATTGTATTAAAATATAATCTGATTTATTTTATTTCCCTGTTGGCTTTTTCTCCAAGATCTTTTTCATTTACGCTTGCATAAACAACGACCAAATATAT